>QNTS01001294.1:20165-85071 GCA_003317085.1 Hucho hucho | reverse complement strand
TGACCAAATACTTATTTTCCACCATAATTTGCAAATAAATAAATTAAAAATCCTACAATGTGATTTTCTGGATTTCTTTTTCTCATTTCGTCTGTCATAGTTGAAGTGTACCTATGATGAAAATGACAGGCCTCTCTCATCTTTTTAAGTTGGAGAACTTGCACAATTGGTGGCTGACTAAATACTTTTTTGCCCCACTGTACATCTCCCGGCTGGCTTGGGAAAAACCTTGGCTCTCTCCACCGTTCCCGCGTAGCACCACGACTTACAGGAGGTTTTCAACTCTGCCCAAGCCACATCACTTCCGCCACTTCAGCCCTACGACTGTGGTATTGACTTTCTCCTAGGCACCGCACCACCTCGGAGGTGACTATTCCCTGTCGGGTCCGGAGACCAAAGAGATGGAAGGGTATATTGAGGACTCACTGCAAGGATTATGGTCCAGTTTCCTCCCCTGCCGGCGCAGGAGAACCCTGCGTCCGTGTATCGACTACCGGGGTCTCAATTACGTTATGGTTAAAAACCATTACCCGCTACCACTCTTCTCCTCAGCTTTCAAGCCTCTCCAGGGGGCAATCATCTTCTCCAAGTTGGACCTTCGGAACGCTTACCATCTGGTTCGGATACGGGAAGGAGATGAGCGGAAGACTGCTTGTAATAAGGCTAGCGGGTACTACGGATACCTGGTGATGCCGTTCAGACTGACCATGCTCCAGCAGTGTTCCAGGCCCTGGTCAGTTATGTGCTCTGAGACACGCTGAACCGGCTTCGATGACATCCTCATTTATTCCCGGTCAGCTCAAGAGCACATCCTCCATGTCTGACAGGTCCTCCAGCGTCTCCTGGGAAACCAGCTTTTTGTGAAGGCGGAGAAATGTGAGCTCCATCGCTACACCAGCTCCTTCCTAGGATATGTCATCACTGCCGAGAATATTCAGATGGACCCTGACAAGGTGAGAGCGGTGGTGGATTGGCCTAAACCTACATCCAGAGGGCAGCTGCAACTTTTCCTGGGGTTTGCCCATTTCTACCATTGTTTCGTCCGGGGTTACAGCACCCTTGCTTCCCTCTTCTTTGCACTCACCTCTCCCAAGGTTCTGTTCACATGGTCTCCAGCAGCTGACCGGGCGTTCTCAGGCCTCAAGCAACGATTCACTACAGCCCCATCTTAATCCATCCGGACCCGTCCCGTCAGTTTGTGGTGGAGGTCGACGCCTCGGACGTCGGAGTGAGCATGTCCTACCCCAGCGTTCTGCCCAGGACTAGAATCTGCATCCCTGCACCTTCCTTTCCCATCATCTTTTTTGACAAAACTTTTTTTTTATCCCTTTTTCTCCCCAATTTTGTGGTATTCAATTGGTAGTTACTGTCACACCCTGATCTGATTCACCTGTCCTCGTTATTGTGTTCACCCCCTCCAGGTGTCGCTTGTTTTCCCCAGTGTATTTATTCCTGTGTTTCCTGTCTCTCTGTGCCAGTTCGTCTTGTATGTCCAAGCCTACCAGCGCTTTCCCTGTTTCCTGCATTGCCTTTTCTCCTCTTTCTAGTCCTCCCGGTTTTGACCCTGCCTGTACCCGCCTGCCTGACCATTCTGCCTGCCCTGACCTCGAGCCTGCCTGCCACTCTGTACCTCCTGGACTCTGATCTGGTAATGACCTTTTGCCTGTCCACAACCATTTTCTTGCCTATTTCCTTTGGATTTATTAAACATCTTCAACTCCAACCATCTGCAGACTTGGACCAGACTTGGACCAGCTCCGCCACACTGTCTCCCTACAGGGAGCCACCATTGGGAGACATTAGGAATTGCTACAAGGCCTGTTGGAAGGGCTCAGTTCCTTGACGGAACGCCACGACCATGGGTTAACTACTTAGGGAGCAGTGGGGCGCTAGCAGTGGGGCGAAAGCTCTGATTCTTGGCAATATCACAGCATTGTCAGATTTCAAAAAGGCTTTACGGCGAAAGCACAACATTTAATTGTTTGAGGGTAGCACCTCTAATATTTACGAATTAGCATAAATCCATAACCCAACACGGGTCTCACAAAACGCATAAAATCGCAGATATAAACTCGCTTACCTTTGATGAACTTCTGCTGAGGGCTTCCTAAGTGTCCAACGAAGACAATCCATGCTTCTTTGGTTAGAAAAAGTCATTTATTATATCTATGAATCTCCGTTTGGTTGGCGCGTTATGATCATAAAATCCACCGTTGAGTCGCCCATTGAACCGTGAAGAGAACACGTTCAAATTATACCTATACACTTTCTACAAACAAATCAAACATAATTTTTAATGTATCCTTAGGTATCCTTTTGGGTATATTTGCTGTAATATTTCAACCGGACGATAACATGAACGATAGGAAAGAAAAATAAAGTGGTGCGCGTTCACAATCTCGCACGCATCAAACCTTGTTTACAAAAGTGGTCGCCTGACAATTTCCTGTCCCCATCCGTTCTGGTCACTGCCTCCTAGCCTGAAAAGGTTAAAGGCACAGTCAACCTAGTGTATGTAAACTTCAGACCCACTGGAATTGTGATATAGTGAATTGAATGTGAAATAAGCTGTCTGTAAACAATTGTTCTGAAAATTACTTGTGTCACATACAAAGTAGATGTCCTAACCGACTTGCCAAAACTATAGTTTGTTAACAAGAAATTTGTGGAGTGGTTAAAAAATTTGTTTTAATGACTCCAACCTAAGTGTATGTAAACTTCCGACTTCAACTGTATATGTTTACATGACTTACTTGAATGATTTCCCATCCTCTTATAACTCAGCCATCCAGACCTTCCTAGGACCATGTCGACGTCCTCTGACGAATAAACATGTATTTGCCTATCTCTGTTGGTCGGCTGCATCATTACACCAATTTATATCACTTCACTGCACCATTTATCCAGCTCGACTGCTTCACGGCACAGACATGGCTGTGAATCCGCTGAATTTGTCTCGAGCAGGCTGATCAAAATACATAGCTCTACGATAAAGAATGCAACCTACACACTTATACCCATAGACACATTGCATACGTTCAGAACAACAAAATCGAGCCCTTTACAAAACCCTTCTCCCCTTGTCTATAGGAGGGACACATGCTGTTTAAATGTCCCAAATGTTGATTTAGACGTCCAGACATTTTACAGATTTTGACTATCAGTAATGCCACGATATGTTTGGTAAAGTAATTAAGAAGGTGAATTATTTTGGGTAGATGTTCCTAAAACAGTTTATAGCTATATATGTTACAGTGAGGGAAAAAAGTATTTGATCCCCTGCTGATTTTGTACGTTTGCCCACTGACAAAGAAATGATCAGTCTATAATTTTAATGGTAGGTTTATTTGAACAGTGAGAGACAGAATAACAACAAAAAAATTCACAAAAAATGCATGTGAAAAAAGTTATAAAATGATTTGCATTTTAATGAGGGAAATAAGTATTTGACCCCAACTGGCAGGTGTCTTCACTGACATTTTCAACATGTCCCTGATTGAGTCTGTAATACCAACATGCTTCAAGCAGACCACCATAGTCCCTGTGCCCAAGAACACAAAGGCAACCTGCCTAAACAACTACAGACCTGTAGCACTCACGTCCGTAGCCATGAAGTGCTTTGAAAGGTTGGTAATGGCTCACATCAACAACATTATCCCAGAAACCCTAGACCCCCTCCAATTTGCATACTGCCCAAACAGATCAACAGATGATGCAATCTATTGCACTCCACACTGCCCTTTCCCACCTGGTCAAAAGGAACACTTATGTGAGAATGCTATTCATTGACTACAGCTCAGCGTTCAACACATAGTACCCTCAAAGCTCATCACTAAGCTAAGGATCCTGGGACTAAATAACTCCCTCTGCAACTGGATCCTGGACTTCCTGACGGGCCGCCCCAGGGGGTGAGGGTAGGTAGCAACACATCTGCCACGCTTATCCTCAACACTGGAGCTCCCCAGGGGTGCGTGCTCAGTCCCCTCCTGTACTCCCTGTTCACCCACAACTGCATGGCCAGGCACGACTCCAACACCATCATTAAGTTTGCAGATGACACAACTGTGGTAGGCCTGATCACTGACAACGACAAGACAGCCTATAGGGACGAGGTCAGAGACCAGGCCGTGTGTTGCCAGGATGACAACCTCTCCCTCAACGTGACCAAGACTAAGGAGATGATTGTGGACTACAGGAAAAAGAAGACCGAGCACACCCCCATTCTCATCGACGGGGCTGTAGTGGAGCAGGTTGAGAGCTTCAAGTTCCTTGGTGTCCACATCAACAAGCTAGAATGGTCCATACACACCAAGACAGTCGTGAAGAGGGCACGACAAAGCCTATTCCACCTCAGGAGACTAAAAAGATTTGGCATGGGTCCTGAGATCCTCAAAAGGTTCTACAGCTGCAACATCGAGAGCATCCTGACTGGTTGCATCACTGCCTGGTACGGCAATTGCTCCACCTCTGACCGCAAGGCACTACAGAGGGTAGTGCGTACGGCCCAGTACATCACTGGGGCTAAGCTGCCTGCCATCCAGGACCTCTACACCAGGCGGTGTCAGAGGACGGCCCTAAAATTTGTCAAAGACCCCAGCCACCCCAGTCATAGACTGTTCTCTCTGCTACCGCATGGCAAGCGGTACCGGAGTGCCAAGTCTAGGACAAAAAGTATTCTCAACAGTTTTTACCCCCAAGCCATAAGACTCCTGAACAGGTAATCAAATGGCTACCCAGACTTTTTGTATTGTGCTAATTACGGCCCATTACCATGAGACTGGCAGTTATTTGCTTGACAATCACTGGCTGATGAAATTTCATGACCGCTACAGCCCTAGTCTGTGCCTGTGTGTCTCTTCACAGTCCCCACTGTAGGTTTGTTGAGGTGTAGCCTAATAGACAATGCAATTAACAGTCCAATAGTTAGGCCTAATTTCTACTGTATCATCCATCCATTTATCCATGTGCCCATCCTTGAACCTTTTTGAGGATCTTTGAGGACACAAATATACAGGGACTTACAGTTCTGTAAGCTCTTTCATGTGCAGTGAAGTGAGGAGATGGTTAAACTCCTGAAGAAGATTTATTTGTAGCAAGAGCCTTTACGGGAGTAGAATAGAAGCTGTGTAACAGAAGACCTCCATAGAACTGGTGGGAATGATTCAGTTAGTATGCCTGCTAAGTGTCTTCATCTCCATAATATGAAATATGCATGCTGACATTTTTCCCGCTATAGTGATCAAACATAATGATCAAACATACTGACATGCCTTCACCATCTGACATCGGATTACTGTGATTACCTTGTCATGTCTAGATGGACGTTATGTACGGCTATGGGGAATATAAAACTATTTCTACATGGAACAAAGCCAACAAAACTGACAGGCTATAGTGGACAGGCTGACACGCTATACATGAGCTTATGACGTCACACTATGTAATATTTTGCCATGTCACTTTACCATCCACCTTCATCCTCCATCAGACATAAAGTTCTACTCTGCTTGTACATTAGACAAAGCCAACAAAACTGATTTAGCAATCCCATTGTCACGTCCAGGCCTGGGTTAGCAGGCTGGTGTTTAGTTTGTCTTTTGTTTAGGAGGGTTTTGTGTTCTAGGTTTTGTATTTCTATGTTGGGTAAATGGTTCCCAATTAGAGGCAGCTGTTTGTCGTTACCTCTAATTGGGAACCATATATATGTTTGTGGTTTTCAATGGGGTTTTGTGGGTCATTGTTTATATTAGTATGTTTTGTGGTGTGTCCACTGTGAAGCAGCACTGGTGTTACGATCTTCGTTTAGTTTATTATTTTCCCAGTTATGTCGTTAAATAAAATATGTATACTGGAAGCATCGCTGCGTCTTGGTCCGCTAATATAGGAGATCGTGACACCCATAGAGTAGTGGTTTTCAACCGGTGTGCAGCAGCAAGTGCCGCAGCACACTGGTGTGCCTTGAGAAACTCTCAGGTGTACCTTGAAACTTTCCCTAATCTTGAATGTTTTTAACACTCACTTATAAACATGACCTGAGGAATAGTTCGGAGCACAAGTGCAGCCCAGATAATACATTGAATAGCATATGGTTACATCTGTATTGTTGTTTTCATGTCCGATGCGCTTAGGCTGTTACATTTGTAAAATGTGATGCATCACAAGCAAAGTCATTTGTATCTTTTTACTTCGCCTGTGAGAACCATTAGCACAGGCAAATCTGATTAGGCTTAGCTGTACCACAGCCTCTGCCATAGAAACAAACGAGACATGGTTTTGTGTCTGTGGTTGCACCTTCACAATACAGAAACCCGCTCAAAACGAAATACCTATTTTACCAGAGATACATGTTTCAATTTCTAGCACAGAAGGGGTATAAACAAATTAATTATCATGAGTAAGGAATAGGCTTGGGAGGTTATTTGGAGAAAGACACAGGATGGTTTTTCAATACCGTCAATATCATCAAAACAATTTCTTTGAAGTTTAAGATAAAACCTGCAATACGTTAGGAAATAAAGCAGATTGAGTTCTTAATTTCACCTGTCACATTATTTTACATTATAAAGCTTACCACAGTTCCCCAGAACAGTTAAGCCAGTCAAATATTTGTTTGTAAATGGAAGAAAGCGAGCTGGTGAGTCCAAACCGTTCTCTCTGTTGTGCGGCGCACATGAGATGATGAAGTTACACTTGTATGCAATTCACATCAGATATCTTATAATGGCTTTCTGCCAGAAGTCAAATAGTTCTGGATGAGTTCTGTACAGCTGCCCTTTTTTCCCTGTACTTTTTCCTATAAGCATTTTTTTTCTCCTCCGTTCTTCTCCCATCTGCTTGATGTACACATGCTGCTCTTCCTTCAGAAAAGCATGCATCACAATTCTGTTCATTTGCACAATTTATTTTGTTCACTTTCGCTTGTAAATGTCCACACTCACCAAAAATGCCAAACGGTAGGTACTAGCTATGCTAGTATAACTTCATGAGCTGGATTAGTTTGTTCACTTTCGCTCGTTAGCATTTAGCTAACAGAGTCCATGTGATTTCGGTAATAGCGCCCCCCTTGTGTGCCATGCTGGTAATAAAGTAAATCCCAGGGTGAGAGAAGGACATGACACATAATGCCGCCTAGAGTTTGAGAGCTAGACCAGAGATAGCAAGGTAGCGAGCTAGGCTTGTGTGCAAATATCAAGGTACAACTATGTGGACAATCATTATGGTACTTTTAAATAGTAATTTTATAAACATAGTGGCTTCAGAAAGTATTCAGACCCCTTGACCTTTTCCACATTTTGTTACATTAGCCTTTTTTTAAATGGATGAAATTATTTTTTCCCCCTCATTAATCTACACACAATACCCCATCATGACAAAGTTGAAACAGGTTTTTAAAATTATTTACAAATGTATTAAAATTAAAAACAGAAATACCTTATTTACATAAGACCATTTGCTATGGGACTCGAAATTGAGCTCAGGTGCATCCTGTTTCCATTGACCATCCTTGAGATGTTTCTACAACTTGATCGAAGTACACCAATTGATTGGACATGATTTGGAAAGGCACACACCTTTCCATCTCAAGGATGATCAATGGAAACAGGATGAACCTGAGCTCAATTTCGAGTCCCATAAGCAAAGGGTCTGAACACTTAAGTTATTTCTGTCACAACCTGTTCTGTTTCACCTGTCTTTGTGATTGTCTCCACCCCCTCCAGGTGTCACCCATCTTCCCCATTATTCCCTGTGTATTTATACCGGTGTTCTCTGTTTGTGTAGTCAACCAGTGTTTTTTGTGTCAGCTCCTCTTTTCTTGTCCTCCTTGGTTTCAGGGTCAGGACCCTTGCCTGTCCTGACCCTGAGCCTGCCTACCTTTGCCCCACCACCTTTGCCCCTGCTGCTGGACTAAACATTGTTACTTCAACACGGTTTGCATCTGGGTCTTACCTTTATCCTGATAATTTCTGTTTTTATTAATAAAACTTCATCATTTTGGGGTATTGTATGTAGATTGCTGAGGATTTTTATTTAATACATTTTAGAATAAGGCTGTAACATAACAAAATGTGGAAAAAGTCAAGGGGTCGGAATACTTTCCGAATGCACTCTGTGTGTATATATATTTATTTACACAAAATATATGGGGGAATTGGACATGATGCAGAGAATTACGTTGATGGAAGCTACAATCTGCAATATTAAAGCTGATCTATCCCCTTTAAAAAAATGGCAGAGCGGCACCGGAATTTAAATAAAAAGACTTATGTTTTTGTAGTTAGTTTTCCACACGTTTGCTGAATCTTTGGGCCATGTTCCCAAAACTCTAAACACAAACAAATGCTAAACTTTACAAATCTCTAGCAAAAGCAAACACTGCATTCATAACTGTTTTCTTTCCAAAATGTTTTTTTTGCATCAAAATGTTTCTGCCTTTTGAATTTTCAGTGTTACACTGCAGCCGGTTGTAAAAGATTGTTACAGTAATGTATACCTACTCAAATAAACACACACAAATGCAGTAAGGTAACAAACAGTCATTTATTTCGAAAATGCTGTATTTTTGAACACTTTAATTTTGTATGTAACACTTTCCATGCCCAACAGGAGAGAACCAGGAAAAACATTCAGTAAGATAAAGGGTTTTCTGTACAAAAATAAACAATGAAAGTGTCTCATTCTTTCAAAAGTCTAAATACAAGAAGACAAAATCACATGCAAAATGTAAGAAAAATGACATTAGGCTGCATCCGGCCTCCTATTTTGGTATGGCCACAACACCTCATCTACATCACAAGTGATGTTCTTCTGGAGTAACGGATCCAGCCGCCGAAAGACCCCACATCAACTTCACCACATGCATCCTCCATTGCCTGCGGAAGAGGCATGCATGCGAGGGGATAGCGGTCACACACCTTCCATTGCAATACTGAAAAAAACTCTTCAATTGGGTTTAGGAATGGGGAATATTGTGGGAGGTATAGAATAATAAATTGTGGGTGGTCGATGAACCAGTTGCGGACCAGAGCAGCCCGGTGGAAACTCACGTTGTCCCAGATGACAACATACCTGTGATGCTCTGGTCCACCCCTCTGCTCGGCTGGAATGAGGATGCCATGTAGTGTGTCCAGGAATGTGATGAGAAGGGCAGTGTTGTAGGGACCAAGATTGGCATGGTGATGGAGGACGCCTTGCTGGCTAACGGCTGTGCACATCGTGATATTCCCTCCACGCTGTCCAGGGACATTCACAATGGCACGGTGACCAATAATGTTCCGTCACCATCCCCTTCTTTTGGCTAATTTGAAGCCAGCCTCATCAATGTAAATATAAACGTGCTGAATTGCAGCGGCATCCAGCTCCAAGACTCTGAAACAGACAACAAGACAATATGTGACATAGACCTAGAGCAGTCAATATGGTGAGGCACAGTACACTGGATTACAGTATTGTAATGTGTTTACAGTGCTGATATGATAGTAAATTCACAGTATAGTACTTGCAGATATTCATAGCGCTGTTCTTTAACCCTCTCGGAGTTTTGCTCAAATGGCACCCTGTAGACCTGTTTCTTCCGGATTCTATTGCACTGTAATACACGGTCCAATGTAGACAAGCCCACCTGGTGAATGTTATTTAATATTGTGTTGTCTGCAATTATGTGGTTTTGTATTTCTCGTAGTCTAATGGTATTGTTTGCCAACACCATGTTCACAATAGCGGTCTCCTGTTCTGGTGTGAACAGCCAGTGTCTTCCACCATGGCCTGGCCGTCTCTCAGTTCTGCAGAAAATCCACAAATATGATATGATTGGTTAAAGTAAGCTACAATAATCTATTTTCTTTCAATATGAAATTACATTACTGTAACATTGGGCAACAATCACTGAGTAACATAGGCCTACTGATATGTCGGACTGCAGTATACATACATAAAGAGCATAGTGTAGATGGTAGGTAACTTACCGGTTCTCATTTCTGAATGTACGGATGATAGATGCAACCGTGTAGCGGCTCAGGTTGGGCTGAACTCTCTGCCCAGCCTCCCTCATACTCAATCCATGGTTGAGCACGTGGTCAACCAATGTGGCCCTGATCTCATCTGAGACAACTGTCCTTCCTTCCTCGTCCTCCTCTTCCTCTCACTCTCACTCCTTCACCTCTAGCTCTAGCTTCACCACTGACTTCCATTTTCCTCTAAAACAGGAGAGCTCTGTGGCCTTTTATAGTGCTAAAGCTCTGGTTTCTAAGTGAACAATTCAGCAACTAGTATTTACACCTGTGAGAAGTGGGCGTTGCCAATTGGTGTATAGAGCTTGGCATTGTGATTGGCGTTGCTTTCCAAAGGGACAAAATATATTTTAATTTTGAATGTTGTGCCTAATGTAGAGAACTGTGTGTAGTGTTTTGATATAGTGTAAAGCAGGAATTGTGCTTGGTTTAGGGAATTGGTACATGAGTTTCAGGTTTCAGTGATTGCCTTTCAAGTTCCAATTTTAGTGTGTAAACAATTGGGAAAAACTGTAATAAATCCAATGTCAAACATAACTATAGTATCCTTAACTAGCATTGAAAAATGTAATCCATTCTTCTCTAATTAAAAATATGTCCCTAATTTCTGAATCAGGCTTGTAACGTCAGTAGCTACAGTAGACTATGCTTCAAATGGAGGGGGAGGGGCAGGTAGCCTACACACACACAAGCAAAGATTTTAAGCTGGTAGGCAGGCAGACAATGGAATATTATATGTTTCTTGTTTTCATGTCTGAACAAGGAAATTAATAATAAACTTTACTAAATAGATACCCTTCTGACTCATCCCATACTCTGCTGCTATTGCTTATTATCTATCTTGTTGCCTAGTGACTCTACCCCTACCTATATGTACAGTGGTTCTTCCTTTAACCTGTTTGGGCTAGGGGGCAGTGTTCGGAGGTTCGGAGAGTCTGGCATGTCCAAAGTAAAATGCCTGGTACTGAGGCCCAGAAACTAGGATATGCACATAGTAGTATTGGATAGAAAACACTCTGAAGTTTCAAAAACTGTTAAAATAATGTCTGTGAGTATAACACAACTGATTTGGCAGGCGAAAACCGGAGGAAAATATATTTGGAAAATCTGTCATGTCGCACTGTTTTCAATTGGCATCCTATTCAAAGCATTGTACAGTCATGGCCAAAAGTTTTGAGAATGACACAAATATTAATTTTCACAAAGTTTGCTGCTTCAGTATCTTTAGATATTTTTGTCAGATGTTACTATGGAATACTGAAGTATAATTACAAGCATTTCATAAGTGTCAAAGGCTTTTACTGACAATTACATGAAGTTGATGCAAAGAGTCAATATTTGCAGTGTTGACCCTTCTTTTCAAGACCTCTGCAATCCGCCCTGGCATGCTGTCAATTAAGTTCTGGGCCACATCCTGACTGATGGCAGCTCATTCCTGCATAATCAATGCTTGGAGTTTGTCAGAATTTGTGGGTTTTTGTTTGTCCACCCGCCTCTTGAGGATTGACCACAAGTTCTCAATGGGATTAAAGGTCTGGGGAGTTTCCTTCCAAAATATCGATGTTTTGTTCCCCGAGCCACTTAGTTATCACTTTTGCCTTATGGCAAGGTGCTCCATCATGCAGGAAAAGGCATTTTTCGTCACCAAACGGTTCCTGGATGGTTGGGAGAAGTTGCTCTCAGAGGATGTGTTGGTACCATTCTTTATTCATGGCTGTGTTCTTAGGCAAAATTGTGAGTGAGCCCACTCCCTTGGCTGAGAAGCAACCCCACACATGAATGGTCTCAGGATGCTTTACTGTTGGCATGACACAGGACTGATGGTAAGCTTTTTTCGGGATGCCCCAAACAATCGGAAAGGGGATTCATCACAGAAAATGACTTTACCCCAGTCCTCAGCAGTCCAATCCCTGTACCTTTTGTAGAATATCAGTCTGTACCTGTTGTTTTTCCTGGAGAGAAGTGGCTTCTTTGCTCCCCTTCTTGACACCAGGTCATCCTCCAAAAGTCTTCGCCTCACTGTGCGTGCATATGCACTCACACCTGCCTGCTGCCATTCCTGAGCAAGCTCTGTACTGGTGGTGCCCCGATCCCGCAGCTGAATCAACTTTAGGAGATGGTCCTGGCACTTGCTGGACTTTCTTGGGCGCCCTGAAACCTTCTTCACAACAATTGAACCGCTCTCCTTGAAGTTCTTGATGATCCGATAAATGGTTGATTTAGGTGCGATCTTACTGGCAGCAATATCCTTGTCTGTGAAGCCCTTTTTGTGCAAAGCAATGATGACGGGCACGTGTTTCCTTGCAGGTACCATGGTTGACAGAGGAAGAACAATGATTCCAAGCACCACCCTCCTGAAGCTTCCAGTCTGTTATTCGAACTCAATCAGCATGACAGAGGGATCTCCAGCCTTGTCCTCGTCAACACTCACACCTGTGGTAACGAGAGAATCACTGACATGATGTCAGCTGGTCCTTTTGTGGCAGGGCTGAAATGCAGTGGACATGTTTTGGGGGCATTCAGTTCCTTTGCATGGCAAAGAGGGACTTTGCAATTCATCTGATGACTCTTCATGACATTCTGGAGTATATGCAAATTGCCATTATACAGACTGAGGCAGCAGACTTTGTCAAAATTACTATTTGTGTCATTCTCAAAACTTTTGGCCACGACTGTATTTTAGCTCCCAGATTGCAGTTCCTATGGCTTCCACTAGATGTCAACAGTCTTTAGAAAAGGTTTCAAGCTTTTATCTTGAATAACCATGGAGTAAGAGATGTTCTTCCTGTGCGGGTAACAGTGAGCGCGCTCTTAGCTCTTTTTCTCTTCTATTCAACAGGCTATATTCCGTCTGAGATTCAAGATTCAACAAGATTCTAAGCTGTTGAATGGTGTGCAGCATTTGTATTTTCATGAATGTTTGAAATGAGTATTTTTGTAATTTGAATTTGGCGCTCTGCATTTCACCGGATGTTGTCGCATGTGGGACGTGACCGTCCCACCTAGCCCTAAGAAGTTAAAAGTTGTGTCGTACTGCAGCACAGCTTGCGGGCTGCTGCAGAATTCTATGGCACGTCATTTAAGTGTCAGCCATTGTTGCCATTAATGCTAGTTAGTGCTAGTTTGACCCCCAGAGGGCATCTTTGAGAAGCATTTGATTGTTTTTAACATGGGCTATACTACAGAATTTAAAACCTTTTCGTAAGAACATAGTATAGATTTTTTTTAATTTAGATTAATTAATTTGATTAATATTATGGTGTTTCTATTCCAGGAAATATGCTGCTGTACAACCGTTCGGGAGTAGGCCTAGGCTACTAAGTGACTGCGAGTGAAGAGCAAACTAACCCTAACATTTCCACATACCCAAACGGAGATTCAGTGAAATTAAAAACCGAATTGATTTTTCAAGACCAGTCCCCATGCTTGTCTCAGAGGAGCGCAAAATGGTGCTGAAATAGTTGACCACACGGGTAGGCTATTGCTTCAAATCCTATTACGACTTTGGGTGTTCCAGTAAGCAACAATTTATTGCCTTCATTAGCCTACTTTATTCCAATATTTCTGTCATTCAGTAATATTTATTCCCATAGAAATTCGTCATGGATCCATCCAGATGTGGTTAGAAAACAATGCATTTGGTGAACTCGGGGTAAGAGTCTTTTGTCCTGCTGTATTCTTGAAAGAACTCCAGTACAGAGAAGAGAAAGGAGCCTTGAATAATTAAACATGTCGGTAAAATACTGTTTAACTTGGGGACTATGGTCACGGACAGTGCTATTTGCAAACACTATCATGAGGTGCCTGTGTTACGCCGAACAAATGTAGGTCTCCTGATTTAAACTCCTGATAATAACCACTGTATGTATCTACCTAAATTACCTCGTACTCCTGGACATAGACTTGGTACTGGTTCTCCGTGTATTTAGCCAAGTTATCATTACCCATTGTGCATTTATTTCTGATGTTATAATTTTTCTCTCTGCATTGTTGGGAAGGGCCCATAAATAAGGTTTTCACTGTTAGTCTACACCTGACAAATAAAATGTAATTTGCGACACAGTCTTAATTGCCCTGGGTCAAGTGAGAAGTATCAGAGCTCTCTGTGCCAGCCTCTCCACAGAATGTGAACTTCCATGTGCCTTAACTTCTTAGGGAGCGGCAGCTGAGGTGTCGGTTCTGGAGAGTCTGGTGTGCCCAAAGTAAAAGGCCTACCACTCAGGCCCAGAAACTAGGATATGCACATAATTAGTACTATTGGATAGGAAACACTCTGAAGTTTCTAAAAGTGTTAAAATATTGTCTGTGAGTATAACAGAACTGATATAGCAGGCAAAAACCAGAGGAATTTCTGTCCTGGAAAATTTGTTTGGACACATTGCCTCATTTTGAACCCCTCCCTATTGAAAACAGACATATATGGGAGTAAGATTGCAGTACCTATTGCTTCCACTGGATGTCAACAGTCTCTAGACAGTGTTTGGTGATGTTAGGTTACTCTGGATGTTAATAGAAGAAGAATTTCGAACTAGTCATCGGATGTAAACAGAAGAGGAGGCGCGTTCACAGGATCGCCCGTGCTGTGGTTTTTTCCTTTCCTATCGTCCAGTTTATAATCCGGTTGAAATATTATAGTAAATATACATAAGTGTTCCTAAGGATACATTATCAATGATGTTTGATTGTTCTTGGACAACTGTATAGGTATAATGTGAACGCGTTCTCTTCACGGTTCAATGGGCGACTCAACGGTGGATTTTATGATCATAACGTGCCAACCAAACTGAGATTTATGGATATAATAAATGACTTTTTCTAACAAAAGAAGCATGGATTGTCTTCGTTGGACACTTGGGAAGCCCTCAGCAGAAGTTCTTCAAAAGGTAAGGGATTTTATATTAGTGATTTTATGCGTTTTTTGAGACCCGCGATGGGTTATGAATTTATGCTAATGGTTAAATATTGTAGGTGTTATCCTCAAACAATCAAATGTTGTGCTTTCACCGTAAAGCCTTTTTGAAATCTGACAACGCTGTGATATTTCCAAGAAGCAGAGCTTTTGATGACTATGCAACACTTGCATGTTGATGAATGTTTAATAATTCAACTTTTGGATTTTGAATTTGGCGCCTTACATTTCACCGGGTAGTGTCGGGCTAGCGCCCCACAGTAGTTAATAACAAACTTGTATGGCATCTGTAAATATGAATACAATTGTTAAATTACGAGCCTTGTTGGTTAAGCCACAGAAAAAGTTTGCAACCTTCCCACTAGCCATGATTAGCTGAGATAATGAGTGGGCTGGACATGCTGAGGGAGGAGTTCGGATTGGTCTAGCATATAAAAGGCTTCTGTCTATTTGAGTCTGTGTTGGTAATCCTGTCGAACGCTGCTTTTTTATGCATAGTGTAGTGGAGCTGCATAATTGTTGCTCTCCACTTTCTGGAGGATTAAGTTTTGAAATCAGTGGAGTTAGAGTTTAATAGCTAAAGAGATGGAGAAAACACCTGTATCCGGATTACATCTTCAAACTAAGGGCAACCGTGGCATGGCATCCGTGACATCGAGACGTGTCCATCGTTCATGATGATGTATACAGGTAAGATAGTCTAGCTAGCTACATTTTCAGATATTACACATTTCTAATTTTGACAGTGGTTTCATTTCAAGCTAAAGTGTACTGCTAGCTAACGTTAGCTGGCTGGCTCCCTAGCTAACGTTAAGTGTATGACGTTATTATTCTTATCCCAGAACCGTTTGCTTTGCTAGTCAGAGTCCAATGTTAGCTAGCTAACATGGAACCTTATTGGTTAGCTCCCAGTAGATTCATACAGGGTAGTAATGGCATGATTTGGCAACATGTTCATTGTTGTTTAAAGAATCTGACAATTTTTTTTATTTTCGCATTAAATGACATACCCAAATCTAACTGCCTGTAGCTCAGGCCCGGAAAAAAGGATATGCATATTCTTGGTACCATTTGAAAGGAAACACTTCAAAGTTGGTGGAAATGTGAAAGGAATGTAGGAGAATATAACACATTAGATCTGGTAAAAGATAATGCAAAGAAAAAGACAACCGTTCTTTTTGTTTTTTTTGTACCATCATCTTTGAAATGCAAGAGAAAGGCCATCATGTATTATTCCAGCCCAGGTGCAATTTAGATTTTGGCCACTAGAGGGCAGCAGTGTATGTGCAAAGTTTCAGACTGATCCAATGAACAGTTGCATTTCTGTTCAAAATGTTGTATCAAGACTGCCTAATTTGTTTATTAACTACTTAGGGAGCAGTGGGGCATAGTCATTAAAAGCTCTGCTTCTTGGCAATATCACATCGTTGTCAGATTTCAAAAAGGCTTTACGGCGAAAGCACAACATTTGATTGTTTGAGGGTAGCACCTCTAATATTTATGCATTAGCATAAATACATAACCCAACACGGGTCTCACAAAACGCATAAAATAGCAATTATAAAATCGCTTACCTTTGAACTTCTGCTGAGGGCTTCCCAAGTGTCCAACGAAGACATCCAAAGGTTCTTTTGTTAGAAAAAGTCATGAAGAGAACGCGTTCAAATATACCTATAAACTTTTCCTAAACAAATCAAATACCAGTTATAATGCATCCTTAGCTATCCTTTTATGAATATTAGTGATAATATTTCACTCGGATGGTCACCTAAACGTTATTAAAGGAAAATACAGTGGGGCGCGCATTCAGTCTCGCGCCCGAGAAAACTTGTTGACATTTTAGGTCCCCTGACCATTTCCTGATGGGCGGCAGGGTAGCCGATGGGCGGCAGGGTAGCCTAGTGGTTAGAGCGTTGGACTTGTAACCGGAGGGTTGGAAGTTCGAATCCCTGAGCTGACAAGGTAAAAATCTGTCATTCTGCCCCTGAACAAGGCAGTTAACCCACTGGATGTTGGATTAAGGTGTGGATGTTGATTAAGGCAGCCCCCCGCACCTCTCTGATTCAGAGGGGTTGGGTTAAATGCGGAAGACACATTTCAGTTGAAGGCATTCGGTTGTACAACTGACTAATAATGGTGACTCTTTGACTTTGTTCCTATCCGTTCCTCTTACTCCATTCACTCCCAGTCTTTGTATATAGACTGTTGACATCTAGTGGAAGCCATAGGTACTGCAATCCAGGAGCTGGATTGCCTTGAAGTCAATGGGGAGAGTGTCAAACAGAGCAAAGGTCACCAAAAACTGCATTTCCGGATGGATTTTCCTCGGGTTTTCGCCTGCTATATCAGTTCTGTTATACTCACAGACATTATGTTAACACTTTTAGAAACAGAGTGTTTCCTATCCAATAGTACAAATTATGTGCATATCCTATTTTCTGAGCCTGAGTGGCAGGCATTTTACTTTGAGCACGCCAGACTCTCCAAAACCGTCACCTCTGCTGCCGCTCCCTAAGAAGTTAAAATTGATTTAAATAAAAAACGCTTTGGCACCGGAGGAGATGGCTGCTGTTTTACGGTCTCCTAACCAATTGTGCTATTGTGTGTGTGTTTTCCTTCAGCCACGATTCCATGAAACATAGGATATTACAGTTTTTGATATCCCATTGGTAGGATATCCGTGATCGTAACTCGTCTAATTTATTGTCCAATGATTGCACGTTGGCGAGTAATATTGACGGTAACGGCAGCTTTCCTACTCGCCTTCTGCGGGTCCTGACGAGGCATCCGGCTCTTTGTCCTCTGTACCTACGTCGCTTCCTTTTGCGAATAACTGGGATGTCGGCCCTGCCGGGTGTTTGGAGAATGTCATGTGTGTCTTGATTCTCGTTGAAAAAATCTTTGTCTAATCCGAGGTGAGTGATCGCTGTCCTCATATCCAGAAGCTCTTTTCTGCCGTAAAATACGGTTGCAGAAACATTATGTACAAAATAAGTTACAAATAACGTGAAAAAATAAATAAATAAATTGTACAATTGGTTGGGCGCCCGTAAAACTGCTGCCATTTCTTCCGGTGCAATCTCATCAAGACTAAGGAGATGATTGTGGACTACAGGAAAAGGAATACCGAGAACACCCCCATTCTCATCGACGGGGCTGTAGTGGAGCAGGTTGAGAGCTTCAAGTTCCTTGGTGTCCACATCAACAGCAAGCTAGAATGGTCCAAACACACCAAGACAGTCGTGAAGAGGGCACGACAAAGCCTATATCCCCTCAGGAAACTAAAAAGATTTGGCATGGGCCCTGAGATCCTCAAAAGGTTCTACAGCTGCAACATCGAGAGCATCCTGACTGGTTGCATCACTGCCTGGTATGGCAACTGCTCGGCCTCCGACTGCAAGGCACTACAGAGGGTAGTGGGTACGGCCCAATACATCACTGGGGCTAAGCTTCCTGCCTTCCAGGACCTCTATACCAGGCGGTTTCAGAGGAAGACCCTAAAAATGTTTTAAGACTCCAGACACCGTAGTCATAGACTGTTCTCTCTGCTACCGCATGGCAAGCTGTTCCAGAGTGCAAAGTCTGGGTTCAAAAGGCTTCTTAACAGCTTCTACCCCCAAGTCATAAGACTCCTGAACAGCTAATCAAATGGCTACCCAGACTTTTTGCATTGCCCCCCCCTCTGTTACACTGCAACTACTCTCTGTTTATTATCTATGCATAGTCTATGCATAGTCACTTATAGTCACCTACATGTGCATATTACCTCATTAACCTAGACTTAGCTGTGCCCCCACACATTGACTCTGTACTGGTACACCCCATATATAGCCTCGCTAATGTTATTTTACTGCTGTTCTTTAATTATTTGTTATTTAAAAAAAAACGTATCTATTTTTACTCAACACTTATTTTTCTTAAAACTGCATTGTTGGATAAGGGCTTGTAAGTAAGCATTTCTGTTACGAAGACGCTGTGAGTCAAAAAGCAGGTGCAGGTTTAATAAAACAACAAACTTGGAACGAGCAACATAACAGTAGCGTCTTTGCAAAAACACAGGATCAGCACTGACTGGGGAAGGAACCTAAGGGAGTGCCAGAAAAAGAGGAGGTAATAAGTGAGGTAAAGGAGTCCAGGTGTGCCTCATGATGGATCCCAAGACCGGTGGTTAGTGTACCGGCAACATCAAACGCCGGAGGGGAGGAGCGGGAGTAGACATGACGATTTTACTGTAAGTCCTGTTGTATTCGGCACATGTGACGAATCAAATTTGATTTGATTTGAAATGGCCTTGCCCCTAAAGTCATGAAATTCCAGGCCTGGTTTCTGTGCTTGAGGAGACCCAGTCACACTGGAGTAGTTAGGGGTTCAGCACAACGCAATATTCAGCAGGACTAACCCTCTGCTGCTGACAGTCTCACTTCCCAACTCACTGCAAAATAGGCTACAGTGGCAGGCTAATTTGTGCTGTTGACAGAGCTGAATGCACTTCATGACATAAATGTTAAAGTTGCTGAGTAGAACAAAACATGTTGTCTAGGCCTATATCCGAAAGTGATATCTAAATTCAGAAGTTCCACATTTCATTGATTGATGGTTTAATAAATGAGAGACGAGGTGTTACTTCTACTGAGGTTATGATTAAAATATTTGTATTCAGTCTCAGATTGTCAGTTCAAACAACCAACTACAGCTTATGCTTATTCAGTTTTTTTCATTTCAGTTCAATTGACAGGTTATTCAAACAGTTGCATGTTTCTTTCTAAGAGACCAAACTCAATATGGTGACACACTGTGCAGAGGAATGACGAGAAAAAGATGGGGGAAAAGATAACAAGGAAAGTTATGCAAGTCATTAGGCCTAATTATGTCTCGCAAAAAATTGTAACAGGTTTGAGAGACATCTGCACGGAAGAAAAACAACAGCCTGTGTGCGATACAAGTTTTATTTAAAATGAGTAATGAGGGAGAAGTGAACAGAACTATGTTCTGAGCTGTCAGTAAATGACCCCCATGCATCAACTAAGCAGTATATCCAGTGACATGCTGTCATGGATCCATGTGTTATTGGTGCAATGCAAGGTTGTGGAGCCACCTGCACCCAGGATCAATCAGAGAGATTTATGAAGTAGATCCTGCTAACTTGATGATCCAATGGCCGCCATTACATACAGCTGCTGCAGTAACTGACCACTGCTCAGCTCACATAGAAATCTGCAGAGGAAACCGAGTTGGGCCTACTCACTGCTAAAGTGGACATATTATACACAAGAGACCAGGGCAAATTACAGTGTGAATAGAGACGGATCTCCATATAAACACAGAAAGAGCCCCAGATGCCTTGCCTTTAATTTTGTCTTATTTACCAACCCTGGCAGCCGTCACCTGTAGATATTTTAATCAGCTGGGCTTCAAACTGTATGTTTCAACATATCCCGTAAAGCAATATAATTCTACTCTTAGATCAATCTCATGCATACATTTAACGACATGTGTATGAGAAATAGCCTAGGGCTTGTGTTTTAATTTGAGTTTGTCTTTGCTCTACATTCAGAATAAGTAGCAGGGGTACCATTGCTCCTCTCTGGTCCAATAAGAACACTCCCTCCAGATGAGGTGAGTTTAGAGGAGAAACGACAGCCACGGAGCATCGTCCTGCACTGGGTGCTTTCCGTCCCTGTCGATCATCACCAAGGTAGTGCTGCCCAGCGCTCCTCCCACACAGCATCATGGGATTAGAACTGCAGATACTGGCTGTTTCTATTGACAGACAGAAAGACTGGAGTCTGTCCCAGAGTCACTTCAGCCCTGAAGCAGTTCAGCTGCTTCAGCCTCGACACTAAACACTGAAACACAGGACAGTTTCTCTTCATTTAAAATTTTAGAAACACATTCCAATGATTAGCCCATGTCGTCTCATCCTCTCTAGATTATTGAGAACAACACAGGGTACTTTATTACTACATCAATCTTGTCATTCTTATGTGCCTGGCTATTATGATGACAAACGTTTCTTGTGCTTTTGCCAACAGGGCCTCAGAGAAGCACAGACAAGGGCTAACCTGAGTTTCTAATCAATGTGAGGCGCCAGAGGCACAGAGGCGCCTCTGGTAACAGAACTGGAAATCAGAGGTTCAGGATTAGAGCAGTGAGGACACACATTAGCCCATTATTGGGCTCAGACCTGAGCGAGACCTCATATTTTACTGACATTACCAGAAATAAACCAGTAATCCCTCAAATCTCTCCAAAGACGGGTGACGTTAGGAGAAATTCACCTCATGAGCACCACTTCATTTACCCAAGCGTCGCCTAAAAACTCTCTGCTTTCAAGTCCTTTATGTTCTCACACTGACTGACTGTATGACATTGAAATGTTTTCATATGATAGAGGGGTTGCTTGCTTCTGCTGCTGCTTGTGCCGTTCAATACATTTATGCTGGGACTACTAGCCTAATAGCTAACTAATCTTACTATTAGCCACTATGGAAGGTTTACGCTACATCACCCATAAATTGCTTTTTTAGCATGAGGTGTAGCAATAGCCAAGTTTAAGCAGAGATATATACATCCTATCTTAATGCAAATGCGGCTGTCAAGAAGTTTATTTTAAGAAATTACTTTTTCATTTTCTTAACACAATCACAGTGTGGTTGTGTAAGCTCCACTTTTCGACAGTCAGGAATCATTTAGTACTATGCCCACACAAAGTGGCAACCAATTGTGTGCTCCATTGATTTCTTTATCGGCTGAACGTCAAAAATAAATATTATATTTATTCTCAGACAGATGGGGGTGGGAGGGGAGAAAAGTACCTTACTGCAATTGTCTTACAGAAAACATGAATTATGATAAAGGATAGATGTTCAGTATTCACTGACAGCATTTTCAATAAAGCTATTGCAACACCATCAACACTGTCTGGTGAAAGTAATGAACCAAATGCTTCTTATATTGGATTACACAAGGGCTTCATGCCAGTATGGTCATTAGCTTCTGACACTCTGCATCTTAAAACAGAATGAATCCGATCCACCACTCCACCATGGTATTTCACAGTCGCACTAATGTTGTCATGCAATTTATCTGAAATGCAGAGCCAAGTGTACTCTAAGTACAGACCAAATGTACTCTGCACAATTATCCAATTAACCATATTACAGTTGCATAAAGGGTTTGGTTGATCACAAAAAATATTAGCATAGCTTGAGCCATAGAGGCAAATTGCTGTTCTGTTTAATAATATAACCTACTGGAGTAGGCACTGATCTCCCAGAGACCAACATGAGAATGTGCTCCATTTGAGAGTTTAATATCCAAGTAAATGAAAGAAGGAAAGTCCATTTTATATCCCCTAGTGTTGTTTTTTTTTACATAGGGGCACTGGATATTAAAACTGAATTATGTTGATCTACTGTAAGCTTTAAGACATTATCTGTGCTGCTTTCAGAGTCAATTCATTCACAGCAATGCACCAAGCAGTGCACCAAGGGCAAGTTTCAAACACAGAACATATAGCTTTTTGAAGAAATATTGTAAAAACTCACTTCACAAAATAACCACTTCTATGTAAAACACTCGGAGGTGACGCTGAGTGTGAAAAAAGTCAAGGCACAATCAGCAATGTTCTTTCTTACAAGCAACTTTAGCTCTACAACAGAGACATGTCTCTAATAAAGGACATGTGACCCTTACCACAACCCTTTGATTAGATCCATTTCTCCTGAATTATAGGAAACATATCATCAGGCCTGCAAGTGGTAAATAGGATTACACCCACTACTATATCATTACCTCTCTGATGCACCGTAAATTAATCATTATAAACAACCTTTGATTGCATGTAAAAGTTGCTCATCAGTTCAGACAGTGGGCCCTCTTGACTGTCTTGAACTGATGCCTGCAAGCAAAGGGCTTTTGTCTCTTCTCCTTATTTATGAATACGAAGTTTGTATGTCAGTCCTTCTGAAGTACTCTCTCTCTCCCACACACACACACACACACACACACACGCACACGCACACGCACACGCACACGCACACGCACACACACACACACTACGTATAGACAATGTTGTGTACATGATAGCAGATTGTGGGTTAGAAAGGTTATAGCTAGCTAGCGACGTTGTTTTGGCTTTAGGTAGCAGGTTACAGTTTTTTACAATCGCTAGGAGCCATTTCTTAGTACTTAGATCACTTTTTCAAAACCAATCACACAGTTCTCCTAACCAAATTTCAGCTTGGCCCAGCAGTTTATTTCACATCCAAAATGCACTAAAACTACCAAAACACTTCATACATGTTTCAAATCAACTCATTCTTAAATAACACTAGCAAAGGTTGTCACCCAACAAGCACACTTTGTCACTCAGATAGCACTACACAGTGTTTTCTTTTGTAAAATGTCTTCACAAAACAAGAATGACACCTCTCTACTGTTTAGAATTCACTGCAGTATATGCTACAGGAATGAATCAGACATGGTGCAATATGCTTCAATATGTTTTATGTCATTTTCTGGCATTGAGTGATTCCAAAATACAAGAATTTGTATATACACCATCTACCGATACAGATACAGTAGCAATGCTAGTCAACCCTGTCTTCTGCATTTGGCCACAGGTTCTCATCCACATCACATCTTATGTCATCTTGGGCAATACACCTAGGAAAGAATCTTTTGTCATGCCTGGTCCATCCCATGCAATCAATCCAGGCATCCAGCATTCATTGCGTCCAGGAGGGACATTTGATCATGCGGATGGTGGTCATAAACCTTCCACCTCCATGAGGAAAATAATTCCTCTATGGGGTTGAGGAAAGGAGAGTGAGGTCAGAGGAAAAGTGACACTATCCTGGTGTAGCCGGTGTGAAATGGCTAGTTAGCTAGCAGGGTGCGCGCTAACAGCATTTCAATCGGTGATGTCACTCGCTCTGAAACCTTGAAGTAGTTGTACCCCTTGCTCTGCAAGGGCCGTGGCTTTTGTGGAGCGATGGGTAACGATGCTTTGAGGGTGGCTGTTGTCGATGTGTGCAGAGGGTCCCTGGTTCGAACCCAGGCAGGGGCGAGGAGAGGGACGGAAGCTATACTGTTACACTGGGATGGGCTGCAAACCACTCTGTGACTGCATGGGAGTGGTGAAATGCCACATTGTCCCATACAATTACAAACGTTGGCTGATTGCAGAGCGCAAAACTCAAATTACAAAAATAGTAATATTAAACATTCATGAAAATACAAGTGTTGTACACCATTCTTTAGCTTAGAATATTGGTAATAGAACCGCGTTGTTCGATTTACAATAGGCTTCACGGCAAAAGCATAGCATTTGATTATCTGAGGACAGCGCACCGCATACTTCCTGCATATAAATATATTTCAAACCAGCACAGGCATTACAAAATCAAAAATAGAGATAACATAAATCACTTACCTTTGAAGATCTTCCTCTGGTTGCAATCCCACGGGTCCCAGGAACACAAAGAATGGTCGTTTTGTTCGATAAAGTCCCTATTTATATTCCAAAAACTCGGTTTGCTTTGCACGTTTTGTTCAGTAATCCACCCGTTCAACATACAGCCATAGGAAATCTACAAAAGTTACAGATTAACTTCATCTAAACAATTCAAACAACGTTGCTAATCAATCCTCAGGTACCCTAATATGTAAATAAACTATAACATTTAAGACGGAATGTTCAATACCGGAGATAAATAATGAAGAGCGGGCCCTCAGTCACACGCGCCACAAGAATACAGCCAGAATGAGGGACACCTGGATTTCCTTAAACTACTTCTTAATTTTTCAAAATAAAAGCCTGAAACCTTGTTTAAAACCTCTTAGGGAGTGGTGGTGCGCTAGCGCCCCACTCCCGACACTACCCGGTGAAATGCAAGGCGCCAATTTCAAAATCCATTAGTTGAATTATTAAACATTCATCAATATACAAGTGTTGCATAGTCATCAAAAGCTCTGCATCTTGGCAATATCACAGCATTGTCAGATTTCAAAAAGGCTTCACGGCGAAAGCACTACATTTGATTGTTTGAGGGTAGCACCTCCAATATTTTTTACCATTACCATAAATTCATAAACCATGCGGTTCACACAAAACACATTTCACAGCAAAAACAAATCAATTACCTTTTGAAGAACTTCTGCTCAGGGCTTCCCAAGTGTCCAACGAAGACAATCCATGGTTCTTTTGTTAGAAAATGTAATTTATTATATCCATGAATCTCCGTTTGGTTGGTGCGTTATGATGAGAAAATACAGCGTCCACTCGCCCATTGAAATGTGAAGAGAACTCGTTCAACCTATACCTATACACTTGTCCAAGAACAATCAAACATCATTGATAATGTATCCTTAGGAACACTTTTATGTATATTTAGTATAATATTTCAACCGGAATATAAACTGGGCGAAAGGAAAGGAAAAAACCACAGCGCGCGCAAGCCGGTGAACGCGCATTCTCTTCTGTTGACTTCTGTGTGACCACTTCCTAATTCTTCTTCTATTGCCATCCTGATCAACTAAATAGAATCAAAACAGTGTCTAGAGACTGTTGACATTCAGTGGAAGCAATAGGTACTGAAATCTTACTCCCTTATATGGGCATTTTCATAAGGGAGGGGTTCAAAATGAGATTTCAAATGTCAGATTTCAAAAAGGCTTTACGGCGAAAGCACAACATTTGATTGTTTGAGGGTAGCACCTCTAATATTTATGCATTAGCATAAATCCATAACCCAACACGGGTCTCAAAAAACGCATAAAATTGCTAATATAAAATCGCTCACCTTTGATGAACTTCTGCTGAGGGCTTCCCAAGTGTCCAACGAAGACAATCCATGCTTCTTTTGTTAGATAAAGTCATTTATTATATACATAAATCTCTGTTTGGTTGGCGCGTTATGATCATAAAATCCACCGTTGAGTTGCCCATTGAACCGTGAAGAGAACACGTTCAAATTATACCTATACACTTTCTACGAACAAATCAAACATCATTTTTAATGTATCCTTAGGTATCCTTTTGGGTATATTTGCTGTAATATTTCAACCGGACGATAACGTGAATGATAGGAAAGAAAAATAAAGTGGTGTGCGTTCACAATCTCGCGCGCATCAAACCTTGTTTACAAAAGCGGTCGCCTGACAATTTCTTGTTCCTATCTGTTCTGGTCACTCCTAGAATTCCCAGACTTTGTATATAGACTGTTGACATCTAGTGGAAGCCATAGGTACTGTAGTCTCAGTCCTACATAAAGTTGTATGCAATAGGCACAATGGAGAAGATGCTCATTTACAAAAAAAACTGCAAATCCAGATGGATTTTCCTCAGGTTTTTGCCTGCTATATCACTTCTGTTATACTCACATACATTATTTTAACACTCTTAGAAACTTCAGAGTGTTTCCTATCCAATAGTACTAATTATGTGCATATCCTATTTTCTGGGCCTGAGTGGCATGCATTTTACTTTGGGCATGCCAGACTCTCCAAAACCGTCACCTATGCAGCCGCTCCCTAAGAAGTTAAAGACTGTTGACATCCAGTGGAAGCCATAGGTACTGCAATCTGGGAGCTATTCTCTTCATTGTTCAAAAGGGAAAGATAAGAATGGACAGGGAGCTCAGATGAGGTAATATGTACATGTAGGAAGAGTTATTAAAGTGACTATGCATAGATAATAACAGAGAGTAGCAGCAGTGTAAAAGAGCAATGCAAATAGTCTGGGTAGCCAGTTGAGTAGATGTTCAGGAGTCTTATGGCTTGGGGGTAGAAGCTGTTTAGAAGCCTCTTGGACCTAGAATTGGCGCTCCGGTACCACTTGCCGAGCGGTAGCAGAGAGAACAGTCTATGACTAGGGTGGCTGGAGTATTTGACCATTTTTATGGCCTTCCTCTGACACCGCCTGGTATAAAGGTCCTGGATGGCAGGAAGCTTGGCCCCAGTGATGTACTGGGCCATACGATTTACCCTCTGAAGTGCCTTTCGGTCGGAGGCCAAGCAGTTGCCATACCAGGCAGTGATGCAACCCGTCTTGATGCTCTCGATGGTGCAGCTGTATAACATTTTGTGGATCTGAGGACCGTGCCCTCTTCACGACTGTCTTGGTATGCTTGGACCATGTTAGAGCAAGCACCCCTGTCCCCTTGTTGAGGATCAGCGTGGCGGATGTGTTGTTACCTAACCTTACCACCTGGGGGTGGCCCATCAGGAAGTCCAGGATCCAGTTGCAGGGGGAGGTGTTTAGTCCCAGGGTCCATAGCTTAGTGATGAGCTTTGAGGGCACTATGGTGTTGAACGCTGAGCTGTAGTCAACTAATAGCATTCTCACATAGGTGTTCCTTTTGTCCAGGTGTGAAAGGACAGTGTGGAGTGCAATAGAGATTGCGTCATCTGTGGATCAGTTAGAGCAGTATGCAAATTGGAGTGGGTCTAGGGTTTCTGGGATAATGGTGTTGATGTGAGCCATGACCAGCCTTTCAATGCACTTCATGGCTACAGAAGTGAGTGCCACGGGTTGGTAGTCATTTAGGCAGGTTACCTTAGTGTTCTTGGGCACAGGGACTATGGTGGTCTGCTTAAAATATGTTGGTATTACAGACTCAGACAGGGAGAGGTTGAAAATGTCAGTGAAGACACTTGCCAGTTGGTCAGCGCGTGCTCGAGTACACATCCTGGTAATCCGTCTTGCCTTGTGAATGTTGACCTGTTTAACTTAGGGCTAGTTTACGCCTGTCTGACGTGCCCAAAGTAAACAGGCTGTTGTTCAGGCCCAGAAGCTAGGATATACATATAATTGGTATTGTTGGATAGAAAAGACTCTGAAGTTTCCAAAACCGTTAAAATGTCTGTGGCTATAACAGAACCTATTTGGCAGGTGAAACCCCGAAGGAAATCCGACCAGAATAAAAAATTCTCCCATGCTCTTAAGCTATTGAAAACCATTGAATCCGTCCACCATATTCCTATTCCTATGGCTTCCCCTATATTAAGGCTTTGGGCTTGTATTTTGAAAAATGAATAAGTATTTTCACTTGGAGAGAAGAGAGCCCCGGAAGAAAAACACTGTTTCGGCGCGCTCTGGGGAGAGCACACACATGGGAATTTGCCTTCTCTATTGAACATAGTTCTTTCCACGTGAAATTTTATTGTTTATTAACATTTTAGACAACCTAAGGATTATATAGAGTCTTTGTTTGACAAAAATAGACGAAGTTTACCCGGAGCATTTTGGACTTTTCTGTCGTCGTTTTGACGGAGTGGATTACTGTGGATTTCTGAATTCAATGGCACCATCTAAACAGTGTTTTTTTGGATATAAATATTGACTTTATTGAACAAAACGAACATCGGTTGTGTAGCTGGGACCCTCCTGGTTGCAAACATCAGAAGATCTTAAAAAGTAAGTGAGTTTTTGTATCTTTAATATGTGTCGCCAGTGCTGGTTGAAAAAGCTTTTGTTGTGTGAGGCGCTGACCTCAAATAATCAAATGTTTTGCTTTCACCATAAAGCCTTTTTGAAATCTGACAACACTGTTAGATTAATAAGACTCTAAGTTTTGTAACCGTATGCAACACTTGTATTTTCATGAATGTTAAATATTACGAATTCTTATTTTGAATTTGGCGCGCTTTGTTTTCTCCGAAAACGATCCTGAGGTTAAAGGTCTTACATCGGTTGCAGACAGCGTGATCACACAGTCGTCCGGAACAGCTGATGCTCTCATGCATGTTTCAGTGTTACTTGCCTTGAAGTGAGCATAGAAGTCATTTAGCTCGTCTGGTAGGTTCATGTCACTGGGCAGCTCTCGCCTGTGCTTTCCTTTGTAGTCTGTAAAAGCCCTGCCACATCCGACGAGCGTCCGAGCCGGTGTAGTACATTTTGATCTTAGTCCCATATTGATGCTTTGCCGGGTTAATGGTTCGTCGGGGGTTATAGCGCGATTTACATCTCTATCTTTTAGCTCAGTGCAGATGTTGCTTGTAATCCATGGCTTCTTGTTGGAACTATTCAAGCAGAAGATTTCATTCAAATGTTGATTTGGTTGCGTTGACAACCAAACACAATTCAGTATCCAGTTTGGATTCTACCTGTTACTCAGGAAACTGCCTGTTACTCAGGCCCAGAAGCTAGGATATGCAAATTATTATTGGATAGAAAACACTCTGAAGTTTCTAAAACTGTTAAAATAATGTCTGTGAGTATAACACAACTGATATGGCAGGTGAAAACCCGAGGAAAATCCATCCGGAAAATGTGTTTTTTTGATGTCACAGTTTTTTCATTGATTTGCTATCGTCTATAGAGGGAATTAGCTCCCAGATTGTTCCTATGGCTTCCACTAGATGTCAACAGTCTTTAGACATGGTTTCAGGCTAAAGCGAACAAGAAATAGAAGTTCTTTCAAGTGGCTGTTGAAACGGACACTACTGTTTCGCGCATGACTGTGTGCGCGCTCTTCGTTATTTTTCTTCCCTTTTGAAGAGACTATTCTCCGTCTGAAATATTATCATTTATTTAGATATTTGACAACCTGAGGATTAATTAGAAACAATGTTTGACTTGTTTTGACGAACTTTACCGGTACTTTTGGGATTTCTTTGTCTGCATATTGAACGACTGGATTACAGAACTCCATGGCGCCAACTACACTGACTTTTGGGGATATAAAGGACTTTATCGAACAAAACAACCATTCTTTGTGTTCCTGGGACCTGTGGGATTGCAAACAGAGGAAGATCTTCAAAGTTAAGTGACTTATTTTATCGCTGTATTTGATTTTGTAACGCCTGTGCTGGTTTGAATAATATGTTGTTGTGGGGCGCTGTCCTCAGATAATCGAATGTTCTGCTTTCGCCGTAAAGCCTATTGTAAATCCGACAACGCGGTTCGATTACCAAGATGCTAAGCTTTTGAATGGTGTACAACACTATTTTCATGAATGTTTAACATTACTATTTCTGTGATTTGAATTTGGCGCTCTGCATTTCACCGGATGTTGCCGTAGGTGGACCGCTAGCGGTCCGGTGAGCCCAAACAAGTTTTAACTTCTTAGGGAGCGGCTCCCGAGGTGACGGTTTTGGAGAGTCTGGCGTGCCCAAAGTAAAATGCATGCCACTCAGGCCCAGAAAATACGATATGCACATAATTAGTACTATTGGATAGGAAACACTCTGAAGTTTCTAAGAGTGTTAAAATAATGTATGTGAGTATAACAGAAGTGATATAGCAGGCAAAAACCCGAGGAAAATCCTTTCGGATTTGCAGTTTTTTTTGTAAATGAGCATTTTCTCCATTGTGCCTATTGCATACAATCTTACGTAGGACTGAGACTGCAGTACCTATGGCTTCCACTAGATGTCAGCAGTCAACAGTCAAAGACTGGGAATTCTAGCAGTGACCAGAACGGATAGGGAGAGGAAATTGTCAGGCGACCACTTTGTAAACCAAGTTTGACAAGCGCGAGATTGTGAACGTGCACCACTTTATTTTCCTTTCCTATCGTTCACGTTATCATCCGGTTGAAATATTACAGCAAATATACCCAAAAGGATACCTAAGGATACATAAAAAATGATGCTTGATTTGTTTGTAGAAAGTGTATAGGTATAATTTGAACGTGTTCTCTTCACGGTTCAATGGGCGACTCAACGATGGATTTTATGATCATAACGCACCAACCAAACTGAGATTTATGGATATAATAAATGACTTTTTCTAACCAAAGAAGTATGGATTGTCTTTGTTGGACACTTGGGAAGCCCTCAGCAGAAGTTCATCAAAGGTAAGCGATTTTATAATTGCGATTTTGTGCGTTTTGTGAGACCCATGTTGGGTTATGGATTTATGCTAATGCATAAGTATTAGAGGTGCTACCCTCAAACAATCAAATGTTGTGCTTTCGCCGTAAAGCCTTTTTGAAATCTGACAACGCTGTGATATTGCCAAGAATCAGAGCTTTTTATGACTATGCAACTATTGTATATTTATGAATGTTTAACTTCTTAAGGAGCAGCAAGGTGCGCTGGGGCGCTAGCGCCCCACTCCCGACACCACCAGGTGAAATGCAAGGCGCCAAATTCAAAATCCATTAATTGAATTATTAAACATGCATCAATATACAAGTGTTTCATAGTCATCAAAAGCTCTGCTTCTTGGCAATATCACAGCGTTGTCAGATTTCAAAAAGGCTTCACAGCGAAAGCACCACATTTGATTGTTTGAGGATAGCACCCCACATATTTTTCCCATTACCATAAATTCATAAACCATGCGGTTCACACAAAACACATTTCACAGCAAAAACAAATCAATTACCTTTTGAAGAACTTCTGCTGAGGGCTTCCCAAGTGTCCAACGAAGACAATCCATGNTTCAACTTATACCTATAAACTTGTCCAAGAACAATCAAACATTTTTATGTATAAATAGTATAATTTTTCAACCGGAATATTATCTGGGCGATAAGAAAGAAAAAAACCACAGAGCGCGCCAGCCGGGAGCGCGCATTTACTTGTATTGACATCTGCGTGGACACTTCCTTATTCGTCTTCTTCTCTGCTCTAAAAGCATCTAAAATGAATCAGAACACTTTCTCGAGACTGTTGACATCCAGAGGAAGCGATAGGTACTGCATTCATATGCCCTTATATGGGCATTTTCATAAGGGAGGGGTTCCAAATGAGCAATGTGTCAAAACCACTTTTTCCAGGACAGAAATTCCTCGGGTTTTCGCCTGCCATATCCGTTCTGTTATACTCACAGACAAAATGTTAACACTTTTAGAAAATTCAGAGTGTTTCCTATCCAATGGTACTAAATATGTGCATATCCTATTTTCTGGGCCTGAATGGGAGGCATTTTACTTTGGGCATGCCAGGCTCTCCAAAACCGTCACCTCGTGCGCTGCTCCCTAAGAAGTTTAAAATAAGGAGTGTGTAAACCTGCTTCCTGCGTTTGTTTCTAAAGACCTACTGTAGAGCCACTACACAGGATGCCCTTGAGTCTAATAACAAAGGGTCTGAATACTTGTGTAAATATTTTTTTTAAATACATTTGCAAAAATGTCTAAAAACCTGTTTTCACTTCCTCATTATGGGGTATTTTGTGAGGATTGATGAGGAAATTGTTTTATTTAATCCATTTATAATAAGGCTATAACGTAACAAAATGTGGAAAAAGTGAAGGGGTCTGAGTACTTTCCGAATGCACTGTATGTGACATGGCGGATTTTGGAGACCTGTTTTTACTTTTAATTACAGAGCTTTGTGTGGGTGGAGCTGATGCAGGGAGAATGTCATATTGCACTAGAGAGCACTGTGCTCTAAAAAAGCTGACATCAGAATTAGGCACTATGGAGACATCTAAAAAATCTGGAATTGATGGTTCACAACTACAGTTTGCAGTGATATTAAATATGTAGCCTACATTTGAGCATATTGTTTTGACCCAGAGTGTTAGACAATTTCTGTGTGTGTTCGCTGTGGTTAACTCTCCCCAAATCCCAGTAATTTTTTATGCAGAATCCCACACCTTGCAGATTGGGCAGAGACCAAGTCTAATGTGAAAACAATTTGATCCAAGAAAGTAATTTCCTCTCTCTCCTCATTCCAGTTGTGTGGCCAGCAGACAGGCCCTCTAACTTTAATAACAGGTTGCTGTGTAACCTTGGTGTCAGCAGTCTGAACTGGCCATTTGGAATTGCCGGCACATTGCCACATATTAAGTTAATGACCTCAGGTATTGCAATCAGCCTTGATGATAGTGCTCTGCAGTAGGAGGGAATTGGTATTCATTGTGTCGGCTCCAAACAGTTAATTATTTATGCATTGCTTTATGCTACTACTCTCCTCTGTTGGACTGTAGCAGGGTAAGTGGTGGGCAGAGAAACGTTTTACAGAGAAACAGAGCCTATTCTGATATTCATAATGCAGCAATGTTGATGAAATTGTGAAAATTCATCCATCGTTCATGGTTACGGGTCATCAGACTCATCAACATTTACATTCTGTCTTAATTGAATTTCTTGGCAGACCTTTTCGGGGTTCAGTGGATAAACAGGATTGAAAACATTTATAAAACTTGTGTGCTTTACTGAGGCAGCAGGAGACCAGAGACCAATCTGAAATTATGTGAAGGTAGGTAGTTAGAACATTGTAGCTGCAAAGATTAAAGAACCATTTGAAGCATGTTTACCAGATTTACATTTATGAGACTTTCCATTTATTGCAACTATTAGCCATCATTGAGTGGAGTGCTCAAGTGTGCTATTATTGTACTTTGAGAGATTCAAATCTTTATGATTACTTTGTTGAGAAACCAACATACCATCCTCCTCCTATCACAGGATCATGGATGTCATTATTTTGCACAATAGGACTACCTGTACTAGATTACATTAACTTCTTAGGGAGCGGCTCCCGAGGTGACGGTTTTGGAGAGTCTGGCGTGCCCAAAGTAAAATGCCTCGCACTCAGGCCCAGAAAATAGGATATGCACATAATTAGTACTATTGGATAGGAAACACTCTGAAGTTTCTAAAAGTGTTAACATAATGTCTGTGAGTACAACAGAACGGATATAGCAGGTGAAAACCCGAGGAATTTCTGTCCTGGAAAAAGTGTTTTTGACACATTGGCTCATTTTGAACCCCTCCCTATTGGAAACAGCCATTTCTGGGAGTAAGATTGCAGTACCTATTGCTTGCACTGGATGTCAACAGTCTCTAGACAGTGTTTGGTGATGTTTAGTTGCTCTGGATGGTAATAGAAGAAGAATTTCGAACTAGTCATCGGATGTAAACAGAAGAGGAAGCGCGTTCACAGGCTCGCGCGCGCTGTGGTTTTTTCCTTTCCTATCGTCCAGTTTATAATCCGGTTGAAATATTATAGTAAATATACATAAAAGTGTTCCTAAGGATACATTATCAATGATGTTTGATTGTTCTTGGACAAGTGTATAGGTATAGGTTGAACGAGTTCTCTTCACGGTTCAATGGGCGAGTAGACGCTGTATTTTATGAACATAACGCACCAACCAAACAGAGATTTATGGATATAATAAATGACTTTTTCTAACAAAAGAACCATTGGATGTCTTCGTTGGACACTTGGGAAGCCCTCAGCAGAAGTTCTTCAAAAGGTAAGGGATTTGTTTTCGCTGTGAAATGTGTTTTGTGTGAACCCCGATGGTTTATGAATTTATGCTAATGAAAAAAAAAATTGAGGTGCTACCCTCGAACAATTAAATGTTGTGCTTTCGCCGTAAAGCCTTTTTGAAATCTGACAACGCTGTGATATTGCCAAGAAGCAGAGCTTCTGATGACTATGCAACACTTGTATATTGATGAATGTTTAATATTCAACTTTTGGATTTTGAATTTGGCGCCTTGCATTTCACCGGGTAGTGTCGGGAGTGGGGCGCTAGCCTCAGAGAGATTGGAGGAAGTAGGAAGAATAGGTACAGGAAATGGCCAAGGTAGCTCAGATGTCAACAAGTTTTCTCGTGCGCTAGTCTGGCTGCGCGCCCCACTTTATTTTACTTATATAACGTTTAGGTGACCATCCGAGTGAAATATTATCGCTCATATTCATAAAAGGAAAGCTAAAGATGCATTTTAACTGGCATTTGATTTGTTTAGGAAAAATGTATATGTATATAAACTCTTCACGGTTCTATGGGCGATTCGACGTTGGATTTTCTGAACATTACGCACCAACCAATCGGATATAATAAATGACTTTTTCTAAAAAAAGAACCATGGATTGTCTTCGTTGGACACTTGGGAAGCCCTCAGCAGTTCTTCAAAAGGTAAGGGATTTGTTTTCGCTGTGAAATGTGTTTTGTGTGAACCGCGATGGTTTATGAATTTATGCTAATGGTAAAATATTGGAGGTGCTAGCGCCCCACCACTCCCTAAGTAGTTAACCTCTTAAGGAGCAGCAAGGTGCGTTGGGGCGCTAGCGCCCCACTCCCGACACTACCAGGTGAAATGCAAGGCGCCAAATTCAAAATCCAAAAGTTGAATTATTAAACATGCACCAATATACAAGTGTTTCATACTCATCAAAAGCTCTGTTTCTTGGCAATATCACAGCGTTGTCAGATTTCAAAAAGGCTTCACGGCGAAAGCAGCACATTTGATTGTTTGAGGGTAGCACCTCTAATATTTACGCATTAGCATAAATCCATAACCCAACACGGGTCTCACAAAACGCATAAAATCGCTAATATAAAATCGCTTACCTTTGATGAACTTCTGCTGAGGGCTTCCCAAGTGTCCAACGAAGACAATCCATGCTTCTTTTGTTAGATAAAGTCATTTATTATATACATAAATCTCCGTTTGGTTGGCGCGTTATGATCATAAAATCCACCGTTGAGTCGCCCATTGAACCGTGAAGAGAACACGTTCAAATTATACCTATACACTTTCTACAAACAAATCAAACATCATTTTTAATGTATCCTTAGGTATCCTTTTGGGTATATTTGGTGTAATATTTCAACCGGACGATAACGTGAATGATAGGAAAGGAAACATAAAGTGGTCCGTGTTCACAATCTCGCGCGCGTCAAACCTTGTTTACAAAAGTGGTCGCCTGACAATTTCCTGTTCCTATCTGTTCTGGTCACTCCTAGAATTCCCAGTCTTTGTATATAGACTGTTGACATCTAGTGGAAGCCATAGGTACTGCAGTCTCAGTCCTACATAAAGTTGTATGCTATAGGCACAATGGAGAAGATGCTCATTTACATAACAAACTGCAAATCCGAATGGATTTTCCTCAGGTTTTCGTCCTGCTATATCACTTCTGTTATACTCACATACATTATTTTAACACTTTTAGAAACTTCAGAGTGTTTCCTATCCAATAGTACTAATTATGTGCATTTACTTTGGGCACGCCAGACTCTCCAAAACCGTCACCTATGCAGCCGCTCCCTAAGAAGTTAACTTGGGTCAAACGTTTCGGGTAGCCTTCCACAAGCTTCCCACAATAAGTTGGGTGAATTTTGGCCCATTTCTCCTGACAGAGCTGGTGTAACTGAGTCAGGCTTGTAGGCCTCCTTGCTCGCACACGCTTTTTCAGTTCTGCCCACAAATTTTCTATGGGATTGAGTTAAGCCTAGGCCTGGACTATTTCAATGGAGAGTTTGCTTTTTAGTCAAGGACTATCAGAAGCCTGATAGGGGCTACATGAGAATACATTTAGTTCCTCCCATATAATCCCCATAGAAATACTGAATTTCACTATGTATACTCAGATCATGCATGTGGTAAGCAATTTACCACACATGTTGTTACATTGATTTTACTGTCAGCTACAGTATATAGGCTTAACAGTAAACCATCCAGTCAGAACATGAAAAGGAGATTTGCTACATGGAATAACCTGCTGAAGACTGTAGAGAACATTACTTTCCCTGTCAGCAGTGTAAACGTATGAGTATGTGGGTGTCTGCACCTCCGCAGGCATCCTATTTCCTCCCAAGGTGTGGTCTGCTTGTTGCAACCTGGTCTGCTTTTCTCATTACACAGTACACAGTGTGTGAATGGTGTAGGGCTGAACCCATTTAGTCAACTGGTTGATTGTTTGGTCAATAAGCTGTTAGTCGACCGAGATTTCTTTAGTGGAGCAGTAGCAAAAAAAAAGAATGATGTACAAGACATCTTTCTGATTTGCGCCTTTCTGAGTGAACTGATCCATTGTGGAGGCCGTGGGGATGGCACAGTCCATCAGTCTAAGACATATGCTAGTGAAATTGAATATGGTTATATTACGTAAGAACAATGTTGCAACACAAATAAAATCTTCTCCCGCATTGGATAATGGTCACTGTCTGCGGTTCAGAAACACATCAGTGCGCTGTTGAATTGGCAGGTCTAACCAGCATATTGGTGTTGAAAATGCGGCGGAGGCAGCAATGGAGTTAGGAGAACCATTGCCTCAATTGCTATTTTGCTATGATGTAATAAAGGCTTTAAACTTTTTTTCGTTAGACCAGCCTCTGTTTTTATTTAACATTGATTTAGTGTTGTTTACACTTCCAAAAATTATATTTATAATAATAATAATAACCCTCCTTTTTCTTTGATCTTATTCTTATTATTACTATTATTATTATGATCATTGTGATAATAATAATAATAAGTAATGTCATTACCGTTAGTAGTCTGAGTATAGCAGCCTTGTTTAAACACCAACCAGCTGCAGGCCTAAGAGCACATCCTGTTTATTCTTAATATCATAACTTACTTACTGTATGCCTATATTTCAATACATATATAGGCTACTGTATCAATCAATCATTCATGTCATCACACAGCATATTAGTCATTCATGGTGAAATGCAATCAAGCTTTTTAGTTTTAAAATAAAATAACAAAGCGATCATTGAATAAAATTGTATCTAGTCGGGGACAGCTCTAGAATGGTGCAAAGCATTTTGAGTGTTAACCTCATAATTTCCACTTTGATTCACACAGAAAGTTTTGTATCCTAGCAACACCCAAGAAGAGCTCTGATAATGCCTGCAGGGAAGTGCAGCACCATTTGTGATGTTTTGCTACATATACAGTATGATCCAAAACTTCGGCAAAATGACCAACATTTGTGAAAACGTAGAAAATGACAAAGCAGTAAGTTCATTGTATATTGGCCAATTTCAAAATGACCAAAATATGTGCATTTGCTATGCATGAATTGCATGACAATAAAGAGGTACTGCTTTGTTGAGAAAGACAAAGGAGCTGATCGTGGACTACCGGAAAAAGACGGCCGAACACGCCCCATGTCTTCAGCCGAATTGTTTGTGTTTACGTGTCATTTTCATTTGACGTGCCAGACGGGTATGTTTTATTTTCCGTGTTGTTCACGAAGTTGTTTATTGTTACACATATATCTAGTGTGACTGGTTTTGCACTTTTTAACGCAGCTGCGTTAATTCTGTTGGTTTCTCCGGTCCAAATAAAGTGTGCGCCTGTTCTCAACTCTCTGCTCTCCTGCACCTGACTTCGCTACCAGTACGCACACGCCTGACAGAATTCCACACCACCCATGGAGTCAGCAGGAGACGAGGAGCGCGTCCTGGAACACTTGGCAATGCTGCAACATCTCGGTGCCATGATGGATCGTGTTGTCCAAACCATGGACCACTGGGAGAGACAGGAAGTCTCTCCAGCACCTCGACCAGCGCAACCGGGGTTACCTCTACCCGTCCTTCCTGGATCCAGTCCCAGTGGGATGCGTCTCTCCCTTCCCAGGGAGTATGCTAGGGGTTCCGATTACAGCTGGACCTATACCTGGCCACCGTTCACCCAGCTCCCTCAGGAAGGGAGAGGGTGTCCGCCCTCATCTCATGCCTCTCGGGGAGAGCTCTGGAGTGGGCAAACACCGTGTGGGGGGAAGGAGACGTGGCGTTGGACCACTTCGAGGAGGGGGGAATGGCTTTTCCACTTGAGGCAGGGGACGAGGAGCGCCCAGGAGTTCGCCCTGGAATTCCGGACCTTGGCCGCCGGAGCAGGATGGAACGACAGGGCCCTTCTCGACCACTACCGATGCAGCCTGCGCGAGGACGTCTGACGGGAGTTGGCCTGCAGGGATGCCACCATCACTTTTGACCAACTGGTGGATCTGTCCATCCGGTTGGATAACCTGCTGGTCACTCGCAGATGTCCAGAGAGGGCTCTGTTGGTTCCATCTTCCAGCACCCCCGCTCCGGTACCCATGAAGCTGGGAGGGGCTGCACGTAGGGAGGCTGGAGGAGAAACTTTCACGTGCACCATCTGTGGCCGCAGAGGGCACACTGCCGGTCGGTGCCGGGTTGGTTCCTCTGGGGGTCGAGGCAGCAGGCAGGGCACTCTGGCGTCATCCCAGGTGAGTCTGCACCACTCTCATCCAGAGTCCTCTGTTGTCCAACTGTTTGTACCTGTTGTACCTGAGTTTTCCCCGCATTCCCAGCATAAGGCGCTCGTCGATTCAGGCGCGGCTGGGAATTTTATCGACAGAGCGCTCGCCCTTAGTTTAGGGATACCCGTTATTCCTGTGGTTAAACCTTTCCCGGTATACGCTCTTGGATAGTCGACCATTTAGGATCCAGGCTAATCAGGGAGGCAACCATCTCCCTGGCCATGGTGATGTGGGGGAGTCACGAGGATAGAATCAGTCTCTTCCTCATTGACTCTCCTGAGTTTCCCGTGGTACTAGGTCTTCCCTGGTTAGCTCGTCATGAACCCACCATTTCATGGCAACAGAGGGCTCTCACGGGGTGGTCGCGAGAGTGTTCGGGGAGGTGTGTAGGGGTTTCCGTTGGTGTTACCACGGTGGAAAGTCCAGACCAGGTCTCTACCGTGCGCAACCCCCCAGAGTATGCCGATTTGGCTATCGTCTTCTGTAAAAAGAAGGCGACTCAATTACCTCCCCATCGACGGGGGGATTGTGCGAAAAATCTCCTGGTAGACGCTGCACTTCCCAGGAGTCACGTGTGTCCCCTGTTGCAAGCGGAGACGGCGGCTATGGAGACATATGTCTCCAAATTCCCGAGGCAGGGGTACATTCAGTCATCCACTCCACCTGTCACCTCGAGTTCCTTTTCTGTGAAGAAGAAGGATGGAGGTCTGCGCCCGTGCATTGACTATCGAGGTCTCAATCAAATCACGGTGAGGTACAGTTACCCGCTACGTCTTATCGCCACAGCGATTGAGTCAATGCACGGGGCGCGCTTCTTCACTAAACTGGATCTCAGGAGTGCGTACAACCTGGTGCGTATCCGGGAAGGAGACGAGTGGAAGACGGAGTTTAGTACCACCTCAGGGCATTATGAGTACCTCGTCATGCCGTACGGGTTGATGAATGCTCCATCAGTCTTCCAATCCTTTGTAGACGCGATTTTCAGGGACCTGCACGGGCAGGGTGTAGTGGTGTATATCGATGACATTCTGATATACTCCGCTACACACGACGAGCATGTGTCCTTGGTGCGCAGGGTACTTGGACGACTGTTGGAGCATGACCTGTACATCAAGGCTGAGAAATGCCTGTTCTTTCAGCAGGTTGTCTCCTTCCTAGGGTATCGCATTTCCACATCAGGGGTGGAGATGGAGAGTGACCGCATTTCAGCCGTGCGTAATTGGCCGACTCCTACCATGGTAAAGGAGGTGCAGCGGTTTTTAGGGTTTGCCAATTACTACCAGAGATTTATCCAGGGTTTTGGCCAGGTGGCTGCTCCCATTACCTCACTGCTGATGGGGGGTCCTGTGCGTCTGCAGTGGTCGGTTGAGGCAGACCGGGCTTTTCGGCAACTAAGAGCTCTGTTTACCTCGGCTCCCGTGCTGGCCCATCCGGATCCCTCTTTGGCGTTCATAGTGGAGGTGCCGTGCTCTGTCAGCACTCGGGCACGCCACCGAAGCTCCGCCCCTGTGCTTTCTTCTCAAAGAAGCTCAGTCCGGCGGAGCGGAACTATTATGTGGGGGACCGGGAGTTGTTGGCTGTGGTTAACTTCTTAGGCAGCAGCGCACGAGGTGACCGTTTTGGAGACCCTGGCGTGCCCAAAGTAAAATGCCTCCCATTCAGGCCCAGAAAATAGGATATGCACATCTTTAGTACCATTGGATAGGAAACACTCTGAATTTTCTAAAAGTTTTAACCACTTGTCTGTGAGTAAAACAGAACGGATATGGCAGGCGAAACCCCGAGGAATTTCTGTCCTGGAAAAAGTGGTTTTGACAGAGTGCCTCATTGGGAACCCCTCCCTTATGAAAATGCCCATATAAGGGCATATGAATGCAGTACCTATCGCTTCCTCTGGATGTCAACAGTCTCGAGAAAGTGTTCAGATTTTTATTAGATGCATTAGAGCAGAGAAGAAGAGGAATCAGGAAGTGTCCCCTCAGATGTCCTATACAAGACAACGCGCGCTCACGCCAGGCGCGTCCTTTGTTTTTTTTCCGTTCTTATCACCCAGTTTATATTCCGGTTGAAATATTATGCTATTTTTACAGAAAAGTGTTCCTAAGGATACATTTAAAAGGATGTTTGATTGTTCTTGGACAAGTTTATAGGTATAAGTTGAACAAGTTCTCTTCACGTTTCAATGGACGATTGGAGGCTGTATCTTCTCATTCTAACGGAGATTGAAACCAAACGGAGATTTATGGATATAATACATAACTTTTTCTAACAAAAGAACCATGGATTGTCTTCGTTGGACACTTGGGAAGACCTCAGCAGAAGTTCTTCAACAGGTAATTGATTTGTTTTCGCTGTGAAATGTGTTATGTGTGAACCGTGATGGCTTATGAATTCATGGTAATGGTAAAAATATGTTAGGTGCTACCCTCAAACGATCAAATGTGGTGCTTTCGTGGTAAAGCCTTTTTGAAATCTGACAACGCTGTGATATTGCCAAGAAGCAGAGCTTTTGATGACTATGAAACACTTGTATATTGGTGCATGTTTAATAATTCAACTTTTGGATTTTGAATTTGGCGCCTTGCATTTCACCTGGTAGTGTCGGGAGTGGGGCGCTAGCGCACCACTGCTCCCTAAGAAGTTAAAGCTTTGAAGGCGTGGAGACATTGGCTTGAGGGGGCTAAACACCCTTTCCTCATCTGGACTGACCACCGCAACCTGGAGTACATCTGGGCAGCGAGGAGACTGAATCCTCATCAGGCAAGGTGGGCCATGTTCTTTACCCGTTTTGTGTGCACCCTGTCCTATAGACCAGGTTCCCAGAATAGGAAGGCAGACGCACTGTCCTGGCTGTATGACACAGAGGAGCGGCCCATGGATCAGACTCCCATTCTCCCGGCCTCCTGCCTGGTAGCGCCGGTCGTGTGGGAGCTGGACGCGGATCTTGAGCAGGCGTTGCGTACAGAGCCCGCTCCCCTCCAGTGTCCTGTCGGGCGTCGGTACGTTCCGCTTGCTGTCCGTGACCAGTTGATCTATTGGGCCCACACGTCACCCTCCTCTGGTCATCCGGGGATCGGTCGGACTGTGCGCTGTCTTACTGGTAAGTACTGGTGACCCACCTTGGCAAAGGACGTGAGGGTTTACGTTTCCTCCTGCTCAGAATGCGCCCAGTGTAAGGCTCCTAGACACCTGCCCAGAGGTAAGTTACATCCCCAACCCGTTCCACAACGGCCTTGGTAACAAGGTGGATTTTCGGTGGATTTTCTGACGGATCTTCCTCCTTCACAGGGAAACACCACAATCCTGGTCGTTGTGGATCATTTCTCTAAGTCCTGTTGTCTTCTCCCTCTGCCCGGTCTCCCTACGGCCCTACAAACTGCAGAGGCCTTATTTACAAACGTCTTCCGGTACTACGGGGTGCCAGAGGATATAGTGTCTGATCGAGGTCCCCAGTTCACTTCGAGAGTCTGGAGGGCATTCATGGAATGTCTGGGGGTCTCGATCAGCCTCACCTCAGGTTTCCACCCGAGAGTAATGGGCAGGTGGAAAGAGTGAACCAGGATGTGGGCAGGTTTCTGCGGTCCTACTGCCAGGACCGGCCGGGGGAGTGGGCGGCGTTCGTGCCCTGGGCAGAGATGGCACAGAACTCGTTCCACCACTCATCCACAAACCTCTCCCTCTTTCAGTGTGTATTGGGTTATCAGCCGGTTCTGGCACTGTGGCATCAGAGTTAGACCGAGGCTCCTGCGGTGGACGATTGGTTCAGGCGCGCGGAGGAGACATGGAAAGCCGCCCATGGTCACCTCCAGCAGGTCGCGCTGCGCCAAAAGACCAGCGCGGACCGTCACCGCAGTGAGTCCCCGGTGTTCGCACCAGGGGACTGGGTCTGGCTCTCGAACCGAAACCTGCCCCTCCGTCAGCCCTGCCGGAAGCTGGGTCCGCGGTTTGTGGGGCCATTTAACTACTTAGGGAGCAGCGCTAGCGCCCCACTCCCGACACTACCCGGTGAAATGCAAGGCGCCATATTCAAAATCCCAAAGTTGAATTTCTAAACATTCATCAATATTGCTGTGTTGCACAGTCATCAAAAGCTCTGCTTCTTGGCAATATCACAGCGTTGTCAGATTTCAAAAAGGCTTCACGGCAAAAGCACAACATTTGATTGTTTGAGGGTAGCACCTCCAATATTTCCGCATTAGCATAAATTCATAAACCATCGCGGTTCACACAAAACACATTTCACAGCGAAAACAAATCCCTTACCTAACCTATGGCTTACACAGGATGTCAACCGTCTTTAGACAAGGTTTCAAAACAATAGGGCTAAAGGGAACCTTATAGAAGAAGATTTACTGAAGGAAGTGGAAATGAGAAATAATTTTTCCCTTCACGAGAACGAGAGCGCGCCTCACTTTATTTTCCTTTCTTATCACTCAGGCTACAATCCGGTTGAAATATTATAGTAAATATAAATAAAATGATACCTAAAGAAACATTAAAAATGATGTTTGATTTGTTTGGCTAGCTCTTTTTTTTTATTTTTTTCTCGTTCTTTTTCTTTCCTATTGAATACGTTATTGTCCGGTTGAAATATTATAGTTCATTTTGACATTTGACAACCTGTGGAAGTATTAGAAACATCGTTTGACTTGTTTCGACGAACTTTAGCAGTACTATTAGTCTGCATATTTTGAATGCCTTTGTGCAGGTGAAATACTGAACAAAATGTTCCAAGCAAACTGAGTTTTTTGAATATGAAGAGGGACTTTATCGAACAAAACAACCATTCATTGTGTAGCTGGGACCCTTTGGATTGCCAACAGAGGAAGATCTTCAAAGGTAAGCGATTTATTTTATCGCTATTTTAGAGTTTTATGACATCTGTGCAGGATATGAATTTATGCTAATGGGGAAGTATGTGAGGCGCTGTTCTCAGACAATCAAAAGCTATGCTTTCGCCGTAAAGCCTTTTTGAAATCTGCCACGCTGTTATATTACCAAGATTCTACGCTTTTGAATGCTGTAACACTTGTATTTTCATGAATGTGAAATTTTACGACTTTTGTATTCTGAATTTCACCGGATGTTGTCAAGGTGAGACGTTACCATCCCACCTAGCCCCAAGAAGTTAACTAACCTCCAAATGAGCTTCAATGCCATACAACACTCCTTCCGTGGCCTCCAACTGCTCTTAACTACTTACGGAGTGGTGGGGCACTCCCGACACTACCCGGTGAAATGTGAGGCGTCAAATTCAAAATCCAAAAGTTGAATTATTAAACATTCATCAATATACAAGTGTTGCATAGTCATCAAAAGCTCTGATTGTTGGCAATATCACAGCGTTGTCAGATTTCAAAAAGGCTTTACGGCGAAAGCACAACATTTGATTGTTTGAGGGTAGCACCTCTAATATTTACGCATTAGCAAAAATCCATAACCCAACACGGGTCTCACAAAACGCATAAAATCGCTCATATAAAATCGCTTGCCTTTGATGAACTTCTGCTGAGGGCTTCCCAAGTGTCCAACGAAGACAATCCATGCTTCTTTTGTTAGAAAAAGTCATTTATTTTATCCATAAATCTCAGTTTCGTTGGCGCGTTAGGATCATAAAATCCACCATTGAGTCGCCCATTGTACCGTGAAGAGAAAGCGTTCAAATTAACTTCTCAGGGAGCAGCTCCCGAAGTGACGGTTTTGGAGAGCCTGGCGTGCCCAAAGTAAAATGCCTCCCATTCAGGCCCAGAAAATAGGATATGCATATATTTAGTACCATTGGATAGGAAACACTCTGAATTTTCCAAAACTGTTAACCATTTGTCTGTGAGTGAAACAGAACGGATATGGCAGGCAAAACCCCGAGGAATTTCTGTCCTGGAAAAAGTGATTTTGACACATTGCTCATTTGGGAACCCCTCCCTCATGAAAATGACCATATAAGGGCATATGAATGCAGTACACATCGCTTCCTTATGATGTCAGCAGCCTCGAGACGGTGTTTCCCTCCATTTTGGATGAATTAGACCNTTCTAACAAAAGAACCATGGATTGTCTTCGTTGGACACTTAGGATGACCTCAGCAGAAGTTCTTCAACAGGTAATTGATTTGTTTTCGCTGTGAAATGTGTTATGTGTGTGCCACGCTGGCTAATGAATTCATGGCTATGTGAAAAGTATGTGAGGTGATGCCCTCAAACAATCAAATGTAGTGCTTTCGCCGTAAAGCCTTTTTGAAATCTGACAACGCTGTGATATTGCCAAGAAACAGAGCTTTTGATGAGTATGAAACACTTGTATATTGTTGGATTTTTAATAATTCAACTTTGGGATTTTGAATTTGGCGCTTTACATTTTACCTGGTGGTGTCGGGAGTGGGTAGCGACCCACCGCTCCCTGTCTAGTTAAACCTATACCCTTTCTACAAACAAATCAAACATCATTTTTAATGTATCCTTAGGTATCCTTTTGGGTATATTTGCTGTAATATTTCAACCGGACGATAACGTGGTAACAACAACTAATTATCTTGGTTTTCATCTAGACTCTAACCTCAGTGGTGACACACATGGGGAGCAGTCAGTGAGGAAGGCCTCAAAACGCCTGACAGTAATGGCCTACCAACTGAAGATCTGGTCACAGTCTATACTCCACTGGCCAGGCCTTGTCTCGAATTTGGTGGAGTGCTGTTAGTTGGATGCAGTAAAAAGCTGCAGGCACAACTAGACAGGGTGCAGAGGAGGGCCTTGAGGATCATCTCCAGAGGTGGAGCAGTCCAACCACAGCACCCCTCACAGCAGAGCAGGCGAGAGCAGGCTGCAGTGCATCTGGTGAAGGACATGCACACTCTTGGCCATCCACTAAATTACCTGCTCCCTCCAAAAAGAGGTAACTGTACCACGAGGCTCCTGAGAAACAGCCACGAACTGTCCTGTATAACTGCCCGTACGAACCGCCTGCGAAACATGACTCTACCCACTGCTATCAGACTGTATAATAACTCTAACTCTTAAACGGTTCTGACAAATATGTTAATATTTACGTTTCGGTCATGAAAAATGTACTGTAATGTTTCAAGTGTTTCAATATTATATGTTATGTATTTTAAATAAGTGTTTTGCAATTATTAGTCATGTAAATTCTGCATTTCTTCTGTTTTATCGATGAGCAAGAATAAATCAACTCAAACTCAAACTTTATACTCTAGTCTGCCCTGGTCTTTTGTGTATAATATGCACACTTTAATATGCCTATGTGAGCTGAGCAGTGGTCAGTTACTGCAGCAGCTGGAGGTAACAGGAGCCTCTGGATCCATCATTTCAGCAGGATCTGCTTCATGCTCTAACGACCTCATACGGCACGAAAAAAACATGGATCCATGACAGCATGTCACCGGATATACTGCTTAGTTGATGCATGGGGGTCATTTATTGACAGCTCAGAACATGGACATGTTTGAGCACTAATTTATCCCCTATGGTTTGATGCCTAAGGTATACATGGGAAGGTTAGGCCTTCATAGTTCTGTTCACCTTTATCGGTTTCCTTTCAGTTCAGTATAGCCTACAATGTTTCTCCAAGCAGCTAGTAATACAATTGGTTCGTGAGTTTTACTTCTGTCAGTATAAAACTTATAATAAAAATGAAAATGCTGTCAAACCTGTTAAAAATTCTTTACGAAACATAACGACTTGCAGTACATTTTGTTGTTATCTTTTCCACATCCTAACTGTCAATAGAATTTATATAAAAATATTTTAATTAAGGTTCTGAAGTCAATAACTTCTTCTGCAACTTTCAAAAGTCAATCTGTAAAAGCTCTGGTTGTGTTTGAACTGACAATGTGAGACTGAATGAACATAATATTTTAATCATAACTTCAGGATTAGAAGTAATACCCCTTCTCTCGTTTATTAAAACAGGATATGCTGACATGCATCAATGAATGTGGAACTTCTAAATTTAAATATCAAATTTGGATAAGATACTTATTTTTTGGGTATCCTCACTGTCCAAAAGGAGTAAGGTAACTCTCTCAGAAGAGTAGGTAGTGGATGACTTTGCATTAGCATTATAAATTGGGATGAAAGTGGGATGTCAGTCAGTTTTGCATACAAATTTAGCCTGCCGCTGTAGCATTATGCAGTCAGTTCATAGAGGGAAGTGAGACTGTCAGCATCGGAGGGTTAGCCCTGTTGAATGCTGCTTTGTGCTGCACCCCTAACTACTCCAGTGTGTCAGGGTCTCCTCAAGCACAGAAACCAATGATAATCGAGAATTTCAATAAGAATTTCTCTACGGCTGGCCATTCTTTCCTCCTGGCTACCCCAACCCTGGCAAACAACTCCGCACCCCCCGCAGCAACTTGCACAAGCCTCCCTAGCTTCTCCTTCACCCAAATCCAGATAGCAGATGTTCTGAAAGAGCTGCAAAACCTGGACCCGTACAAATTAGCTGGGTTAGACAATCTGGACTCTCTCTTTCTAAAATTATCCGCCGCCATTGTTGCAACCCCTAATACCAGTCTGTTCAACCTCTCTTTCGTATCGCCCGAGATCCCTAAAGATTGGAAACCTTCTGCAGTCATCCCCCTCTTCAAAGGGGGTGACACTCGCAACCCAAACTGTAGACATATATCCATCCTGCCGTGCCTTTCTAAAGTATTCGAAAGCCAAGTTAATAAACAGATCACTGACCATTTTGAATCCCACCATACCTTCTCCACTGTGCAATCCGATTTCCGGTACAAAATGATATCAGAACCGCCATCGAAAAAATATAGTTTTTTGGGTATATTTGCTGTAACATTTCAACCGGACGATAAAGTGAACGATAGGAAAGAAAAATAAAGTGGTCCGTGTTCACAATCTCGCGCGTGTCAAACCTTGTTTACAAAAGAGGTCGCCTGACTTCTTCCTGTTCCTATCTGTTCTGGTCACTCCTATAATTCCCAGACTTTGTATATAGACTGTTGACATCTAGTGGAAGCCATAGGTACTGCAGTCTCAGTCCTACATAAAGTATGCAATAGGCACAATGGAGAAGATGCTCATTTACAAAAAAAACTGCAAATCCGAATGGATTTTCCTCAGGTTTTTGCCTGCTGTATCATTTCTGTTATACTCACATACATTATTTTAAAACTTCAGAGTGTTTCCTATCCAATAGTACTAATTATGTGCATATCCTATTTTCTGGGCCTGAGTGGCATGCATTTTACTTTGGGCACGCCAGACTCTCCAAAACCGTCACCTATGCAGCCGCTCCCTAAGAAGTTAAACGCTAGTAAAACTAAATGCATGCTTTTCAACCTTTCGCTGCCCACACCCGCCTGCCCGACTAGCATCACTACTCTGGACTGTTCTGACTTAGAATATGTGGACAACTACAAATACCTAGGTGTCTTGCTAGACTGTAAAGTCTCCTTCCAGACTCATATTAAACATCTCCAATCAAAAAATGTAATCTAGAATCAGTTTCCTATTTCGCAACAAAGCCTCCTTCACTCACGCCGCCAAACATATCCTAGTAAAACTGACTATCCTACCGATCCTCGACTTTGGCGATGTCCCCTTCAAAATAGCTTCCAATACTCTACTCAGCAAACTGGATGCAGTCTATCACAGTGCCATCCGTTTTGTTGCCAAAGCCCCTTATACCACCCACCACTGCGACCTGTATGCTCTAGTCGGCTGGCCCTCGCTACATATTCGTCGCCAGACCCACTGGCTCCAGGTCATCTATAAGTCTATGCTAGGTAAAGCCCCACCTTATCTCATCTCACTGGTCATCCCCAAAGCCAACACCTCCTTTGGCCGCCTTTCCTTCCAGTTATCTGCCGCCAGTGACTTGAACGAATTGCAAAAATCGCTGAAGCTGGACACTTACATCTCCCTCACTAACTTTAAACATCAGCTATCTGAGCAGCTAACCGATCGCTGCAGCTGTTACAATGCCTGTAAATAAGCCCACCCAATCTACCTACCTCATCCCCATATTGATTTTATTTACTTTTCTGCTCTTTTGCACACCAGTATTTCTACTTGCACATCATCATCTGCTCATCTATCACTCCTGTATTATTTTGCTAAATTGTAATTACTTCGCTACTATGGCCTATTTATTGCCTTACCTACTCAGTGTTTAGGGAATAATAACTATTGATATGGCGACAAACGGACTTGTTTCTCCCTGTAATATAGAGATAGCGGAATTTAATAAAGCCATGGAGGCGCTACAAGAAGCGCACGAGCATTCTACCAATTCGGATGGAATATTGGAAAAATTGAGCAACATTTTCCTGCTGACGGAGAATTCAAATCAAATAAAGAATTTAAGGAGGCAATTAGGACTTGGCACAAGGACATAAAACCAGAATCAAAAGCTCAATATACCTGGGTTTTGATGTCAGCATTCTATCAACAGAAAAAGTATAACGATAAACCCAGAAAGTGTAACACCAGTACACTAATACAGAAGGACTGGGTACGGGAGTGTATTGATAGAATTTGCACTTCTGCTTTGATGACGGGGTTGAACCCTGTGATCAAAACGATAATTGTGGGGGTAGTAGATTTAATTCAAGACGATGTTTTGAGAGTGGAATATGACTCCGCTCACCTCGCAGACGTGCGAGGGGTTAATAGGGCCATAAAGAAAATCACTAACTATAGTTTCAATGGCCAGGATAAAACTAAGAAACGTAGCGAAAAAACATGAAAGCGTAAGGTGATAGTTCCACATCTAAAACAGGGAGCTATCGGGCATTGGAGGAATGAGTGTAAGGTGATACTGGAACCTAGTGCATTAGCAGGAAATGCAGCTATAAAAGAGTTTGCATCTTTTTCAAAAGAGCAACAACTACACATTTTGACGTTAGCAAGAATGGAACTTTCACCTGGTGTATAGTCTCTGTTCGATCGATAAGTGGTTCATAGAGATTACAGTTTCAATGTGATGGAAGATGTATTAGATCATGTTTCACCTAGCGGTGTATAGTCTCTGTTCCATCGATACGTGGTTCATAGTGATTACAGTTTCTATGTGATGGAAGACGTATGAGATCACGTTTTACCTATCTTTTAGTAGAGTACCGATGGGATTTACAAATAGTACCACTTGGTATCATTTTTGCATTGAAACAATTGTTAAAAGGGTGTCAATTGTAGGTTCTGTGTTGGTACACTACGTGGATGATTTGTTATTGGCGTCGAAAGACGATGAAACTTCTATGCGAGACCTCACCACATTGGTAGACAATTTGGTGGAACAGGGTCATATAGCACCATATGTCAAAGCACAACTAGCAAAGCAAGAGGTAACATATTTGGGGTTTTCAATTTTTAATGGCAAGATACGTATTACCCGGGAACGGGTAGAAATCATGCGTTCTGTGGCAAATTATATGGCCAAACACTCCTTGCAAATGCAGAAGGCCTTAGGGTTTTGTTTTAAATCATTAGACATTTTTTGTGGTTTTATTTTTAAATACAATTTCGTTTTATGTCGTCTTATTCTGGAATGGAATTATAGAATGGACGAAAGGGTGGAGGGGTCACGAGGAATTAGCATTGGGGTTACCAAACCAAAAATGAACTTTACATTTTTTTATGTGGTATGATAGTTACAGAGAAGAGGATGAAATGTTTTGAAGAGGTATTTAAATGGTTTCCGAAGGTCAGGGAAAGAAAGGGAGAGGAAACATTTTAATGGTGTCGCAAGCCCTGAATATAAAAAATTCCTAATGAAACATGATCAACTTCATTATGAATTAAATAGACGGGGGATTTCATTATATAATTCATGAGAAACACCATTCTCTATCCAAATTGTACCATTACTTTAGGAGATTATTATTATTTCCGTAGGGAGTTATAAAGAGTTGAAATTCTAAGTTGATTAGTTATTCAAATTGGTTTATTTTTTATTTAACCACAGGGGTCAATTCTTGGGCCGACTCTCTTCTCGGTATACATCAATGATGTCGCTCTTGCTGCTGGTGATTCTCTGATCCACCTCTACGCAGATAACATAATTCTGTATACTTCTGGCCCTTCTTTGGACACTGTGTTAACTAACCTCCAAACGAGCTTCAATGCCATACAGCACTCCTTCCGTGGCCTCCAACTGCTCTTAAACGCTAGTAAAACCAAATGCATGCTTTTCAACCGTTCGCTGCCTGCACCCGCCCGCCCGACTAGCATCACTACCCTGGACGGCTCTGACCTTGAATACGTGGACAACTACAAATACCTACGCCCTGATAACTATTTAAACTAGGAATGCATTGAGATACTGATCTTTCATTACCAGGTCACTCATGACAGGAAAACAGGGACAAGGGGGGCTGTAATGGGAAGAGTTAAAAGGTTGTTTATAAATGTTCTAACAGGGATGATCAGTGCTAAGTTGATAAAACTGGAATTTGAGCCTTAGTCTCAAAGTAAGCACTGAGGTTAGTATTGTACAATGTTGTTGATGCATCCACATTTTTCCCCTACCACATCCATTACACTCTGTAACTGTTTAAACGTCACCATTCGCTTCATGGTGAAATTCCTGAGTGGTTTCCTTCCTCTCCGGCAACTGAGATAGGAAGGAGGCCTGTATCTTTGTAGGGATTTGGTGTATTGATACACCATCCAAAGTGTTATTAAATGTTTGCCCATCTACCAATGAGTGCCCTTCTTTGCGAGGCTTTGGAAAACCTCCCTGGTCTTTTTGGTAGAATCTGTGTTTGACATTCCCTGCTCGACTGAGGGACCTTAGAGAGAATTGTATGTGTGGGGTACAGATGAGGTAGTCCTTCAAAAAATCATGTTAAACACTATTATTGCACACAGAGTGAGTCTATGAACTTATGTGACTTGTTAAGCACATTATTACTTCTGAACGTATTTAGGCTTGCCATAACAAAGGGGTTGAATACTTATTGTCTCAAGACATTTCATCTTTACATTTTTAAATTATTTGTAAAAATGTCTAAAAACATAATTCCAGTTTGACATTATGGGGTATTGTGTGTAGGCCAGTGACAAAAAAATCAACATTTAATCCATTTTAAATTCAGGCTGGAAAGTAAAAAAAAAAAAAAAGCGGAAAAAGTAGAGGGGTGTGAATACTTCCTGAAAAGACTGTATATTAAGAAGTTGGTGATCCATGTGATAAGCATAGCATCAAATCCGAAGTCTCCTCTCAGTCTGTCTGCGACTTAGAGGAGACTTGTTTATTACATGTTTTTCTTTTCATCTTTGAAATGCAAGAGAAATGCCACAATGTATTATTCCAGTTTAGGCACAATTTCGATTTTGGCCACTAGATGGCAGCAGTGTATGTGCAAAGTTTTAGACTGATCCAATGAACCATTGCATTTCTGTTCAAAATGTTGTATCAAGTCTCCCCAAATATGCCTAATTGGTTTATTGATACAATTTCAAGTTCATAACTGTGCACTCTCCTCAAACAATAGCATGGTATTCTTTCACTGTAATAGCTACTGTAAATTGGACATTGCAGATAGAGACACAAGCATTTAAACTTTCTGCCCATATCAGATATGTCTATGTCCTTGGAAATTTTCTTGTTACTTACAATCGCATGCTAATCACATTAGCGTACGTTAGCTCAACCGTCCCGTGGGGGGGTTCGCCGATCTCGTACAGGTTAAATGCAGAGGACAATTATTTTGACATGATATGCACATGGGGATTGCTGCCCTCCAAATGTATGCACATCAGATTTAAGGGCGAAAGGATGGCAAAATCTGTTCCTCTCACTGACCGGTATGCAAATTGGATGGGGTCAGAAAGGTTTTGGTGGTGTTGTTGATGTATGCTTTGATTATCTTTTCAAGGTATTTAATGTATATGTTGTATAATATTTCAACCGGAATATAAACTGGGCGATAAGAAAGGAAAAAACCACAGAGCGCACAAGCCGGGAACGCGCGTTCTCCTCTGTTGACTTTCTGTGAGGACACAGGGCACGCCAGGCTCTCCAAAACCATCACCTCGGGAGCTGCTCCCTAAGAAGTTAATCAAGAGAGAGGTAAGAGCGACAGGTCTGTAGTCATTTGATGCAGATGGCTGAGAGGTTTTTGGGACAGGTACAACAATAGATTTTTTCCAGTGTAACCAGGGACCGCTGGAAGAGAGAGCGGAAGACACCACTTAGCTGAGTGGAACAGTGCTTCAGGACACGACTGCTTATGTTATCAGGCCCCGGGTTCTTTCGTGCTCCAGTGCTTTTGAACACTCGTTGTATGACTTCCTCATTGATGACAAGCGCACTCTCGATTGCCCTGACGTCCTCCTCCGGGCTGGCTGGGGGAGCGGGCTGCCTCCTGCTTCAAAGCGGGGGAAGAACTAATTCAGTTTATTGGCTGTGGAGAGGGGCACCCTATCATCCGTGCAGGGATTGAGTCATTGCCTCACTTTGAAGGGGGCATTTTCAATGTTCTTAATGCCTATCCAGGCAGACCAAGCGTCTCTTTATGACAGTGTCTGTTGAACCTTATCCTTGTACTGGCATCTCGCCTTTTTTTATCTCTTTGTTCACTTCTCACTGTACCTCTTTTTCTTTGAGTGAATTCCCAGAGGCAAACACTTCTTTCTTCTTGTTAAACACCACTTTCAACTCCTTGGTCACCCATGGTTGGTTGTTATTTGGGGGATCACCGAATCAACACAGAATTCAATTTAGTCAGATATTACGTAAGTCATCTCTTTCAGGTCAGCTGATGATTCTTTAAATACACTCAAGGCAGTACAATCAAATAATCCTTGCAATTGATCAATACTGTCATTCTCCCACACTTGAATTTGTTTTTCCACCACCTTCTCCCTTTTGAGTAACTTATAAGTTGGAATGGAGAAGGATAGTTTTATGATCTGATCCACCAGTGGGGGTCTGGCCAAGGATGAATACGCTTTGGGGACTGTGTGTACAATGAGTACTCAAAGTGCGCTTGAGAGTGCAGCTATTGAAATCACCCATAATGAATTTGGGCGCATCAGGGGAAATCACATCAAGCTCTTGAGTGACTCTAAAAATGTCAGCTGCATTGACAATGTTTGCTCTTGGATGGATATAAACAATAGTCCGAAAAAGCTTGTTGAATTCACGGGGAAGGTAGAACAGGCGCAGTGACACTGACAGTAGCTCTATATCAGGAATGCATGTTTTATATCAGCATACAGAGTCCCCCTCCATGCTCCTTACCAGTAGCCTCACTGTCTCTGTCCATACAAATCATAGTAAATCCATCAGGGGTGACTTCAAAGACGGGCACCTCCTCTGGCAGCCAAGTTTTGGAAAAGGCCATCACACAGGCCTCTCTGTATTCATATAGATACTATGTTTATGTGCAATTCGTACATTTTTCCCTTAAAACTTCTTAGGGAGCAGCGCACGAGGTGACCGTTTTGGAGAGCCTGGCGTGCCCAAAGTAAAATGCCTCCCATTCAGGCCCAGAAAATAGGGTATGCACATATTTGGTACCATTGGATAGGAAACACTCTGAATTTTCTAAAAGTGTTAACCATTTGTCTGTGAGTAAAACAGAACGGATATGGCAGGCGAAACCCAGAGGAATTTCTGTCCTGGAAAAGGTGGTTTTGACAGAGTGCCTCATTTGGAACCCCTCCCTCATGAAAATGCCCATAAAAGGGCATATGAATGCAGTACCTATCGCTTCCTCTGGATGTCAACAGTCTCGAGACAGTGTTCAGATATTTTTTGGATGCTTTAGAGCAGAGAAGAAGAGGAAATCAGGAAGTGTCCCCTCAGATGTCAATAGAAGAGGACGCGCGCTCTCGCCAAGCGCGCTCTGTGTTTTTTTCCGTTCTTATAGCTCAGTTTATATTCTGGTTGAATTATTATAGTAAATATACGTAAAAGTGTTCCTAAGGATACATTTAAAATGATGTTTGATTGTTCTTGGACAAGTTTATAGGTATAAGATGAACGAGTTCTCTTCAGGTTTCAATGGAGGAGTGGAGGCTGTAGTTTCTGATTATAACGCGCGAACCAAATGGAGATTTAAGGATATAATACATTACTTTTTCTAACAAAAGAACCATGGATTGTCTTCGTTGGACACTTAGGAAGACCTCAGCAGAAGTTTTTCAACAGGTAATTGATTTGTTTTCGCTGTGAAATGTGTTATGTGTGAACCGTGATGGCTTATGAATTCATGGTAATGGCAAAAATAGTGAAGGTGCTACCCTCAAACAATCAAATGTGGTGCTTTCGCCGTAAAGCCTTTTTGAAATCTGACTACGCTGTGATATTGCCAAGAAACAGAGCTTTTGATGAGTATGAAACACTTGTATATTGGTGCATGTTTAAAAGCACTGCAAACCATAATGAACACGATATCCAACACCAGATTGTGGTTCCCCTAGGTGTTAACTTCTTACAGAGTGGTGGGGCGCTAGCGCCACTCCCGACACTACCCGGTGAAATGCAAGGCGCCAAATTTGATAAGAAAAGAAAAGAAAAAAACCACTTCCACAAGAAAGGAAAAAAACACTTCCTTATTTGTCTTCTTCTCTGCTCTAAAAGCATCTAAAAAGAATCAGAACACTTTCTCGAGACTGTTGACATCCAGAGGAAGCAATAGGTACTGCATTCATATGCCCTTATATGGGCATTTTCATAAGGGAGGGGTTCTAAATGAGGCAATCTGTAAAAACCACTTTTTCCAGGACAGAAATTCCTCGGGTTTTTGCCTGCCATATCCGTTCTGTTATACTCACAGACAAAATGTTTTAGACTTTTAGAAAACACTTTTAGAAAATTCAGAGTGTTTCCTATCCAATGGTACTAAATATGTGCATATCCTATTTTCTGGGCCTGAATGGGAGGCATTTTACTTTGGGCACGCCAGGGTCTCCAAAACGGTCACCTCATGCGCTGCTCCCTAAGAAGTTAACGATGGTGTTGGAGTCATGCCTGGCCATGAGGTCATGAGTGAACAGGGAATACAGCAGGGGACTGAGCACACACCCCTGAGGGTTCCCTGTGTTGAGGATCAGCGTGGTGGATGTGTTGTTACCTACACTTACCACCTGGGGCGGCCCTTCAGGAAGTCCAGGATCCAGTTGCAGTGGAAGGTGTTTAATTAATCCCAGGGTCGTTAGCTTATAGATGAGCTTTGAGGGCACTATGGTGTTGAACACTGAGCTGTAGTCAAAGAATAGCATTCACATACAGTATATCGTTTGGTAATTGTGCTGCCACAGAATGAATTGTGAGCAAGGACTCAAAAAAGCTTTGTTTACCACAGCTGCGAGAAAAGTTCTATATATTATTGAAACAATTTTGCGATTGTTTGTGACAATGCCAACAGGTGTGGTTCCCATGGGGGAAATATTATATTAGGGAAAGGTTTCCGTGAGGGTTGCCATGGAAGCCAAGAAGGGGAGTAAGGTGTTTGTGTGTTTGTGTGTGTACTCAAACACACATGCATGTGGGGGTCAGATGGAGAGGAAGTATGTCCATCTGATGAATGGGCATGTGCCTGAACTCAATTTTATACACTAATTGTAGTCTCACCCATTCATTTCTAATGACTGGTCATTTTTGACCGTGAACACCTGCCACGACTTCCGCCGAAGTCGGTTCCTCCCCTTGTTCGGGCGGCGTACGGCGGTCGACGTCACCGGCGGTCGACGTCATCGACGTCACCATTTGTTTTGTCTTGTTTTCCCACACACCTGGTTTTAATTTTCTCTCATTACTATTGTGTATTTAACCCTTTGTTTCCCCCATGTCTGTGTGGGGAATTGTTTGTTGACATGCCGGATCACGCCGGGTTTTTTGGTCTTCACCCGTGCTTTGTGGCAGCCGGTACTTTTACGTGTATTTTGTACTTTGTGCTGCCTTACTTGGTTTTGGGCATTTGTTTTGTGACGTGGTTGCATTCTGTAACTTTAACATTGCCTGAGTAAAGTCGTTACTTAGTCCACTCATCTCTAATCTCCTGCACCTGACTTACCTACACCAGCTACACCCACCACAGGTGTACAAAAGTTAAATAAACACCCAAAATGTAATGAAAATCATCAAAATGTTTTTGTGTGTTCAGATGACCTGTGTGGACAAAGTCATGGAACCTTATGACAATCAGATTACATGAACTACATGTTTCAGAGTGAAAACTTAAATCGGTCCAATTTGACCTGAACACAGCAGGAGGGTTAAGTTTTGGTGCATCATTTTTTGTTGTTGTGAATATTCAGCTTCAACTAACATCCTAAAATGTCACTAGAAATTCTATGTTTTTGGTGTGACAGTTATGTTATAGGCCTAATGTGCTATGGTATTATATTTGGTTTTGTTACATAAAATACAAAATTAATCATTGTGTGATCTTGAGAGACATTGATTCCGCTTTGATCTAACTTGAATAAACGTGCACCATTGTGAGAAGTGATAATCTTCTATTTGTTAAAGTAATAATTGTAATTATAATAATAATAATAATAAGGGATGAGTATGACTATTAGGCTCAGGCAACAGATCTTGATGAAATTAAATTTTAAGTGATTGGAGTGCCCTTCGTTGTGCTGAAAGGACAGCTCCTGGATCGCATGATCGCACGTGGTATAGCTACAGTTGAAGTCAAAAATTAGGTTGGAACCTGTTAGGGCTGGGGGCAGTATTCGGAAGTACAGAGAGTCTGATGTGCCCAAAGTAAACTGCCTGTTACTCTGGCCCAGAAGCTAGGATATGCATATAAAATGCAATTCAATTTATAACAATTTTCACATGCGTTTTTCTGGATTTTTGTTGTTGTTATTCTGTCTCTCACTGTTCAAATAAACCTACCATTAAAATTATGGACTGATCATTTCAAACGTACAAAATCAGCAGGGGATCAAATACTTTTTTCCCTCACTGTACTTATCAAACGTTACATGAATTCTATAAATTAAAATGGCAAATTTGGATGCTATCATTTAGCTTAATTTCACAGAGATCAAATTATATTTCAACAAAATTGCAGGAATGCTAATCTCATCGATTTCTAACTACAGTAACGATTTCAGAACAATCTGTGATGGTGGGTGTCGAAATCCTCTTGTGCTTTTTGAGGTGGAACTACCCTGCTATCAAATCAATTGACCAAGTAGTGAACATAAATCATTACTACGTAGAATTGCAGGACATTTGTTTTAAAACAGCCATAAAATCAAGCTTTTGGTGTGGTGTATTCATGCATCTCAATAAACTATAACCTAAATGCATTATTATCTCCTACTCTGCCTAATTCCCATTTCCAATTGCCCGCCTTTACTTAACCAAGCTAGAAAGGGCCCTGCATTTCAACCAATAGCCAATTTAGGCTAAATATCCCAAGCGGGGCTACAGCAACTTCCAGAGAGAGTCAGGCTACTTGGGCTTTGCGGTGGCCACTCTGGTTTGGGTGTCCTCGGCAGAACGGTGTCAGTGTAACCAAGTGGTCACATATCGTTCTGCGTTCAACTGCGCAAGAGGGGGTCCGTGGAGTTTCATGAACATCAAGGCAGACACGCAGTGAATTTTTATCCCCCTGACTGGCCTCCTCCACAGATAAACAATGAGCCAGATATTTCACCAGATGTATAAATGTAAATCATCCAGTTGGCCTTTCCCATCACTACCGAATATGGTGATGAGAGGAAGCACAGTGGCCGGCAGGGGAGAAGATGGAGCGAGATGGATTTTGGCCAACATTCTGCTAATTTCACATCGATGAAACATTTGATCTCCAAAAATTGCGTTGTTTAGAAGGAGTGCGAGGGCGAATTGAGTTATTAAACACGTGCACTTCACAGAGTAGGCGTTCCCTAATAGAAATACGCGCAATTGGATCTCACTAGCTCGTGCTTGGATCTGCCCACATCCTTTCTTTTTCTGCACCAATTAAAAAAATCTTTGCCTCCACAGCGCACACACGTAGCCTATAGTTATTTATCATTCTCGCCACCGCCAGAGAGAAAACAGGGAAGAAACCACAATTTACCTACCTCTAGGCTGCTATACATGTTCCGTCATTCTATGATTTTTTTATGCTAATTATATATAATTTATTTTCAATTGATAAAAAATTAATTTTCCAGAAATACTTTAACCAGATATGTGTATTCTCACATTTAAACAAGTGAGGAGGCGTCATTCCTCCACGCTCCTGTAGCACTTCACCCCTTATTATTAGCCTGGTTAGCACAGTTTTGGCTCAATTAAACCTAGCGGTTTAGAGCATTGTGCCAGTAACCGAAAAGTCACTGGTTTCGAATCCCAGAGCCTCCTAGGGGAAGAAAATCTGCCTTTTTCCTTGAGCAAGGCACTTAACCCTAATTGCTCCTGTAAGTCTCTATGGATAACAGCATCTGCTAAATGACAAAAATATGACATGTACATTTAAATATGTATTTACAGCCAAAACAGCCTCCATGTCCAGTTGAAGTGCCTGCAGGAGCCCCTTTAGTGTACAATGTGAAGGGCATACCAATTCATCCATGACCTTAACATTTATTAGAGTGGATAAAAAAAGAACAGCATTCAGGTCGCGGGTGCCAGAAGGAAGAGATAAGGTCTTGCGGTTTGTACTTGAATCAGAAGATCTTCAGACGGTCACCACTGTGTGAAATGAAAGACTTGTTGAGGCTCTCAGCAACACCACATATCAAACATGTCAGTCAGATTCCAAGAAATTCAACTAAAAGGATGAACATTTTCAACGGAAGGAAGAGACACAAAGAGATATATTAAGCGATTTGACTGTTGGTGACTAGGAATTTTACAACCAGAGTTGACACAGTTTGAACTATGAAAATTATTAGTGAAGCGACTTTGAGATTCACTAATTGAACCAGTTGTGGGAGACAACTTCTTGCTAGCAAGCAGATTTTGGGGATTTCAGCAATGCCTTGCTACCAAGTAGTGAGCAGTGTGTGTGTGTACTGTTACCCCCTTGACATGAAGAGGAATTTAATTTGTACAGTAGTCGTACCTTTTATGACATTTTTGTATTAACTACTGCCTGAGGGATGTACGTACAGTATGTGGAGAGCCTAGGCCTTCAATTTGCATCTAAATAGTCCAGCAAGGTCCTTTGAGGTTACCAGCAGAATACAATACTAAATTAAATCAGCGTCTGTGGGCTGTACACAGAATCTGCATACTGTAATTGGTAGCTCTGGGGGTCCTCTCTTCTAAACTGAGACAAATGCTTTAACTTCATCGCAGGCGATGGTCTTATTTGGAAGATTCTGCTTATCATATGAATCTCCTGTGCATCATATTCCTCTCTGTGGGGTTTCCTAAAACACCCATTACTGTTAATAACAACAATACAATAAAGCACTTTGATGTTACCTCAGGAGCCCTGTGGTTTGGTAAAACGTGTTTGGTCATGTTGCTATTTATTCTTCTTTTGTTTAGTCTGAGTAAAACACATTCACAATGAAGAAGAATAGATAAAAGAGTAGACTCAACAGTAGACTCAACAACAGAACATCTGTTTCTGTTCTGTTGGCTATTATTCACCATGACATGATGAGGTAGTGGTAATGAACTGCTCTGGACCAGTGTTGGAACTGGACCTGGAACTCTCCTGTCTAAAGACAAAGAGAGGCTTGTTACAGATCAAAGATCCTCACGTCACCAGCTGTCACTCTGGGTTTCTGTGGTCAAAGTTAGTGGAAAGACAGATATCTGAACCTAGGTGGAGGGAAGGAGTGGGAAGAATGATGGAAGGGGGGAGTGGGAAGAGGGGTGGACAGCGAGAGGAGTGGTGTGTGGGAAGAGTGACTGATGGTCAAAACTCAGACACCGTCTTCCATGTAATTGCCCAAGTCTGAATGTAAGCTAAACAGTCAATGGGACCCTCCCGATCCACAGAGCTCTTTCTGGCTGAGATGTGCGTCTCTTCCACTAAGCGGGAGAAATTCTCTAAGAGAAGCAGAATTACATTCTACTTTGTCTTCTTACTAAAGACAAAAACCTTTTATTGTGGCCCTTATTACCCAGTCCTTAAACCATGCCACAGAATTGATGAGCTCAAATCCCAATATTGCATAGCGGTGCTCTCTTGAACAGCATGGTTCTGAAGAAAATGAACAGAGAATCATTGGGCCATTGTTGTTGATGCTGTTGTTTCGAGCTGACATGGTAAAAAATCTGTCGTTCTGCCCCTAAGCAATGCAGTTAACCCACTGTTCCACGGGCTCCGAAGACGTGGATGTCGGTTGGGTTAAATTCTTTGGGAGCAGCGCACGAGGTGACGGTTTTGGAGAGCCTGGTGTGCCCAAAGTAAAATGCCTCCCATTCAGGCCCAGAACATAGGATATTTAGTACCATTGGATAGGAAACACTCTGAAGTTTCTAAAAGTGTTAACATTCTGCCTGTGAGTATAACAGAACGGATATGGCAGGCGAAAACCCGAGGAATTTCTGTCCTGGAAAAAGTGGTTTTGACACATTGCCTCATTTGGAACCCCTCCCTTATGAAAATGCCCATATAAGGGCATATGAATGCAGTACCTATTGCTTCCTCTGGATGTCAACAGTCTCGAGAAAGTGTTTTGATTCTTTTTAGCTGCTTTTAGATTGTAGAAGAAGACGAATAAGGAAGTGGCCACACAGATGTCAATAGAAGAAAATGCGCGTTCCCGGCTGGCGCGTTCTGTGTTTTTTTTCCTTTCTTATCGCCCAGTTTACATTCCGGTTGAAATATTATACAACATATACATAAAAGTGTTCCTAAGGATACATTTACAATGATGTTTGATTGTTCTTGGACAAGTTTATAGGTATAAGTTGAACGAGTTCTCTTCACGTTTCAATGGAGGAGTCGACGCTGTATTTTCTCACTATAACGCGCCAACTAAACGGAGATTTATGGATATAATACATTACTTTTTCTAACAAAAGAACCATGGATTGTCTTCATTGGACACTTGGGAAGCCCTCAGCAGAAGTTCTTCAAAAGGTAATTGATTTGTTTTCGCTGTGAAATGTGTTATGTGTGAACCGTGATGGCTTATGAATTTATGGTAATGGAAAAATATTTGGGGTGCTATCCTCAAACAATCAAATGTGGTGCTTTCGCCGTAAAGCCTTTTTGAAATCTGACAACGCTGTGATATTGCCAAGAAGCAGAGCTTTTGATGACTATGCAACACTTGTATATTGATCCATGTTTAATAATTCAACTTTTGGATTTTGAATTTGGCGCCTTGCATTTCACCTGGTAGTGTCAGGATATTAGCGCCCCACCGCTCCCTAAGAAGTTAAATCCAGAAGACACATTTCAGTTGAAGGCATTCAGTTGTACTACTGACTAGGTATCCCCCTTTCCCCTTTCTTCACAGGAGTGTTGCTCAGAGACCAGAGTGGCTGTGATCAGAGGCAGCGCCACCAAAACTCCATAATGTACAAGGAATACAGATCAGGCTGAACAGCATGTAAGAGCTTTGTGTGTTAGTGTGTGTGTGCGCTCGTGTGTGTCTGTGCAGGAGTTTGCGTGTGGAAAGAGGGTTTGGAGGGGTACATACATACCACAGCCCCTGGAGGCGATCTCAGGTGGAGTGTCCAGATTTCACGGCACAAAAGGGGATTTACTGTCAAGATTTGTGCTTCACACCTGATAAGGCTGTCTTTGTCCCCTAGAGGAGGTGTTTCCTTCTATCCCAGTAGAGCCTCCTCTTTTCTGACCAACCCCCCCTGGAGCAACCCATTCTATTACACTGGCACGACACCATCTCAGGGGCTTCCATCTTCTCTTTTGGGTGTTTTCCGTGTTTCATTTCATTTGAGTGTGTGCAGGCGGTGGAACCTGTGGTTCTCTATTTGTTTTGGCTGTCAAGGTTTCTGATTCAAGTAGCGTTCAGCTCATCCAAGCTTTCAGGGATAGGTGACTCAAACAGCACTCAGACATGGATAGCAGAAACACACAGACACCTCCACTATTACTCAAACTCCGATGGATAGCGAAGGCTTCTTTCCTCTGGCAAAGTCAAATACGCAAACGTGAAATAGCGCTCCATTGTTTTAGGGCAAGCAGTCAAGAGAAAAAAATGTAAAGTACAAAATGTGGGATGTGAAATATATATAAATATACATTATTACTTCACCTACAGGTTTGCAAAGTTGAGTGGCAATGTAATATTACAAGGTCTTTGACATCTGAGCATACATTCAAGTGTTCCAACATTTCACTAAAACTGAGGCAGTTGACACGCAATCAGAATAATTATGGGCTTTTATTTCAGAGACTCAGAGGCGTGGGCACAGGAGAGCGAGAGAGCGAAAAAATTAGGGATTTACAACTAGAATGGAAAATGGAGTGGTGTGAGATATGGAGGGACAGCATGGGGAGAGGGAATGAAAGCGTCTCGTCTCTCGCCGGGCTTTGGCAGATGAGTGTGTCCAGTCCTATTACAGCCACACAGTGTTCTCAGGTTGGTGAGGTGATAATGAATGTCTGGTGTCTGGCCTTTCTCTCTTTCTGGCCTCCCCCATGCTCTCTATCGCTCTGGCCTAAAAATGATCTGAATCTTTGGCCTCTGTTGACGTCCCCTTTCGCCTCACTCTCACTCTCTCTCTCCGTCCTATACACTCTGCATTTGGCCTCTCAGCCTGCAGCAGTCTACATTTTGGTCCTCTCTCTACAGCATTCTTGTAGTCTATCCGCCTGTAGCAGCATGACGCATCCGGCTTACTCTGTCTCTGTGGTAGTATATATCCTCTCGGCACTGCTACTCTCTCTGAGATATTCTTCATCTCTAAAAGGCTTCTGTATCAGTTGTCAGTTGTGTTGGTTCCATCTTGTTAAACTACTTAGGGAGCAGTGGGGCGCTAGCGACACTACCCGGTGAAATGTAAGGCGCCAAATTCAAAATCCAAAAGTTGAATTATTAAACATTCATCAAAAGCTCTGATTCTTGGCAATATAACAGAGTTGTCAGATTTCAAAAAGGCTTTATGGCGAAAGCACAACATTTGATTGTTTGAAGATAGCCCCTCTCATATTTTATGCATTAGCATAAATCGATAACCAAAGCGGGTCTCATAAAACGCATAAAATCGCTAATATAAAATCCCTTACCTTTCGAAGAACTTCTGCTGAGGGCTTCCCAAGTGTCCACCGAAGACATCCAATCGTTCTTTTGTTAGAAAAAGTAATTTATTATATCCATAATACTCCGTTTGGTTGGCGCGTTATGTTCATAAAATACAGCGTCCACTCGCCCATTGAACCGTGAAGAGAACACGTTCAACCTATACCTATACACTTGTCCAAGAACAATCAAACATCATTGATAATGTATTCTTAGGAACACTTTTATGTATATTTACTATAATATTTCAACCCGGATTATAAACTGGACGATAGGAAAGGAAAAAAAACACAGTGCGCGCGAGCCCTTGAACGCGCCTCCTCTTCTGTTTACATCCGATGACTAGTTCGAAATTCTTCTTCTATTACCATTCAGAGCAACCTAACATCACCAAACACTGTCTAGAGACTGTTGACATCCAGTGGAAGCAATAGGTACTGCAATCTTACTCCCATATATGGCTGTTTTCAATAGGGAGGGGTTCAAAATGAGGCAATGTGTCAAAAACACTTTTTCCAGGACAGAAATTCCTCGGGTTTTCGCCTGCTATATCAGTTCTGTTATACTCACAGACATTATGTTAACACTTTTAGACACCTCAGAGTGTTTCCTATCCAATAGTACTAATTACCTGCATATCCTATTTTCTGAGCCTGAGTGGCAGGCATTTTACTTTGGGCATGCCAGACTCTCCAAAACCGCCACCTCTGCTGCCGCTCCCTAAGAAGTTAAGTTGGCGCCATGGAGTTACAGTGGGGCAAAAAAGTATTTAGTCAGCCACCAATTGTGCAAGTTCTCCAACTTAAAAAGATGAGAGAGGCCTGTAATTTTCATCATAGGTACACTTCAACTATGACAGACGAAATGAGAAAAAGAAATCCAGAAAATCACATTGTAGGATTTTTTATTTATTTATTTGCAAATTATGGTGGAAAATAAGTATTTGGTCA
>QNTS01001294.1:0-19567 GCA_003317085.1 Hucho hucho | reverse complement strand
TGACCAAATACTTATTTTCCACCATAATTTGCAAATAAATTCATTAAAAATCCTACAATGTGATTTTCTGGATTTTTTTTCCTCATTTTGTCTGTCATAGTTGAAGTGTACCTATGATGAAAATTATAGGCCTCTCTCATCTTTTTAAGTGAGAGAACTTGCACAATTGGTGGCTGACTAAATACTTTTTTGCCCCACTGTATGTAATCCAGACGTTCAACAAGAAATCCCAAAAGTACCAGTAAAGTTCTTCCAAACAAGTCAAACAATGTTTCTTATTAATCCTCAGGTGTCAAATATCTAAATAAACAATAATATTTCAGACGGAAATAGTCTGTTCAATAGGAAAGAAGAATATTGAGGAGTGCGCACCCATTCACGCGCAAAACAGTAGTGTTCGTTTCAACAGCCACTTGAAAGAACTTCAATTTCTTGTTCGTTTTTCAAAAAACAAGCCTGAAACCATGTCTAAAGACTGCAGTACCTACAATCTGGGAGCTAATTCCCTCTGTAGTCAATAGCAAGTCAATGGAAAAACTGTGACTTTTCTCTGGTTTTTGCCTGCCAAATCAGTTATGCTATACTCACAGACATTATTTTTACAGTTTGAGTAACAGGCAGTTTACTTTGGGCACGTCAGACTTCGTACTTCCCTGCCCCCTAGCCTGTAGAGGTTAATAAACGAATTAGGCACATTTGGGCAGTCTTGATACAACATTTTGAACAGAAATGCAATGGTTCATTGGATCAGTCTAAAACTTTGCACATACACTGCTGACATCTAGTGGCCAAAATCTAAATTGCATCAGGGCTGGAATAATACATTTTGGCATTTCTCTTGCATTCCAAAATTATGGTACATAGAGAAATACAAAAAAACGGTTGGTTTTAACAAGATAGAGATAGTTATATTGATGACGAGAATGGAATGTATAAGTTGGACAGTGTCCACTGCTGATTTTGCCATAATGTATAGAAGGTAAACTGCTACAGCGTCGCAGGAGGGAAGTCAGGAAGGGAAATGGCAGCATGTTAAGTTGGCTGAAAATAAACGCAGTTGACAGTGAGAGGACATTTCTTTTTTTGCTGAGTTTACATCTTTTTAAATAGCATTTCTCTGAAATTTACTAAGGTTTTCTTAAAGTTCTCGGAACAATTTGAGAACGTGACTTTAACCATTTACACTCGTGGGAGTGAGCCTAAATGGAATTACAAGGGTTTGAGTGAGAGGACTAACTGGTGTGTCCAAGTGGCCAAAGTTTGCACAGTTCCTAAGTAATTTAAATGCACTTTTATGACTCAAAGAAGTCTTCAACTATAAGGTGCTTTGTTGATCTCTCCTAGCTGTTCCATTGAGGAACTAGAACAAACACACTTGTAGTTGTTTTGAACACAACCCTGCATCCCTAGCCATCACTCAATTACTGTTGTTTATGGTTCATTATATATATATATATATATTTTTTTTAATGTTCCATTATATATCGCAATCTGGGTCTGGTGGGCATCATTTGAAAGCTTTTTCTATTGCCAACATGACTAGCTATGTTATAAAATCTGAAAAAATATATACAGTACAAGTGAAAAGTTTGGACACACCTTCATTTCTTTGTGTTTACTATTTTAACTATGAAATAACACATTACATATAAGGCTTGTAGCTTCATACCCAAGGCTGTAATCACTGCCAAAGTTGCTTCAACCAAGTACTGAGGAAAGGGTTTGAATACTTATGTAAATGTGATATATTTGTATGACGTCAAACCGTTATTATAATTCTCAATGTTTCTTCTTTCAAAATATATAGTCCTCTTCATTTGCAGCATTTCTCTCACTCAGAGAATAAAACATTTGCAAAAGTTGACCAATTAGCGGGAAGGATGTGGGCTGCTACTTGTCACGCAAGGTGCTCAATTCAGAACGTCTGTCAGTCAAAACCCATACAGCGCTGTGAAGCACGGAGCCAGAACTGACATTATGTATAGCATGTTAATGTACAACCACTGCATTCTAATTTAAGCGTTTATCAGGGCCTAATCTGCTACTTTCAACTGTATACAGGTACGAGTGTAATTGGTTAAATAGAACCATGAGGAAACCTGTAGGAAACGTTATGCTGAAGTACTGAAATACCCACAGCAGAACGTTGTTTCTTAACGTTCTTGGAACAATTTGAGAACATGACTTTAAACAGAACCATGAGGAAACCTGTTGGAAATGGTATGCTGAAGTACTAAAATTCCACACAGAGGAATGTTGTTTCTTAAGTCCAGCAGTGACCTCACTTTTTCCACATCCATAAAGGTTTCATTCTCTGAGTGCAAGGCACACAGGGCCTCAACAAGTTGTCTTTTTCGTTCGTTAAATCTTGCTGACATTTCTCCCAATACAGCATCCAGTGCTGAAAAATAATATTTTGCACTTCCTCTCATTATCCTTTTCTTGCTGGCCCATTGTTGTTTCAGATTACTACTCACTACTCTTTGCCGTTTGCTTGGAGTAAGAGTGTCCGTGTGCTTAACTTATCAACCTCACAGTCACGTGACAGTTTTTCCAATTAATTGTGGGCACTGCGGACGACTTGGATGCCGGTGTACAGATCAGTTGCTTCAGCCTGAAGTAACTTGTTAGGGGGGGGGGGTTGAGCAGGCTTAGGATTTTGTGGACCATGAAGGCAATGAATCTGAATCTCGGCTCGGAAACAGCTTTCAATAGGCCCACAGCCTCAAGTCGCACCTCTGTACCGTAGGTGCGGGTACTCTCGATTTCTCTGAGCAGGTGGTTGATGCTGTCCAGAGACACTCACCATGGCCAGATGACCAGTCCATCGCTGCTCAAGCAGCCGTTTCAGTTTCTCTCCCGCATATTGCGCAGCCACAGCTGGTTTCCTGAGAAACACTGTAAAGGGAATTACACACACAAAAAAAGTAATCCAATGCAATCTCAGAGGACATAGCGTGCACTATGACTAAATGCAGGTCGTGTTTAAAGCAATGCACATACAGCACATCCCGATTCAGTTGGTCCTACACTACCTTTTTCATGCCCCCATGTTTACCAGACATCACCCTGGCCCCATCATAACATTGACTAAGAATATTCTCTGTGATAAGGCCACAATTTGTTAGCTCTGACAGGACCAAGTTAGTCAGTGTTAAAGCATCACATTCTTTACTAGTTGCCATTGACAGTAGCCGCTCACAGCCGCTTCACCCACATAACGGAGTACAATTGAATTGTTCTCGCACCCGGTTGGGTCTTTAGTCCCATCCACTTTAAGTGTGTACCATAAATCACCTACTTCCTTCACAATTTCCTCTGTGACTATCTCACTCATGAGCCCAATTATTTTGTTCTGGATGTCATGAGATGTATATGTGGAATTGCGGGGAATTGTGCTTGACGCAATTACAAGTTCCTTGTCTTTCCTGAGCATATAATCTAACATTGCCAGGAATAGTCCACCACCCCCTTCCCCTCTTGCATCCATCACATCCAAAGTTCCCCTGAGAGTAAGCTCGTTGACAGAAAGCCATTCCACAATGTCCACAATTTATGACACATACATACAAGTTCTTGCAAGCTGTGCAGAATTCACAAGTGTTGAAGTCTCCGCTCCCTGTGCATTCCTTGCTTGTCTTTCTGTCCAAAGTACCATGCATTTCAAATGTTCTTTGCTTGATGCGTGCCTCCCAAGTCCCTTGTTGCTATCAATGGCATGTCGCCAGTTATTATATCCAGTTTGGGTGAATGCCTTATCAGCGTTAGTATTGGAGCCGATGCCTTGCAGGAATATTCCAGCCACTCTCTGCCTTTGAACCATACGCTATAAAATGCCAGTTTTCTCCCACAGTACAGGCGGGTTTGCTATTTCCCCAGACTCCTCATCACGGCTCCTCATCACCGAGGTTGTCAGGCACTAACGGAGGTGTCGGTGCTTGTAATATCATGGCGGTGCTGCTGCTAGTTTAGGTCTTGGCGTCTGCAGGCCCCTCCTCGGGATGGTTACCTCCCATGTCACCAGGCTGCAAGATGGTTGCGCAGGAACCTTTGCTGCAGGGCTCGATGGCCTTGGCCTCTGTGATTAGTGTTGGCTCAGCGGCCTTGTGGCAGACTTCTACCCCTCCCCGTCACTTTGATCCGATGCTGCCTTTCTAATATCCATCATGCTATCAGCTACCTACCTAACTGTTAACATTAGATAAATTCCATCCAGCTGCGCAGTGAATTTATTTCTCCTAGTGCGTAACTTTAAAGGTAAACCAAAAGGTCAAATTGACCCTGCAATTCTACAGTGAAGGTCAATCAAAATTCATATTTTTCAACTGCATTAACCCCTTTTGCCACCTTGTGGTGACGGGCCTGCGCCTATGTAACTTGGACTTAATTCAATTTACAGAATGTTGACAAGGCTTCCAGCTTCCCCTTCTCACCCGGATATATGTGATTTCAGAAGGTTCTGGAACACAAAACACCACAGCACCCAGTTGCTTTTCCGTGGTCCCTCTCTACCTCCAGAGCACATACAGTATACCAAGTATCATACCAGGAAGAACACAATCTTCCCACTGGGCCAATGGGGAGATGTGGCCATGATAGACTGGGGATCAGTTGGGTATGGCAGTCACAATACCCTGGCTCAAGAAAAAATGTGAAGTAGTAGACTGAAGCAATTCCAATCCTGATTTTAAAATGCAACAGCTGTAATTATTGGTGGGTTGTCTTTAGGACCACGCAGAGCATCGCTCGGAGAGCAGCTGCCAGCCTGCGCCCTTTTCTTTAACTTTTAGAAAGCAGCGACAGTGCCAGTTTTCTTTGCCTGTCAGCCCTTTTCTTTGAATTTGATGTTGACATTTGAACTTGGCCTTGTAAATCTCGTTGTAATCTGATAGCTAGGGGTTAATTTAATTGGTAGGTGAGGGAACCCTTTATGGCGACCATTTAAAACCAAAAGTAATTTTATTTCTGTTAAAATATACTCTAGGCCTAATTTATATTTTCTTTCATTTGCCCAGCAAGCTAGTGGATTTTGGTTTCATGTATTGGTATGAAAATATACACAACTGAACAACATGCAATTTAGATTATTCCCCCAAAAGACAATTGTAGGCTATAACAAATGTACTTTGTCATGCAGTGACAGAATGATAATTGAGATAACGCAAATCATTCATGATTTAGTTAGGCTAACTTTTTTAAATGTATTGCTGCATTTAGAGGTCTCTTCACAGTCCCCAATTCCAGAACAGACTATGGGAGGCACACAGTACTACATAGAGCCATAACTACATGGAACTCTATTCCATATCAAGTAACTGACGCAAGCAGTAAAATTTTATTTAAAAAAATTGATAAAAAAAATACCTTATGGAACAGTTGGGACTGTGAAGCAACACAAACATTGGCACAGACACATGCATACACACACACACACATACGATAACATACGCACTATACATACACACACATGGATGTAGTACTGTAGATATGTGGTAGTGGTGGAGTAGGGGCCTGAGGGCACTCAGTGTGTTGTGACATCTGTGAATGTATTGTAATGTTTTAAAATTGTATAAACTGCCTTAATTTTGCTGGACCCCAGGAAGAGTAGCTGTTGCTTTGGCAACAGCTAATGGGGATCCATAATAAATACATCAGTCTTACTTGTCCATCTTCCTCGAAATTCTTACAGATTAATCTTGCTGGCAAAACGTCATCAAATGCTGCTAAGTTAAAACCTCTTAAGGAGCAGCAAGGTGCACTGGGGCGCTAGCGCCCCACTCCCGACACTACCAGGTGAAATGCAAGGCGCCAAATTCAAAATCCAAAAGTGTAATTATTAAACATGCACCAATATACAAGTGTTTCATACTCATCAAAAGCTCTGTTTCTTGGCAATATCACAGCATTGTCAGATTTCAAAAAGGCTTTACGGCGAAAGCACCACATTTGATTGTTTGAGGGTAGCACCTTCACTATTTTTCCCATTACCATGAATTCATTAGCCTTCACGGTTCACACAAAACACATTTCACAGCGAAAACAAATCAATTACCTGTTGAAGAACTTCTGCTGATGGCTTCCCAATTGTCCAATGAAGACAATCCATGGTTCTTTTGTTAGAAAAAGTAATGTATTATATCCATAAATCTCAGTTTGGTTCGCGCGTTTATATTCAGAAACTACAGCCTCCACTCCTCCATTGAAACGTGAATAGAACTCGTTCAACTTATACCTATAAACTTGTCCAAGAACAATCAAACATCCTTTTTAATGTATCCTTAGGAACACTTTTATGTATATTTACTATAATAATTCAACCGGAATATAAACTGGGCGATAAGAACGGAAAAAAACAAAGGACGAGCCTGGCGGGAGCGCGCGTTTTCTTGTATAGGACATCTGAGGGGACACTTCCTGATTCCTCTTCTTCTCTGCTCTAATGCATCTAATAAAAATCTGAACACTGTCTTGAGACTGTTGACATCCAGAGGAAGCGATAGGTACTGCATTCATATGCCCTTATATGGGCATTTTCATAAGGGAGGGGTTCCAAATGAGGCACTCTGTCAAAACCACTTTTTCCAGGACAGAAATTCCTTGGGGTTTTGCCTGCCATATCCGTTCTGTTTTACTCACAGACAAATGGTTAACACTTTTAGAAAATTCAGAGTGTTTCCTATCCAATGGTACTGAATATGTGCATATCCTATTTTCTGGGCCTGAATGGGAGGCATTTTACTTTGGGCACGCCAGGCTCTCCAAAACGGTCACCTTGTGCGCTACTCCCTAAGAAGTTAATTAGCTATAATGTGGATGTAGGGGGTTTAAATATAATAATCACCCAGATAGTGCAAATACTTGGGGAAAAATGCACGATCCACCCCTTTGTTGGCAACTATGTTGTAGTCAATATTCTCGGAGCTGCCGTGTTTATAGAAAATGTTTCAATATTATCAGAGGCTCCGCGTTGTTGATACATTGATTCAATATTCCCTGGTGAATAATGCAGACTGGCAAATGCAACAATTTGCGGGAAGCGCAGGAGACAATGACACTGTTATAGTACACTGTATGCACCATTCCAGAAGGGGGGTTTCATATAACCTATAGCAGGGAGTTGGCAATCTTTTTCATGTGGAGTGCCAATTTACAATTGATCCTACCATTTCTAAAGATCTGCGTGACAGTTATGATTTTCATATGCATTGTAGGTTACCTAACTGTGCCCAAAACATTTCTAACGGCCCACAAACTAAATAATTCTATAGCTGGTTACTAAACAGAGGCGCTGTCCATTCAGCACCATGCCACGGAGCTCCACTATACCTACCTGTGCCGAGGTGCTGTCCATTCAGCGGCCTTAGCTCCACTTTTAAAAAGGCATGTGTAGATTTTCCTTTTGTATTTCATGATTCTTTGTCTTCATGCGTCCTTGTTGATTGTAGGCCTAAGTAAGTCCTTTGATATAGGCTATGCCTTTTATTTCAATGCATGTGTAGGATTTATCTCGCATCGTTTGCATTCGCGGTCAGCTGTTTTATGTACCGGTTACATTCACATTGATGTCAGCATTTGAAAATGGGCCTTTTTAGTGTTTTTTTATTATGTAGAAATGCAGTAAATGAGCTTCAACCTCCTAAAAAAGCTATGACTTTGACATACCCAAGGTTTAGCTGAACTGATGCCTCTGCTGGGGATCCTGTCCAGATGATTATCTACTAATCATCACTCAAAGAGAGGGAAAGGGTGAGAAAAAGGTAGGGAGGAAAAGAGAGAGAATGTGATTTACAGGGGCCAAAGAAAAGAGGCATAGTGAGAAAGAAATGGAAGGACCAAGGAAGCGGTGAAAGAAGTTAGGGCTCCATCCTTGGCTCTGAATCAGAGGGCAGTGGAGCTAATGAAACACTATGAACCTTTTAGATCTGACATTTTTCCTTCCCAATCTGAGCTATAATGGTATGTTTCATTGATCTAAAAATGGATGACACCAAATACCAGCGCAGTCCTTTAAAGTCTTTCTGGTGAACAGAATCTTTAAATATCATCCCCTCTCAAACTCTGAAAGCTTGGCAGAGCAGTGATCTGGCATATTAGTGTAGCATTCTACCCTATATCTAATCTTTTCGACCAAATGTGTGTCAGGGGCATCATACATTATATAATCACTAACTGCAGCACAGACAAGAGAACACAAGGCATCAGATTTACACTCTACTGAGAAGGGGATATAAAGGCCTGTGGAGAGACAGACCCATCTGTGATTACAACTTCTCTCTCACGTGGGATTATTATCTGTTGGAGACGTCTTTGAATCCATATCCCAGAAACCTTTGTTTTTCTGTTTGAAATGAGCAATTCAGAATAACATTGGTTTGAGGGAAACAGTGAAGATGTTGGATCAGAAGAACACTTGCTCACAACCAGTGGTGACCCGTCATTCAGGGCAGGTGGGGAGCCCCACCTGTTTTGCATGTTATTTTGGTATTAATACGCGTCACAATTAATGGTTAGATCAGAATTGCCATTATAATCATTTGCCATTACGGAGAATTAAGTAAAACAACATGTCCAAATCCCTATCCATGGCTAATTTAAGAAAAGGATCATTTTAGCTAGCTAGCTACCTGAGGACAACAACACAACGAGATGCAACAATTCAAGTTGTTTCTGTTAATGATGTAGGCTCTCGAAGCGATTTGATAGGAGAGACGCCAAATCCAAGCTGGCTTCCCTTGACACTTTTTTTATCCCCACCAGGACCATTCACAATTGAGCTCACTCCGTTTAGCTCAATGCTGATTGGCTCATTTTTTATACTTTTGTTGTCAATGGGAGGCCAAATGCCCGCTGGCTTCCCTTACATTCAGTGCTACGGGCGGCAACAATGTCATACTCGTTTGGGCCAGACAGTATCAGATAGATGGCCTATTGTACACGTAAAGAGACAGAGGGGCTCTGTTTCGCTCACTCGGATGCTTTATCCTGTGAGATACATTCAGCCTCTTGCGAATTGAAGGAAAATTATGAAACACAGAGACGAAAGATCAATTATTTTAATGAATTCTTTGGGTACAAAAAAACTGGGAAGCCTGACTTCCCTTGGCATCCATGAATACATGCCACTGAGTACGTGACCTGTAAATCAGAGGTGATTAACTCTGCCTGATATTCCAGCTCAAATATGTAGTTAATACTGGAATGGACTGGGTGAAATCCAGTTGCAATTGGTAATTAGATGTATGACCCTGATTGAAGAATTGGGACCCTAAGACTTTTCTGTGTTTTTTTCTTGTAATTTTTAGAGGAAGTGGAAATGTTCCAGAAAAATTACTTAGATGTATCATACCCCTCTTTCAAGCCACCCAGGCCATTAGGCTATAGAGGACTGCTAATGTACAGTGATAACCATAAAAAAAATAAGGTTTCTTTCATCTGTTGTAGCAAAAACGCAAATTAGGCAAATTAGTATGTGATTGAAATGCAAAATTTTACCAAGAAACGCATTGAAAGAACATGATTGTTTGGAAACATTTTTATTCAAACATCCCCTAGGCCTAAGGAGACAGACTCACTTTTATCGATTTTCTATTTGGTGACAGAAGTAATTTAATTTATGACCAGTCTCGTCTGGCAAAAAACAAGGAGACGGAAAGTCCTTCTATCTGAAGGAGTGTTTCAGCAACTACATTAAATCTACTTGGAAGCCTTTTTAGATCTTGCCTTACTGTGACCTGCCATAAAACCATTTCACTACCACACCTCGTGATTGAATCCAAGTGGAGGGCATCTATTTAAGGATCCATGAGGACCATCAGACAAAGCTAGTTAATGTCAGATTTATATAAACTACTTTGGGTCAAAAGGCTGCTCAACGGATTTCTCTGTCCTTTAAAACTGTCAACTGAACTCGAAACCACACATCATCCTTTGTATTCCTTCCAGTCAGTGGCAATTTTAGCATGTAAATCAACACAACACTAAACAATACATTAATTGCACTATAAAACAGTGACAAACGGTGCCCACAAACTGTTAGGGCCTACATAAAGCTGTCCCGACAGAGGAGCTTTCCTTCCCGCACCAGTGAATCCTTACCACCACTACACCTGGCTATCAGATAATTCAGTCTAAATTACTGCCTTTTTAAACAACAATTAAGCTAACTTGCTTACATAAATATGGTTTCTACTCACTCCTTGTGGATTTGTGTAACTCGATAAGAACCGTATTCTCCTTCAATAATAACGAATGTCATCATATGTTCTGACTTTTGAATCATACACAAACATTATTACATTTATGTTCAGTAAATTCATAATGTTTGTTATTATATAATTAACTTCTTAGGGAGCAGTGGGGCGCTAGCGCTCCCGACACTACCAGGTGAAATGCAAGGCGCCAAATTCAAAATCCAAAAGTTGAATTATTAAACATGCATCAATATACAAGTGTTGCATAGTCATCAAAATCTCTGCTTCTTGGCAATATCACAGCGTTGTCAGATTTCAAAAAGGCTTTACGGTGAAAGCACCACATTTGATTGTTTGAGGATAGCACCCCACATATTTTTCCCATTACCATAAATTCATAAGCCTTCACGGTTCACACATAACACATTTCACAGCGAAAACAAATCAATTACCTTTTGAAGAACTTCTGCTGAGGGCTTCCCAAGTGTCCAACGAAGACAATCCATGGTTCTTTTGTTAGAAAAAGTAATGTATTATATCCATACATTTCCGTTTGGTTGGCGCGTTATAATGAGAAAATACAGCGTCGACTCCTCCATTGAAACCATGAAGAGAACTCGTTCAACTTATACCTATAAACTTGTCCAAGAACAATCAAAGATAATTGTAAATGTATCCTTAGGAACACTTTTATGTATAAATAGTATAATATTTCAACCGGAATATAAACTGGGCGATAAGAAAGGAAAAAACCACAGAACGCGCCAGCCGGTAATGCGCATTTTCTTCTATTGACATCTGTGTGGCCACTTCCTTATTCGTCTTCTTCTACAATCTAAAAGCAGCTAAGAAGAATCAAAACACTTTCTCGAGACTGTTGACATCCAGAGGAAGCAATAGGTACTGCATTCATATCCCCTTATATGGGCATTTTCATAAGGGAGTGGTTCCAAATGAGGCAATGTGTCAAAACCACTTTTTCCAGGACAGAAATTCCTCTGGTTTTTGCCTGCCATATCCGTTCTGTTATACTCACAGACAAAATGTTAACACTTTTAGAAACTTCAGAGTGTTTCCTATCCAATGGTACTAAATATGTGCATATCCTATTTTCTGGGCCTGAATGGGAGGCATTTTACTTTGGGCACACCAGGCTCTCCAAAACCGTCACCTCGTGCGCTGCTCCTAAAGAAGTTAACACTTAGCTCTAAGTATAAGCAAACGTGCTGCGGCGAGGTAAGCCTATTCGTTCAGCACTTTCAAAATGGACAATGATGGAAATTTAGACAGACATTAGTTCTGATCAATTCAGCAAGATGTTGAGGCCTTAAACAGAAAGAGAGAGAAAGACGAGAGACATGGTTAGCCTACCATTTTATGTATTTTATTAGGCCTAGGTGGTCTAAAAAGGAAGGGAAATACAATCATGAGGATCCACTTTTATAGAGAATATACCAACGCTGAGACAGAGCATTGTGCGAACAAACCAAAACCTCACAATATTAGCTTGAATTACATGGGTCTATTACTGAACTTTTTGTAAACAAAAACATTTGAATGGGAAGACACTGTCACTGGCAAATATGGTTACAGACCCAACAACATTATATAGAATACCCTCCTCGTGGAGAAAAGCACATTAGCTAATTATAATACACAAAGTAAGCAAAACAAGAAATGCATCCTTCCAACATTGCCTAAAAATTATGAATAAGATACCAATGAGCTAGAACTATATAAGCAATATAACAATTAAGACGTACAAACTATGGCATAAGAGAACAATGAGCAGATAAGAGGCAAGACGTAAATTCAATTAAGACATTAATGAGCAAGCTAAGACGGACATAGTAGCGATATGCCTATTTGTTCAGCGCTTTTGAACTAGAATTCATAACATGGGCCATTCTTACAGTATTCTTCCTGTACACCAGGTCAGAACCGTAGGATAAATAACGGGGTGATACAGTATAAGCAGACAATGAAAGCTCTTACTATATTCAATGATAACATTTCTCTTAATCAACAGGGAATATGCTACATGAGCACCACCAAGTCAGAACAGTAGGCAGTCAGTATAGTCAGCTCAGCTATCCCCATTGAGCCCGTGTCTGTGCATCGACCTAGGTTGGGCAAAACTAAGCATGGCGATGTTCGCCTTAGAAATCTCACTGGAATAAAGACCTCCTCCATTCCTGCCATTATTGAAAGCGATTGTGATACCTCACATCTCAAAATAGGGCTAATTAACGTTAGATCACTCAATTCCAAGGCAGTTATAGTCAATGAACTAATCACTGATCATGATCTTGATGTGATTGGCCTGACTGAAACATGGCTTAAGCCTGATGAATTTACTGAGTTAAATGAGGCCTCACCTCCTGGTTACACTAGTGACCATTTCCCCCGCGCATCCCGCAAAGGCAAAGGTGTTGCTAACATTTACGATAGCAGTGTGTTTTGTCCAACATGTCTCCGGACCTACTCACTACCACAGTCATACTCTGGACCTAGTTTTGTCCCATGGAATACATGTTATGGATCTTAATGTTTTTTCTCATAATCCTGGACTATCGGACCACCATTTTATTACGTTTGCAAAGTCATGCTATAAAATCTCAGACAACCCAAAGATTCCTAGATGCCCTTCCAGACTCCCTCCGCCTACCCAAGGACGTCAGAGTACAAAAATCTGTTAACTATTTAGAGAGCGGCAGCCGAGGTGACGATTTTGGAGAGTCTGGCGTGCCCAAAGTAAAATACCTGCCACTCAGACCCAGAAACTAGGATATGCACATAATTAGTACTATTGGATAGGAAACACTCTGAATTTTCTAAAACCGTTAAAATAATGTCTGTGAGTATAAAAGAACTGATATAGCAGTCGAAAACCCAAGGAATTTCTGTCCAGAATTCTTTTTTTTGTGACATTTCCTCTTTTCCATAGACTTGCTATTGAAATCCATGTATAGCTCCTAGGTTGCAGTACCTATGGCTTCCACTAGATGTCAACAGTCTTTATACAGTGTTTGGAGGCTTTAGCACTGAGCAGAACTGAAAGGAAGAGGAAATAGTCAAGGGACCACAAATGTCAACAACGTTTCCCGGGCACGAGATTGTGAGAGCGCCCCAATTTATTTTCCTTTTATCATTTATGATATCATCGAGTTAAATATTATCGCTAATATTCATTAAAGGATACCTAAAGATGCATTATAAATGATGTTTGATTTGTTTGGGCAAAGTTGATAGGTATATTTGAACGCTTTCTCTTCACTGTACAATGGGTGACTCGACGGTGGATTTTCTGAACATAACGCGCCAACCAAACTGAGATTTATGGATATAATAAATGACTTTTTCTAACAAAAGAACCATTGGATGTCTTCGTTGGACACTTGGGATGCCCTCAGCAGAAGTTCTTTGAAAGGTAAGTGATTTATTTTAGCTCTTATATGGGTTTTGTGTGACTCGCGCTGGATATGAATTTATGCTAATGCATAAATATTAGAGGTGCTATCCTCAAATAATCAAATGTTGTGCTTTCGCCGTAAAGCCTTTTTGAAATCTGACAACGCTGTGATATTGCCAAGAATGAGAGCTTTTGATGACTATGCAACACTTGTATATTTATGAATGTTTAATAATTCAACTTTTGGATTTTGAATTTGGCGCCTTACATTTCACCGGTTAGTGTCGGGAGCGGCCCGCTAGCGCGCCGTTTATCCCTAAGAGGTTAACCACCTAACTGGGGAACTCAATTTAACCTTGCGCAATACCCTAGATGCAGTTGCACCCCTAAAAACAAAAAACAATTGCCATAAGAAACTAGCTCCCTGGTATACAGAAAATATCCGAGCTCTGAAGCAAGCTTCCAGAAAATTGGAACGGAAATGGCGCTACACCAAACTGGAAGTCTTCCAACTAGCTTGGAAAGACAGTACCGTGCAGTTTCGAAGAGCCCTCACTGCTGCTCATCCTATTTAATTTAGGAAAATAAGAACAATCCAACATTTTTTTGGTGATACTGTCGCAAAGCTAACTAAAAAGCAGCATTCCCCAAGAGAGGATGGCTTTCACTTCAGCAGTGATAAATTCATGAACTTCTTTGAGGAAAAGATCATGATCATTAGAAAGCAAATTACGGACTCTTCTTTAAATCTGCGTATTCCTCCAAAGCTCAGTTGTCCTGAGTCTGCACGACTCTGCCAGGACCTGGGATCAAGGAAAACACTAAAAGTTTTGTAATACTATATCTCTTGACACATTGAGGAAAATAGTATTGGCCTCTTAACCTTCAAGCTGCATACTGGACCCTATTCCAACTAAACTACTGAAAGAGCTGCTTCCTGTGCTTGGCCTTCTATGTTGAACATAATAAACAGCTCTTTATCCACCGGATGTGTACCAAACTCACTAAAAGTGGGAGTAATAAAGCCTCTCTTGAAAAAGCCAAACCTTGACCCAGAAAATATAAAACAAACTATCAGCCTATATCGAATCTCCCATTCCTCTCAAACATTTTAGAAAAATCTGTTGCGCAGCAACTCACTGCCTTCCTGAAGACAAACAATGTATATGAAACGCTTCAGTCTGGTTTTAGACACCATCATAGCACTGAGACTGCACTTGTGAAGGTGGTAAATTACCTTTTAACTTGTTAGGGAGCGGCAGCTGAGGGGTCGGTTTTGGAGAGTCGTGCGTGCCCAAAGTAAAATGCTTGCCACTCAGGCTCAGAAAATAGGATATGCACATAATTAGTACTATTGGATAGGAAACACTCTAAGGTTTCCAAAAGTGTTAACATTTTGTCTGTGAGTGTGACAGAACTCATTTGGCAGGCAAAAACCAGAGACAATTCCATCCGGAAATGTCATTCTGGTGGCTTATGCCTCACTTAGAGAGACTGCCTATTGAAAAGTCTTTATACCAGGACACTGAATGTAGTACCTATTGCTTCCACTGGATGTCAGCAGTGTATACGTAAAGTTTCATGGCAATCGGAACCAATGTGTTTAATAGGTAGGGGTTTTGGTGAGAGGAGCTCTTTTTCAGTTGCACGTTTTTGGGCGCACGTTTGGCTGAGCGGTCCACTTATATAACGTTTAGGTGACCATCCAAGTGAAATATAATCACTTTTATTCATAAAAGGATAGCTAAGGATGCATTTTAATGCCATCAGACTGAGGCTCTGCATCTGTCCTCGTGCTCCTAGACCTTAGTGCTGCTTTTGATACCATCGATCTCCACATTCTTTTGGAGAGATTGGAAACCCAAATTGGTCTACACGGATAAGTTCTGGCCTGGTTAAGATCTTATCTGTCGGAAAGATATCAGTTTGTCTCTGTGGATGGTTTGTCCTCTGACAAAATCAACTGTAAATTTCTGTGTTCCTCAAGGCTCCGTTTTAGGACCACTATTGTTTTCACTATATATTTTACCTCTTGGTGATGTCATTCGGAAACATAATGTTAACTTTCACTGCTATGCGGATGACACACAGCTGTACATTTCGATGAAACATGGTGAAGCCCCAAAATTGCCCTCCTTGGAAGCCTGTGTTTCAGACATAAGGAAGTGAACGGCGGCAAATGTTCTACTTTAAACTCGGACAAAACAGAGAGGCTTGTTCTAGGTCCCAAGTAACAAAGAGATCTTCTGTTGAATCTGACAATTAATCTTGATGGCTGTACAGTCGTGGCCAAAAGTTGAGAATGACACAAATATTAATTTTCACAAAGTCTGCTGCCTCAGTTTGTATGATGGCAATTTGCATATACTCCAGAATGTCATGAAGAGTAATCAGATGAATTGCAATTAATTGCAAAGTCCCTCTTTGCCATGCAAATTAACTGAATCCCCCAAAAACATTTCCACTGCATTTCAGCCCTGCCACAAAAGGACCAGCTGACATCATGTCAGTGATTCTCTCGTTAACACAGGTGAGAGTGTTGACGAGGACAAGGACAAGTAAGAAAGATGCCAGTAAGATTGCACCTAAATCAACCATTTATCAGATCATCAAGAACTTCAAGGAAAGTGGTTCAATTGTTGTGAAGAAGGCTTCAGGGCGCCCAAGAAAGTCCAGCAAGCATCAGGACCGTCTCCTAAAGTTGATTCAGCTGCGGGATCGGGGCACCACCAGTACTGAGCTTGCTCAGGAATGGCAGCAGGCAGGTGTGAGTGTATCTGCATGCACAGTCAGGCAAAGACTTTTGGAGGATGGCCTGGTGTCAAGAAGGGCAGCAAAGAAGCCACTTCTCTCCAGGAAAACATCAGGGACAGACTGATATTCTGCAAAAGGTACAGGGATTGGACTGCTGAGGACTGGGGTAAAGTAATTTTCTCTGATGAATCCCTTTTCCGATGTTTGGGGCATCCGGAAAAAAGCTTGTCCGGAGAAGACAAGGTGAGCACTACCATCAGTCCTGTGTCATGCCAACAGTAAAGCATCCTGAGACCATTCATGTGTGGGGTTGCTTCTCAGCCAAGGGAGTGGGCTCACTCACAATTTTGCCTAAGAACACAGCCATGAATAAAGAACGGTACCAACACATCCTCCGAGAGCAACTTCTCCCAACCATCTAGGAACAGTTTGGTGACGAACAATGCCTTTTCCTGCATGATGGAGCACATTGCCATGAGGCAAAACTGATAACTAAGGGAACAAAACAATGATATTTTGGGTCCATGGCCAGGAAACTCCCCAGACCTTAATCCCATTGAGAACTTGTGGTCAATCCTCAAGAAGTGAATTGACAGCATGCCAGGGTGGATTGCAGAGGTCTTGAAAAGAAGGGTCAACACTGCACATATTGACTCTTTTCATCAACTTCATGTAATTGTCAATAAAAGCCTTTGACATTTATGAAATGCTTGTACTTATACTTCAGCATTTTATAGTAACATCTGACTAAAATATCTAAAGACACTGAAGCAGCAAACTTTGTGGAATATAATATTTGTGTCATTCTCAAAACTTTTGGCCATGACTGTACAGTCGTCTCAAATAAAACTGAAGGACCTCGGCGTTACTCTGGACCCTGATCTTTCTTTTGACGAACATATCAAGACTGTTTCAAGGACAGATTTTTTCCATCTATGTAACATTGCAAAAATCAGAAACTTTCTGTCCAAAAATGATACAGAAAAATGTATCCATGCTTTTGTCACTTCTAGGTTAGACTACTGCAATGCTCTACTTTCCAGCTACCTGGATAAAGCACTAAATAAACTTCAGTTAGTGCCAAACATGGCTGCTAGAATCTTGTCTAGAACCAAAAATGTGATCATATTACTCCAGTGCTAGCCTCTCTACACTGGCTTCCTATTAAGGCAAGGGCTGATTTCAATGGGTTTGCTCTTACCTATCTTTCCGATTTGGTCCTGCCGTACATACCTACACGTACGCTACGGTCCCAAGACGCAGGCCTCCTTACTGTCCCTAAAATTTCTAAGCAAACAACTGGAGGCAGGGCTTTCTCCTATAGAGCAATTTTTTTATGGAATGGTCTGCCTATCCATGTGAGGGACGCAGACTCGGTCCTTTAAGTCTTTATTGAAGAGTCATCTCTTCAGTAGGTCCTATGATTGAGTGTAGTCTGGCCCAGGAGTGTAAAGGTGAACGGAAAGGCACTGGAGCAACGAACCGCCCTTGCGGTCTCTGCCTGGCCGGTACCCCTCTCCACTGGGATTCTGTGCCTCTAACCCTATTACAGGGGCTGAGTCACTGGCTTACTGGTGCTCTTCCATGCCGTCCCTGGGGGGGTGCGTTGGTTAAGTGGGTTGAGTCACGGACGTGATCTTCCTATGAGAAACTGCATATTGCAAATGTACGGTCCCTTACTAGACGTCCGAAATTGTTTCTAAAATAGGCCGACGGCGTCGGGCCGTGCCCCAGGGCCAAATCTTCCAGGAAGTCATCAAAGTCATCGGACATTCGGTGTCTGTTTAATAAAATAAATTCATTTTTGTCATTTTTCCGCCCTTCAGGTTAATCCCACCAGATGGCGAATGGCTTCTTATTGCAAATGTACAAAACATACACCTAATTGACCTGGCTTTTTCTCCTAAACAGAAAAGACTTCGAAGACGAAACTTGGTGGGCATGGGTTTGGCCAAATGGACTGTTGGGCCCGAAACAGGATGGCGTCAGGGACTCACGGTTTTTGAGATAAGGCCCATTTTCTGGGATTAAAGGTGAAAAATGGAAATAGAGCGCTAATTTGACAGCTTTACGTCAAAGTACATGAACCTACGGTGTAAGGAAAAAAAGAACCAGACATTTATCTGTTTTAATTTTCGATAAATTGTAAAATGTACAATTCGTAATCTTAAGAAAAATATTTTTTTCCCCAAAAAAAGTTATGGATACAGTTGNGGAACTGGACCCGCAGCTACAACGTAACTAGGTGTTTTACATTTTTACTATGATTTAAACAGAAGATGCTGTGAATTTTGAGCCTGCCCTGACATATGTGATAGTTGGCTTCTAAACGAGTTGGAAAAAGTGGGTTTGGTGTCAGTTTTTATCAGTTTGGTGTCAGAATGATATCTAATTGACTGATGGACGCTGACTTGCTGGCTGACTTTTGTACATTTGCAATAAGATTGAATAGGGCTGAAACATCACCAAAATGACAGACTGAAATCAACACTAAAAAGTGCATCACCATAGTCTCTAGGCCGTGCCGAGTTCAACGAGACGCCCCACTTGACCGTAACTCACTCGGTCTGACCGCAGCAACCGTGCCAAAAAGTAGGCCCAAAATGAAGCCTGGCCCTAAATTTCAGCTGCTTTTGGGTGACAGCGGCAGACCCGTTTGGGTTAGAAGCACGATTCGACTTCAGGAACGTTCCTTAGGCCCTCCCGATCTGTGCAAGCCTAACCGTGACCGTGTGGCATTAACCCTTAACAGTAAAAACAGTTTTTTTTCATCTAACAGTTTGCTATGACATCTCTCCCCATAGGAATACATTGCCTGCTCCCCTAAATTCAACCTGGTGCCTATGTGGGTTATGAATGCCATATGAACCTGTCTTCAATAGCAATCCATCAGACCACTATGAGGTCTACCTGTGTTGATTCTAAGCTTCCTGGAGCAACCGGAAGTGGTTCAATTCACCCTTAAAGGTGTTTTACAATACCCAACCTGCAGTTGGTGAAAGTGTTCAAACCTGTGTTAATCAGTCAGTTCTTAACTTACAGACTTAAAACTCAGGATTCTGTAAAGGCCTACCCCAATGAGGATATGTGTCTACCTACAGCTTCCTGTGACAACCGGAAGTGCTTTAAATTGGGGTCACAGGGTCTGTTTCGAAGGGTTACAAAGGTCACATCTTTCCAAAACACATATGTGTAATGTACTGTACATTTG
>QNTS01001293.1:354943-367443 GCA_003317085.1 Hucho hucho | reverse complement strand
AGTAATTTAAACCGCCTCTTTGGGGAAATTATCCTAAAAACCAAGTCCAGCTTTGATGAGCAAAGGCCTAGACACAGACATTGATTGACATTTCAGTTTGTGTATTTATGGTTGAATCCTGAATCATAGGACACTTGGGTTGAGTTTATTTATTCATCAAAACAAGATAATCCATTAAGGACATTAGTATTTTCTAATAGCATGAGAACATCATAATTTGGTAGTAATTTACATGTACACTTTTGCTTGATATTATTGACACACAACTAACTCACCTTCATTTGCAGAATGCTAAAGAGACTTCTACATAACAAATCGCTAAACTATTCCAACCCATGGAGTTGAAAATAGGAAGTATTGAGTACTGTACAAATTATGCCAATACTATGTTAGTTTGCTGCTCCGCAGATAAGAATGAACAGAGGAATGGATTGATAGAATGAACAGAGGAATGGATTGATAGAATGAACAGAGGAATGGATTGATAGTATGAACAGAGGAATGGATTGATAGAATGAACAGAGGAATGGATTGATAGTATGAACAGAGGAATTGATTGATAGAATGAACAGAGGAATGGATTGATAGAATGAACAGAGGAATGGATAAGTTATTCTGGACAAGACATGTTCTTCTATTTTGTGTTTGTTTTTGCACTGATAGTTGTTTTGTACATCACATTTCCGCAATTGTTTCCTATGACCGAAAAGAGCTTCTGTACATCAGAACAGAGTCTGAACCACAGGACATTCTGCTCACCATGGACCAGGCCCTCGGAAAAGAAAGAGACCAAGTAGCTACCCGGACTATCTGCACTACGACTATCTGCAATGACCCTTTTTACACAAACTTTTTTGTCTCATCACATACAGTGGGGCAAAAAAGTATTTAGTCAGCCACCAATTGTGCAAGTTCTCTCACTTAAAAAGATGAGAGAGGCCTGTAATTTTCATCATAGGTACACTTCAACTATGACAGACAAAATGAGGAAAAAAAATCCAGAAAATCACATTGTAGGATTTTTAATGAATTTATTTGCAAATTATGGTGGAAAATAAGTATTTGGTCACATACAAACAAGCAAGATTTCTGGCTCTCACAGACCTGTAACTTCTTCTTTAAGAGGCTCCTCTGTCCTCCACTCGTTACCTGTATTAATGACACCTGTTTGAACTTGTTATCAGTATAAAAGACACCTGTCCACAACCTCAAACAGTCACACTCCAAACTCCACTATGGCCAAGACCAAAGAGCTGTCAAAGGACACCAGAAACAAAATTGTAGACCTGCACCAGGTTGGGAAGACTGAATCTGCAATAGGTAAGCAGCTTGGTTTGAAGAAATCAACTGTGGGAGCAATTATTAGGAAATGGAAGACATACAAGACCACTGATAATCTTCCTCGATCTGGGGCTCCACGCAAGATCTCACCCCGTGGGGTCAAAATGATCACAAGAACGGTGAGCAAAAATCCCAGAACCACACGGGGGGACCTAGTGAATGACCTGCAGAGAGCTGGGACCAAAGTAACAAAGCCTACCATCAGTAACACACTACGCCGCCAGGGACTCAAATCCTGCAGTGCCAGACGTGTCCCCCTGCTTAAGCCAGTACATGTTCAGGCCCGTCTGAAGTTTGCTAGAGAGCATTTGGATGATCCAGATGAGGATTGGGAGAATGTCATATGGTCAGATGAAACCAAAATAGAACTTTTTGGTAAAAACTCAACTCGTCGTGTTTGGAGGACAAAGAATGCTGAGTTGCATCCANGCAAGGGCATTGAAGATGAAACGTGGCTGGGTCTTTCAGCATGACAATGATCCCAAACACACCGCCCGGGCAACGAAGGAGTGGCTTCGTAAGAAGCATTTCAAGATCCTGGAGTGGCCTAGCCAGTCTCCAGATCTCAACCCCATAGAAAATCTTTGGAGGGAGTTGAAAGTCCGTGTTGCCCAGCGACAGCCCCAAAACATCACTGCTCTAGAGGAGATCTGCATGGAGGAATGGGCCAAAATACCAGCAACAGTGTGTGAAAACCTTGTGAAGACTTACAGAAAACGTTTGACCTCTGTCATTGCCAACAAAGGGTATATAACAAAGTATTGAGATAAACTTTTGTTATTGACCAAATACTTATTTTCCACCATCATTTGCAAATAAATAAATTAAAAATCCTACAATGTGATTTTCTGGATTTCTTTTTCTCATTTCGTCTGTCATAGTTGAAGTGTACCTATGATGAAAATTACAGGCCTCTCTCATCTTTTTAAGTTGGAGAACTTGCACAATTGGTGGCTGACTAAATACTTTTTTGCCCCACTGTATATGTACATATCTACCTCAATTACCTCATACCCCTGCATATCGACTGGTACTGGTACCCCGTGTATAGAGCCATGTTACTCATTGCGTATTTATAATTACTTGTATTATTACGTGTTTTACTTTTCTATTATTTCTCTATTTTATTTCTCTCTGCATTGTTGGGAAGGGCCCGTAAGTACGCTGTTAGTCTACACCTGTTGTTTACAAAGCATGTGAGTGCCTTCAAATATCCACTTAACTCTGACTGAGAGGAGGAGGGAGGGAGAGAAGGAGGTAAGCATCCGTCCCAGGGGTAATGTAGTGCCTTCACAGGCACACAAAGCACTGGTTTTAAAGGAATCAAGGAAGGCTGAGTCTTAATCATTTGTAGCCCCATCTTGAATGTATTTATGCTTTTTAGACGAAGAACAGAGATCAAAATATGTCTAGACTAAAAATGTAAGGATCCACTTCCATTGAGTTCAGTCTCTCTTCAAATATTTTTTTCCATGCAATGAAATAGAGAAAGGTCAGGCAAATCTTCAGAAACCTACACTGTGATGTACCATATAATAAATTGGTATGTGGGTTATTTCCTTCATTCAGAGGAGCACAAGGTCTGAACCCATGTTATAATCTGGAAGTCATGTCACAACACATCATAGGAGACCTGAGGGCGCATCTTGTCTAGCTTGGTGATCTGTAATCTCGGTTAAAATCTCAGTTTTCAAAATTCGAAAGATGAAAAGACCTGCGAAATCATGATTTGTCTAAATAACAAGTGATGAAAAACCCAAGCACCGGAACTAATCCTCCTCATTATCTCACGCATCCCGTTGTATCTATTCATGACAGATCTACGCTACCATTTATGTTTGCGTAGTCTGTCTATTTTGAGTAGTCTGTCTAGTCTGTGACTGGCTTGATACATACATTCACTACCGTCAATGTATTACCTGTATTACTGTAATCCTTGTAGTAGATGCCCCTATGTACTGATGTAATGCACCCAACATGACACCAATTCACTGTGACAGTTAACAGTGGGATGAGTTACAAGAGGTTGATATCCAATTAACAGCGTCTCCTCAAATTTAATGAGTGGTGGTAAATTTCAGGCTCAATCTCCCTGGCACATTTTAATTAGCTGTAATTACAAAGTGCTCTGACCTTTGGAGGTTCCTGTCCTGTTGATTTACAAGTTGAGAGATCCTGATTTATCCACAGAGATGGAGAGAGAGAGCAAGGGAGGGAGAGAGGTGAGAGAGAGAGAGAGAGAGAGAGAGAGAGAGAGAGAGAGATACAGAGCGAGAGATACAGAGCGAGAGATACAGAGAGAGAGATGTATAAAGAGAGAGAGAGAGAGAGTTTGTGTGGCGGAGGTGGACCACCTGTGTTCCATCGGCTGTCATGGTGAGGTTACCCTGTGGCTGACATCGTCATGGTGATGTTACTTTGATGTTTCCTGGTCTGACATGTAAAAACAGTTGTTGGTCCCCAGGGCAACAGGTTAGCATTTAGCCTAGTGGGTTTACTGTTGTCTCCTGTCTTTAGTGGCTGTGCATATTGAGATGGCAAGTACCAATCCTGACCGGTTCCATGAATACAGTCATGGTTGTCTGTCAGAATACAGTTAAGATCACCACAACACAGTTACAACATCCTCCCCTTCAAAGAACATCTTAAAATGTGAATTATAAATATGTTTTGGGAAACTCACATTTCATATTCCAGTCGTTATATAAATTATAATACGACTACAACCTTTTCACATTTCACATTTTCAACGGCTCAACAGGCCTGAAGTAACGTCTACCCTTCTTTCTCTGGTAATTTTCCAGGGAAATGATCAATTTATCGTCCAAATGTTTTAGCGTTCAATAACGAAGGTCTGAGGCAGCTGGGCTGATCTTATCAGTGACAGGAGAGTCCCTCTGCAGCTGAGGCCTCTAGTATACTCTCTCTCTCTCTCTCACTCTCTCACTCTCTCACTCTCCTGATGTAAAGTTCCTCTCTCTCGTCCCTCGCTAAAGCCCCTTTGACTCTGAGTGTGGGGAAAAGACGAAAGATCTCATCTGCTCTGACAAAGATGGAGTGACTCTTCTCTCTGTTGGCCTAGCCATGGTGTGCTGGTGTGCACCCTGTCACAGAATGTTATCCCCCATTTCTCAGGATCTCTCTTGACTCCTGTTTGTTCGGCCTCTGAGTCTTTTTCCTCTGCTGTTAGCTTCCAGTACCAGTTGGCCAACAGTGGGGAAGAGCGGAACAACATTGTTCTGCTCATAGAAATTGAACTAGAATGTGTTTAGCCAGTGTTAGATTTGATAGACCTAACTTCAGTTCTCGTCCGCACTTAAAACACATCCGAAGACTTACAATGCGCTTCATTGGTTAATAAAAAAATGTTTTTTTTGTGCTATCATATTTACATCCGTAGCGTCAAGCTAAAAGTGTAGTTATATTTTCACCACGACTTGTTACTGTGTCACAAAAGACTACTACAGTATTTCTTAGTTAATTACATCTCAAGGTCTCTCAGCTTTATCTGTGCCCCTATGGACCATCCATGAGGCTGTATCCACCTATGCATTAGATACAGGCTGTGCCTTCAGGAGCAAGACCTCTCTTTAGAGAAGACTGCACGGGCATTCACTAGACAGGTGTTGTCTAATTCCCCCACACTGTAATCAGGTCATGACATCTTATTTTGTTGTGCATGGTGTGTGTGTGTGTGTTGGTTTTATGAGGGGTGTTCATTCAATTTCCAGTAAGTGATAATTCAAATCAAGGCAATCACAGGTGTAATTGAATTCGTAGTGTTGCAACCCTTCTGCATCCGTAATAGGTTTCTCTCTCTGTGGTGCAAAATTAAAGTCAAGGTGCTCGACTCCTGTGAAGGAGGTGAGTGATTAGGTCTCGCCGGCACGACTGAGACAAATGACTTCAGAGCAATGAGTCTCTGTGAAATAAAGAGGAGAACCCTCAGCAGACTGGAATGTCAAGTGAGTCCTGAGAAAGAGAGGAAGGAGAGAAAGGAAGAGGGAGGGAGAGAAGTAAAGGCCCGCTCCAGGAGACCTCAATGAGTCCTGAGGAAAGAAAGAGGGAAGGAAAGAGGGGGGGGAAGGAGGGAGGGAAGGATGGATGGAAAGGAAGAGAGTAAGGGGAAAGCAAAGGCCAGGCCAGGAGCCGTTCCCGTTGTCCTGATGAGTCTGTCCTGCTCTATGTACTGGTCTGCTAGTCTGATGTATGTTGAGTTGAGCCTTACCTCCAGAGCTGCAGTCTCTCTGGAGCAGAGAAGGAGATGATGGCTGCGACCTCTGTGACCTCTGCCTGCCTCAGTGAGAGGCTCTGTCATTACCTCTGGAACTAATCAGTAGGGGAACCGCCGTCCACACTGATCTCCAAGGGTGCAACGCTCTATTGAGGGACGGAGGCAGCTCTAATAAAGTTTAATGAGGAGGGCCACTCAGCACTCACCTGGACAAGACAGTACAGGAAGCAGACAGCTTCACAACACCTAGAGAAGACAGTACAGGGAGCAGACAGCTTCACAACACCTAGACAAGACAGTACAGGGAGCAGACAGCTTCACAACACCTAGAGAAGACAGTACAGGGAGCAGACAGCTTCACAACACCTAGACAAGACAGTACAGGGAGCAGACAGCTTCACAACACCTAGACAAGACAGTACAGGGAGCAGACAGCTTCACAACACCTAGAGAAGACAGTACAGGAAGAAGACAGCTTCACAACACCTAGAGAAGACAGTACAGGGAGCAGCCAGCTTCACAACACCTAGACAAGACAGTACAGGGAGCAGACAGCCTCACAACACCTAGACAAGACAGTACTGGGAGCAGACAGCTTCACAACACCTAGACAAGACAGTACAGGGAGCAGACAGCTTCACAACACCTAGACAAGACAGTACAGGGAGCAGACAGCTTCACAACACCTAGACAAGACAGTACAGGGAGCAGACAGCTTCACAACACCTAGAGAAGACAGTACAGGAAGAAGACAGCTTCACAACACCTAGAGAAGACAGTACAGGGAGCAGCCAGCTTCACAACACCTAGACAAGACAGTACAGGGAGCAGACAGCTTCACAACACCTAGACAAGACAGTTCAGGGAGCAGACAGCTTCACAACACCTAGACAAGACAGTACAGGGAGCAGACAGCTTCACAACACCTGGACAAGACAGTACAGGGAGCAGACAGCATCACAACACCTAGACAAGACAGTACAGGGAGCAGACAGCTTCACAACACCTAGACAAGAGCCTCACGGCTACACATCACCACTCCTCACCTAGACAAGAGCCTCACGGTTACACAACACCACTCCTCTTCTAGACAAGAGCCTCACGGCTACACATCACCACTCCTTACCCAGACAAGAGCCTCACGGCTACACATCACCACTCCTCACCTAGACAAGAGCCTCACGGCTATACATCACCGCTCCTCATCTAGACAAGAGCCTCACGGCTACACAACACCACTCCTCACCTAGACAAGAGCCTCACGGCTACACAACACCACTCCTCACCTAGACAAGAGCCTCACGGCTACACAGCACGGCTCCCACTACTTCCTGTTGCCCCAGGCTAAACCAGGAGGAAGAACACTTACCTGAGGCAGATTTAACAAACGGCACACAGCAGACACTCAAGCACAAACTCCGACACTAGCTGGTTATCTCCGTGTAATGTTAGTGACTAAATGTAGTCCTCTGTATCTTTCTGTTCAGTGTGAATGGGATTTTGAATGGTCTTTCTTCCCTATATTCAGTGACCACTCAGTTACCTCTGCCCTTGCCTGACTTCCCACATCCTAATATAGATGTCGTTTTATTCCCTGGCTCTACCGATGTCAGCTATATTATACCTCTGAGGCGTCCTTCCTCTAAGAAGAAGCAATTGAAATTCAATAGATTTGCCATCGCAAAAAAGGTGGAACTTAGCATGTAACTCAAAAGATGCCCAAGGGGACTACTGTCACTGAGAGAGAGAGATGGTGGCAGACATTTTAGTTATTCATTTCTTTCTGCCGTATAACATGGTTTCACCCTCAAAACCACTAGATTGTTTGAGAACTCATTTGTACCTGTACAGGGATATGAAAGCAGGTAGCCCACATTAGTAAATCTAGCGTGTAATATGTTGTTTTCTGTGAGAGGTTTTGGCTTAATGAGGGGTGGATATAGACTGAGTGTACAAAACATTAGTAACAGCTTATGTTCCGCACCATGTTTTGCCCTCAGAACAGCCTCAATTCGTCGGGGCATGGGCTTGACAAGGTGTCTAAAGCATTCCACAGGGATGCTGGCCTATGTTGACTCCAATGCTTCCCACAGTTGGCTGGATGTCATGTTGGCTAGATGTCCTTTATGTAGTGGACCATTCTTAATATACACGGGAAACGGTTGAGCGCGGAAAACCCAGTAGCTTTGCAGTTCTCGACACCCCGTTCAAAGGCACTTACATCTATTGTCTTGATCCTACACCCTCTGAATCGCACACATGCACAATCCATGTCTCACAGCTTAAATATCATTTTTTAACCCGTCTCCTCCTCTTCATATACACTGATTGAAGTTGATTTGACAGGTGACATCAATAAGGGATCATAGCATTCACCTGGATTCACCTGGTCGGTCTATGTCACGGAAAGAGCAGGTGTTCATAATGTTTTGTACACTGAGTGTATGTACAATATTTACAAAGCTCTCTGCCTAAGATACCTCACAGCTCCATGGCAACCATGGAATAATATCTGGCGATGACTGATTTTTCCCACAACAACAACCAGCCACTGTATGTGCGTGTGTAGTGATGGCGTCTCCCTCTCTCTGGGGGGTGGGACATATACAGGGAGTGTAAATTGGGTTATTCAAAGGCTGGATGCGAATGATCTGTTCCTCATGTTTTGTAAACTCGGTGTATTTCAGTTGCCACGTTTCTATGCTAAATATATTCCGTTCAACGTCAAGCAAAGCTTTCTTATCTGCCATACAGCCAAAATAAAAAAGTTTTGAGAATTTGGCATTCTATGTTCAGCAACTGTCTGAACCAAAGGCAAACGTGTCACAAGAATGCTAGGTTATTACTAGGTTATTGCCAGGTTATTAATAGGTTATTGCCAGGTTATTACTAGGTTATCGCTGGACATGTCTGCTGTAAAAGGCCAGGAGACAAACAATGTGAGCAGTCTACTACATGTGTTCCTCTAGTTGTCTGAGATGGCAATGTCTACAACCCATGGTCTTTTAGAGCTCATAATGTAGCCTCGCTAACAATGTGAGCTGTCTTTTTAATGCCTCTGTCAAAAATGCTGACTGTCCGAAATGGTAAATCGAGCCTCTGGTCAGAACTGGTACAGCAGTTAGAAATCTGACAGGTTGACACACAATATTAATACAATACAATAAGACTAGCAGACCATATAAAGTCTCACCGTAACAGGTTTATCGAAAGATATAGCGTATTCCTGTGATATCATCGTCAACGACACCAACACCTTGTGAGTATGCAAGTCATTCACATTGCTTTTACATTTGAGTCATTTAGCAGCGATCTTATCCAGAACGACTTACAATCAGTGCATTCATCTGCAGTAGCTACAGTAGGTTGGACTACCACATATCCACATGGGGATTTAGTGCAGTGTATTCTATGATATTACGTTCTGCACTGTCAGAGTAAGACACAAGCATTTCTCTGCACCTGCGATAACATCTGAAAATCTGTGTACGTGACCAATAAACATTGATTTTGATTTGATGATGCTGTCCAGTTATAATTGCCTATGGGTTTTAACATACTTAATGTGACCATTAAAGTTTGAATGAATGTCATACAGTCAAGTCTCTGGGCCTACACTGTTCCCTGGCTGTTTCATGCCTGAATATAAAAGTGGATCAAATCACTATAACTAACGAAGTGGCAGAGACAGTAAATGAGGAGAGCATACAAACAAATGGATGAGAAACCTGTACTCAACAAACAATCAGATACAGGAATACAAGGCCCTGCAGAAATTTTATTTAACTTCAATACCAATTACTCATTCAGCATATATTCATTTATATCCTGCTCGTAATGTTCCAGTTCTGGAACCCCATTCAATATGTGAACTTCATAGTATATGAATATATGAATATAGGTAATATATGAACCTCATAATTCTCGAATAGTTGAATATTAATATCCACTTCATTATCATTTTAATCAAATTTCACCACATCGTTGCCTCAGGATTTAACGTCCGAGCATTTGACCTTGTCTTGTGCTAAACGTCTGTCCTTTAAATCAAACTCTCTAGCCGCAGTTAGACTTGAAGGATTTCAACTGTGGGTATTATATTTCATATCAAACAATGGATGGATGAAACATTATTTCAATACCCAGGCTGTAACTCTTGCAGTATGAGTGAATGGCATTTATTGTCTCAAATCTGCCCTCATCACCTTGAAGCAGCCCTTTGTCCATATTTGATGACATGCTGCAGCATGAAGGCGTTCAGACTTTGAAGTTTAACAGCATTGTGTGTGTGAGAGAGAGAGAGAGAGAGAGAGAGAGAGAGAGAGAGAGAGAGAGAGAGAGCGAGAGAGAGAGAGAGAGAGAGAGAGAGAGAAGCCTCGTCTGTCAGGGGAAAAACCGGAGAGGAGATATATATTAGATTAGATCTATTACCAACGTGAGTTATTTTCACAGGCTCTGCAGGGCGGTGTAGTCTCCTCTCCCTTATCGCGGTCCGTGCAGGTGGCTGCAGGATCAATCCACAGCTCTGGTGGTCAACCTGACACTCAAAGGGTCAATAGGACTCAGCATGCATGCTAAGATGCTAAAAGTATAGCGAAGCTTAACATCATCAGTGGTATTTAACAACCGATTGATGACCATTTGGAAAGCGTCAATCTACATGAATTACTGCTCTACTTTCTAAGACTATTTAAACAGGAAACATTTGGAATGATAATGTGGCAGCCATGGAAATAAAATGACTATTAGAATAGTATAGAGTGAATGGCTAAAATCAATATGGCCGCTGGTCCACCCATCACAGAACATTGACTAGTAATTCTATTTCTATGTTCATCTATTCATCTAATTTCAAACACATTCATGTCAAAAACCAGATGTGACAATTAAGTGTAATACATGACTGTTGTCATCAATCCATGATCGTCTTGCCATAAACAAACATCCTTAGGCAAACACTTTACCCAGTTGTTTATGGATGAACGCTCATTCATCCGGTGTATTGTAATGTATCATTAGTCCCAGGGAGGGCATTCAACTCTTTGTGTTGTAATTAGAATATAACACATCAAGCTTGGCTTTCACACGTCCCATAAATAGGACATGAAAACATTTGCTTTGTTTCCGAGTGCGTGACTCATTTGTGGAGTTTGAGTCTAGGTGACATTTCTGTGATGGGGAAAAGCTAAGCCTGGCTGTTTAAGGCAGCCTTCCCTTACTATTCATCCATAGTCAACCCTGACTGACTTGCCCTTTTCAAGTTGTCTATTTCATAGACATTGACTAACATTTATTGACATGTTTGTTGGCGACTTCAAATCAAGTCCCTCAGTATCCATGGATCCATGATGGCAGTCAAATCATTGGTTAACAATAACGCTGATGCTATTACACCAAATATGTAGGCAGAAGGGTCATTCATGCTCATAGGGGTCACAGGGGCACGTGCCCACTCAGATGTTCCCTGTTTAAAAACTACAATTAAAAATATATTATTTTTCTCTGTCATACTACTGTCACCTAGCAACTTTATGAAGTTGGCTTTAGCTAGTCAGGATAGGTTGCCAATCTCCCAAACTCATAACTAGCTACCAAGAAGCCAATTTAAGGCTATCAATCAAGTTTGATTAGCTAGCTTGTTTAAATATCTTAGCTGGCCTGCCTGCTGGCAAGGTTGGTAGACATTAGAAAGTAAGCAGTTACTAAATGCACTGAATAAGACTCACTTTCCTTTAAATATGGTACCTAGATTTTAGCAGAAAATAATATTTATTCTCTTTAAAAAAAGAACCACCAGTCAGGAGGATACAGACAGCTCAAGAGGTATGCTTAGATATGCAGAAATATAGGCATATTTTATTGCTCTAGATTGCAGGAAAAAGCTGTTTTTGTACTTTGTGCCCCCTCAGATTTTTGGGGTACACTCCTCTAAGTGTAGGTTCTTTTAATTGTGCATTTACAGGGAAATCAAGGACATGAACGATATGACCAGACTCATTCAGATACAATACAATGCTAAAATAGCAAAACAAAAAATGACAGATAAATCCAAAGAACAAAGTCAACAAAGTTTCTTTAACCTGAACTGGATGTAGACTCATGCTGAACGCTCATTAATTCAGCAAGAGGGATTAGGGAGAACTCATTTAGTTATTAGAGACTGTCTTCGTTTTTTCCCCCGCCAAACTATTCACAATTAAACTCAATTAAAGGACTAGACACTTCGACTAGACACTTTGGCTTACAGACTGATAAAGAGCATTGTGAAACTACAAAACCTCTGCATATTCCGACTTCTAATGTCATTAGTATCTAAATCAGTTCACCTTTACCAATGGCACATTTCCGATAATTATAATTATACTGATCCACAACATCATTAGCAGCACGGCTTCCATGGGTCAATTTATGTCTGGCATTAAACAGACGTGGTCATTGTCAAATTCAGGATGGCTGAATTAATATATATCGTAATGTGGCCCTATCATTCTAGGTAGAGATAGAGAGCATTTCAGATTCACATTAATTGGAAATTAAAAGAGACTATAATGACCTTCTTTCACTCACTCTCTCTCCTCCACAACTGAAGGCGAGTAGAACCCAGCTAACAGAGCAACAGAGACTCAAAATATGAACGTTAAGGTTCGGCTCCATAACGTTTAATTATCTGGATTCATCATGTTTGCCTTAAAACACTACCTCATTAGACCTATTTCCCCCTTAAAACACCACCTCATTAGACCAACTTCTCCCTTAAAACACCACCTCATTAGACCTATTTCCCCCTTAAAACACCACCTCATTAGACCGACTTCTCCCTTAAAACACCACCTCATTAGACCGACTTCTCCCTTAAAACACCACCTCATTAGACCGACTTCTCCCTTAAAACACCACCTCATTAGACCGACTTCTCCCTTAAAAC
>QNTS01001293.1:253163-349120 GCA_003317085.1 Hucho hucho | reverse complement strand
AATAATAATAATAATAATACATTTTATTTAAGGCGCCTTTCTCGACACTCAAGGACACCGTACAGGGAAACATAAGACATTTAAAAGCATAGAACAGCATTAAAAACAACAAAAGAAGCAGAGCAATTGACGTCAAGTGAGATAGGCAGTTTTAAACAGGTGTGTTTTGAGTTGTGATTTGAAATGGGAAAATGAATCGATGTTTCTGAGTTGGGATGGTAATGAGTTCCAGAGACGGGGAGCAGAGCGGCTGAATGCTCTGCTCCCCATAGTGGTGAGACGGGCGGGGGGGACAGACAGGTGTATGGAGGAAGAGGATCTAAGGGAGCGGGTGGAAGTTGGACCCTGGAGGAGATCAGACAAATATGGGGGGGCGAGTTTATGGATGGACTTGAATGTTAACAGAAGGACTTTGAATTGGATACGGAACTGGACCGGGAGCCAGTGAAGCTGTTGGAGAACAGGAGTGATGTGATGAATGGAGGGGGTTCGAGTAATGATGCGGGCAGCTGAATTCTGGACCAGTTGAAGTTTATGGAGGGATTTATGAGGGAGGCCAAAAAGGAGAGAGTTGCAGTAGTCCAAACGGGAAGTGACGAGACTGTGGACAAGGACGGCGGCAGTATGGGGGGTAAGGGAGGGACGGAGTCGATTGATGTTTCGTAGATGGAAATAGGCAGACCGTGTAATGTTATTAATGTGCGATTGAAAAGATAATGTGCTGTCAAGGATGACACCCAGACTCTTAACCTGTGGGGAGGGTGAAACGGAGGAGTTATCAATATTAAGAGAAAAACTGTCGGTTTTGGATAAAGTAGATTTAGTGCCAATAAGGAGAACCTCAGTTTTATTACTGTTTAATTTGAGGAAGTTTTGGGAAAACCAGGTTTTTATTTCCGAGATGCAGTCAGTAAGGGAGGTGGGCGGGAGAGTGGACGAGGGTTTGGTCGAAAAGTAGAGCTGGGTGTCATCAGCATAACAGTGGAATTGAATATTGAATTTGCGGAAGATATTGCCCAGGGGCAGGAGATAAATTATGAAAAGTAGGGGCCCCAGGACAGAGCCCTGGGGCACACCAGAAGTGACGGCGGAGGGACTGGATTTAAAAGATTTAAGTTGAATGAACTGAGTGCGGCCAGAGAGATAAGATGTGAACCAGTCTAACGGAGTGTGGCTAATGCCGATGGAAGATAACCTGTTGAAGAGGACGGTGTGACTGATGGTATCAAAGGCTGCACTCAGATCGAGGAGGATGAGGATGGTAAGAAGTCCAGAATCAGCTGCCATAAGGAGGTCATTGGTGATTTTGATAAGTGCTGTTTCGGTGCTATGAAGTGGACGGAAACCGGACTGGAACTGTTCATACAAGTTATATTATACTTTATGACAGTAATCCAACGTCATATGCACATACAGTGTCGTCTTCTAGTGATCCCATCCGTGCAAGACAATATGATCACGCCCAGTAGAGTGCACTCTATAGGCCTGCGTACAGTATATCATCTATATGATGTTTATGTGGGTGGTAATGTCATTGCGATGGGCCATGAATTGTCCCTGGCATGTTCAACTGTCCTTCAGCACAGAGGAGATGGCTGAGTTACGGCTGTTTAAACTGGCAGCTCTGACTGACGGACTCCTCCACTCTGGTGATTGTTATTCAAGGAGAGAAAAGTCTCTTATGTTTAGTGGCCCTCTTCTCCTCCGCGGTGCCGGCCCGCAGATTCATGGTATTTACAACCCACCACGCAAGGTGATATTTGTCATCGCCGAAACATAACGGTGGTGACCGATGTGTACCGGTGGTGACATTAGATTACGGGTCTGAGGATCGTTCCTTATAAAGGAAGCAGAGGTTGGACTATGGGTTACAAGGGTAGATTTTATGTTTTTTTTTATGTTGTTATTTCATTATATAAACAGCAGTAACTAAATGAGTTTCTGACGCTTGAGAATATATCCATCCTTGGTTCTTTAGTAGGAATGAGGCCAGGGTTGAGGTCAATGCCATTTCAGCCAGTCAATTGGTACTTTTATTGAGTTGGAATCTCTCTGAATTGACTGAATTGAAATGGAATGAACCTTGGTAGAAACACTTGACTGACCAAGCCTCTCTCACTCTACAGAGTGCATACACATGTCGCGTTACTGTGGCGACTATTGAGCAAGAATGGAGTGGTACAAAATGTCTGGCTGCACCCAGCTTTCCAAACACTTAGATACAGCAGTACGCTAATGTAAAAAATATATATGTTTTTCTACATAATACATAGTGTATAGACTGTCCTACTACTTGTGGTTAAATGCAACCGGCCAGCAATAGAGTAATTGATCCTTGACGCTCATTTGGTAATTGTGACTGACTGTGCTTTATCAAATGTGATTCCAGGCCTACAGGATGTTGGGATCTGTTACTGTAATAGGAGAATAGACTCTGACAGAGATGAATGTGGACTTTGTTTTGATCAATACAGTTTCTCTGCTGGATGGCCAGATTGATCACAAGGACAGAGAGAGAGAGAATGCTCAGACATAGGGTCCCAAATGGCACCATGTTCCCTGAGTAGTGCACTACCTTCAACCGGGGCCCATATGGGTCTAGCCAAAAGCAATTTAGTGCGTGGAATAGGGTTCCGTTGTGGACACAGCCATGGACAACTGAGCTAGGCCAGATCTAATTCAGTCATGGTTGTGACTGTTGAGAGTGGATTCAGTGTGATGGTTGGCTGCAGTGCTGTCTGTGTATGCTCTAGTGATTGCGGGGGAATTGTGATGCGTGTGAAAAGATCTAGCTGCCACTACTGACAGTATCACTCACAGAGAACTGTTGAATGCAACAGAGAGTGAACAGACCTTTTTTTTTACACACACTGAGCGTGTGTGTATGTGTGTGCTCATACGTGCACGCTTGTGTGTGTGTCTATATATCTGTGTGTGTGTTTCAGTATTTGTGGGTTGTGCGACTTGAGTCCCACAAATTGTTTTGAGCGGAAAACAGCCACTCTGTCAACACTTCATGCTTTTTTCCAGTGTAATGTTAACAGCCGCTCTCTGTAGCCACTGGCTGGTCCACTGGTCCTCAGCCACAGAAGTGAAGATTTACCGGCTTGTTGTCTCAGTCTCAGCACTCCTCTCTGCTGCGGCGACGCCCAGTGATGTGGAATCCACTCAGACGAGATCAGAGGAGAGAAATGCCCTGATATACAACTCCCATATTTCAAAGAATCCTGCCCTGATGTAGTTATGCTGGGGAGTTATGTCCAGCATACCAAATGTGTGAGTTTAAAGGCAGAGATGTGCACAGCCTCACATTTGAAACCAAACCAGCATCATTCGTCATGCTTTGAGATAGAAGTAAAAGCAAGACACACTAGAGCTTTAATGTACCAATAAAATATTACATTTATAGTTTGATTTGCATTGAAAAGGGTTGTACTCAGCCGATAACTACAGTGAGGGAAAAAAGTATTTGATCCCCTGCTGATTTTGTACATTTGCCCACTGACAAAGAAGTGATCAGTCTATAATTTTAATGGTAGGTTTATTTGAACAGTGAGAGACAGAATAACAACAAAAAAATCCAGAAAAACGCATGTGAAAAATATTATAAATTGATTTGCATTTTAATGAGGGAAATAAGTATTTGACCCCCTCTCAATCAGAAAGATTTCTGGCTCCCAGGTGTCTTTTATACAGGTAACGGGCTGAGATTAGGAGCACACTCTTAAAGGGAGTACTCCTAATCTCAGTTTGTTACCTGTATAAAAGACACCTGTCCACAGAAGCAATCAATCAATCAGATTCCAAACTCTCCACCATGGCCAAGACCAAAGAGCTCTCCAAGGATGTCAGGGACAAGATTGTAGACCTACACAAGGCTGGAATGGGCTACAAGACCATCGCCAAGCAGCTTGGTGAGAAGGTGACAACAGTTGGTGCAATTATTCGCAAATGGAAGAAACACAAAAGAACTGTCAATCTCCCTCGGCCTGGGGCTCCATGCAAGATCTCACCTAGTGGAGTTGCAATGATCATGAGAACGGTGAGGAATCAGCNCGCCGTGTTTGGAGGAGGAGGAATGCTGCCTATGACCCCAAGAACACCATCCCCACCGTCAAACATGGAGGTGGAAACATTATGCTTTGGGGGTGTTTTTCTGCTAAGGGGACAGGGCAACTTCACCGCATCAAAGGGACGATGGACGGGGCCATGTACCGTCAAATCTTGGGTGAGAACCTCCTTCCCTCAGCCAGGGCATTGAAAATGGGTCGTGGATGTTTATTCCAGCATGACAATGACCCAAAACACACGGCCAAGGCAACAGAGGAGTGGCTCAAGAAGAAGCACATTAAGGTCCTGGAGTGGCCTAGCCAGTCTCCAGACCTCAATCCCATAGAAAATCTGTGGAGGGAGCTGAAGGTTCGAGTTGCCAAACGTCAGCCTCGAAACCTTAATGACTTGGAGAAGATCTGCAAAGAGGAGTGGGACAAAATCCTTCCTGAGATGTGTGCAAACCTGGTGGCCAACTACAAGAAACGTCTGACCTCTGTGATTGCCAACAAGGGTTTTGCCACCAAGTACTAAGTCATGTTTTGCAGAGGGGTCAAATACTTATTTCCCTCATTAAAATGCAAATCAATTTATACCACTTTTCAAATGTGTTTTTCTCGATTTTTTTGTTGTTATTCTGTCTCTCACTGTTCAAATAAACCTAACATTAAAATTATAGACTGATCATTTCTTTGTCAGTGGGCAAACGTACAAAATCAGCAGGGGATCAAATACTTTTTTCCATCTCTGTAAGTAAGAGGATTACAGTATATGGGGAGATATTTCCTGCCCTCCACATTCTGGCATTCTGAAGCTGCCTTAATAAAATATTATTGTTTGTTTGAACTCTAGATAGCTAACCACGATTCAAAGGTAATTACTTCCTGTTTTGAAAATGGTCAACATTTCTGTGCACATCTCTGCTTCTATAGCTATTAATCACTGCTCTTTGTAATTATCCAACCTCATTTGTCAATCAGCCAAGTTGCATTCTAAAATGGCCACCAAACCAACGCTATGAATCTTGTGTCTTGTTGACATGTGGCTGTTCACAGTGACTGGGGTCATTAAGAGACAAGCTCCTTTCTCCTCTCTCTGCTCCTCTCTGGTTTAGAGTTATTTATGGCATCATGTCTGCTCATACAGCCGCTTCCTAATTACACTTTGCCATCAAGATTAATGTGGGACCTCGGCAGGCTGCATCTGCCAACTTTACCTTTGTTTCACCCTGCTGATGGATGGGGTAGCCTGAGTTTCTTTGTCCAACACTCCCCAGCCCTCCACGCCTCTCCACCTCTTGGAAACCTTGGGAGCAGAAGTGTAATTTATTGTTTTGGAGTGCAGCTGTCTCCATGTAGCATGTAGCCATGCAAGGCCATTCCCATAGTCTTGATAATACAGTATGACCTCCTGTGGTTAGCACGGCCATTGTTCTCCTTCAACATCCAGTATGTACGCCCAGGGACATCATGCCCATTAAATCAGGCCCTGTTAGTTTTATCCATTGCAAATATAGAAGTGCCTCTGTATACAATGAAACACAACCGTCCCCACATCTTCAACAGGTTTTGTAGTAAATTGGCTAGCACAGGCAATCTGTCACTGACAGAAAGACATGATATCACTGTAGCGTTGAATTAATACAAACCTGTCAAAACAAGGTTATTCTGGTTACAGTGATTTGTTTACTTGATTGTGGTTTTCTCAACGTCAAAGACGTTATTCCGTTAATAAACTCCCTGGTCAGATCTCACACGTCCCACTTCCCTGAACAAAACAAACACACCTGTCAATCAACGTGGTGTGTGTATGGCTTGAGTCATCATCCCGTTACAGTGTAAACTGTCACAGATGACAAATAGCATTGTTTATGGTTGAAGGAATTGAAGGAATAATCTTGGTTGTTTTCAGCGTGATAGTGCATCCTATTCTGCTGTGTCGTATATCCATCTCTCTCTCTCTCTCTCTCTCTCTCTCTCGCTCTTTCCTTTTCTCTCTCTCTCTTTCTTTCTTTCTTTCTCTCTCTCTCTCTGTCCTATTGATGAGTTATATTAGCCATAGACAGTTCTGTTTGTGGTTCAGATATTCTTCTTTGGTATGGTTGATAATGTTGTAGACCTCAAAGCATATTACACACTGTAGACCTCAAAGCATACGCAAATATCTATTTAAAGAGGTGGACAGATGGCTGGCGCACAAGTAAACAGTAATGTGTGACATCACACAAACGTTTGCACATCCTTGTAACAGCCCGTGGCAAATTGTACTATTGCACTTCTGTGATGACTAGGGCCAGGAATATTTCTGTGACCAGGAAGAAACTCTGCTTATGGTCCCAGTTCTAGTGGTACTATATTTAGCTGACGCTCTTATCCAGAGTGACTTACCTGAGCAATTAGGTTTAGTGCCTTGCTCAAGGGTACAGCTACAGATTTTTCACCCAGTCTGCACGAAGATTCAAACAAGAAATCTTTTGGTTACTGGCCCAACACTCTTAACCTCTAGGCTACCTACCGCCCTTGACTGTATAATGATGTGATTCCCAATGTCCAGGATTCCACAATGATGAGCAATAATACCCAATCTGGTGTTTACCATCTTCACAGATTGTGAGTAATGAGTATAATGCCAAAAACGGATAGCCTACATATATCAAAAGGACATTCTGTTCTGGACAAACCTTTAATATTTGAAATTATTTTTAGCACAAAAATAACTGTTAACTTGTCAAAGCTTACATGCACAGAGAAGAAGTTATTGAAAGTGTCGTTTGAAAATGAAACACACAGCACTAGCGAAGCAGCGCCAGTGAAGCAGAGAGACAAACCTCAAACAATTTCTCCTGTGCATCTGTTCGGGTTACAAACCACCTTTTATTAGCGTGATGTTTGTGCAACAGCACTCTTGTGGATGAGTTCTCCCCTCAGTTATATTAATTTAGACGGCACTAGTGTTCATCTTCACAGCTCGGGGATTAGAAATGTAATTACAGTTCGCTGTGACATCTCTGTATCCGCCGAGTTGCTGACAAAAGTCATGAACAAACTGGTGATTTGCTGCCGAGGGGTTTTCAAGAGACATCTGTGTTTGCGTATGAGGTAATCTCTCATGAATAGAATGTAAAGAATGTTCATCAGAATTATTGCAGTACTTGATGCATGCATTTTTCAATACACTGTGGACGCTAGTTGCAAGGCCACTCAAGGCTACGTTTCTAGCAGCAATTATGGCTGTTCTTTCTAGGTTCACTGATTGTAGATAATAGGGATACTTTTGACTAAAATGGTAGTATGGCAGATGATAATGATATTTAATAGATTTTAAATGGAACGGGATGCATTATGTTCCTCTTATATGGAAATTGCTAATATATTTAAGTCCACTATGCTGTACGCTAGCAATGTTTTACATAATTGTACACCTCCACCAAACTGCACATTATACTGACTGCACTGCCATTAGCCACAATAGGAAAACATTTATTTGGTTACATGACCTGGTTTGTTTCGACCAAGGTTAGTTTCTCACATGCCTCTCTGCTGTCTTCACAGCATGGTGTGTGGGCTAAATATCTGGTTGTTGTTCTAATGTGTCATGGTAACAGTGTTGGACAGTAATTTACCTAAAAATGTGGTGGTGGTGTAGGTGTATATTTTAGTTTAGATAAATGTATTATACATATACAGTACCAGTCAAAAGTGTGGACACACCTACTCAAGGGATTTTCTTTATTTTTACTATTTTCTACATTGTAGAACAATAGAGAAGGCATCAAAACTATGAAATAACACATGTAGTAACCAAAGAAGTGTTAAACAAAGTAGCTATCCTTTGCCTTGCACACTCTTGGCATTATCTGCTTTTCCAAAAGTCTTGAAGGAGTTCCTACATATACTGAGCACTTTTTGGCTGCTTTTCCTTCACTCTGCAGTCCAACTCATCCCAAACTATCTCAATTGGGTTGAGGTCGGGTGATTGTGGAGGCCAGGTCATCTGATGCAGCACTCCATCTCCTTCTTGCTCAAATTGCCCTTAAACAGTGTCATGACTCTCTCTCCTTGGTGCCAGATCAGCTTGGCAAATGGCTGTCAGATAGCCAGACCCCCACAGAAGAGGAGAGGGGGGAGTTGGACCGGCTTTATGACTCTCAACGCAAAGTCATAAATAGTTTGCAGAAACTATCCCTCTGGCTCTCTAGTATGGGAAGACTGAAACATCTTTGTTCCAGAGACTCTTTGCCGCCAAGACTTTTACGTCAATAAAAGGGAAACATTGGAACATTATTCCTGACATCCAAATGTTAAGAATGGTCCGTGGGGATCTAAAGAATAATCTTGTCATATTGTTAATTATTTTATGATGTCATTAAGGATGGCATAACGAAATAACTGTAACTTAGGAAGGAAACATATTCTATCTGTCAAGTTTACATCTAAATATTGTATAAAATAAATGATTAAGTATGAGAGTATTTTTGGAAAATAGAAATGTGATTTTAGTTTTCTAATGAAATAATTGTTTTTCATATAAGCTATGCCCAGTCAGTAGCCACGCCCAAGTGAGCTCAGAGTTCATGTCAGCATGACGGAACGCCCTCTTTGGCCAGAATGCTTAAAAGGACTCACTAAGAATGGACATTATAGACCAAGCAGACTGACGGTGTCAGCTGGACGTTACAAATGGTTAAAGACTAGACCAGACAGTGTGGAGCGGTGGCTACACGGCTGAAAATGGTGAGACCAGTACATTGCCGGGTTACTATTGGCGTGTAAAGTGGTCGGGAGCTGAACCCTGAATAATCAACCATTGAGACCAAAAGACGTGAGACCCTGGTCCACACGTTCAAATAGTTAGAAACTCTGAAGCTCTCAACCTCTACACAAGAAGATGAACTCACTAGACCGTATCATATCAGTCTGCAGCTGGCATGTAAAGTAGTCTAGAACATTTGACTAAATACACAAGGTGGGAAGGAGAATCCCTCTCAGACAACCGTTGGTACATCTAAAGTATCTGTCTAACAAACACTTCACTACCAGAAAAGCTCTACAACTAAGAAGGACATTGTGACCTCTGGTGGACAACCAGAGCCTTACTCCCATCCAGCCCCTTCCTCATAGAAGGATCGATTGGTTTCAACAGAGAGACAACAGAGAAAGACATCTACACGTAAAAATGTATACATTGCATTTCTTATCTGAATAAGCGGTGGTTCATGTGCAAAGTATTATTATTCCTTTGAGCGTAAGTTCCAAATGTATCCAAGTGTAGTCTCTCTTTGTCTCTCCCTCTCTTTACCTACCCCTCCCTCTCCATATGTGCAACAAGCCATCATATCTTGTCAGTCCTCTAGGGAATTTTCTCATGTAAGTGTGTATGTGTATTCTGTGTTATTATTTAGTTAGTTAGTAAATAAAAAATTAAGCCAATTTGTGTATTGCTGATTCATCAATAAGGTTAGGGTTCTTGCAGATATCAAGGAGTATGCGACGTTCATAAGTGATATTAGGTAATGATTAATAAGTGACTGTTATCGATATATATATTATTTATCTTCTAAGAGTTTAAATCGGGAGATGGTAACTCGTTAAACAACTTCTTCCGTGGTGCCCCAAATTTCTAATGATTTAATTGTTACATGATTAATTTATTTGAGTAACAATTAAATGTACGTAGTTGATAAGATAAATAACAGTCATCGCGTTAATGATAGTCACGCACTGACAACAGCCTGGCGGTGCACTGGGTCATTGTCCTGTTGAAAAACAAATGATAGTCCCAATAAGCGCAAACCAGATGGGATGGCTTATCGCTGCAGAATGCTGTGGTAGCCATGCTGGTTAAGTGTGCCTTGAATTCTAAATAAATTGCGGACAGTGTCACCAGCAAAGCACACCCACACCATCACTCCTCCTCCTCCATGCTTCACGGTGGAAACCACACATGCAGAGATCATCCGTTCACCTACTTTATGTCTCACAAAGACACAGTGTTACCTCTGCAGCAGAGGTAACTCTGGGTCTTCCTTTCCTGTGGCAGTCTTCATAAGAGCCAGTTTCATCATAGCGCTTGATGGTTTTTGCGAATTGACTGACCTTCATGTCTTAAAGTAATGATGGACTGTCGTTTCTCTTTGCTTATTTGAGCTGTTCTTGCCATAATATGGACTTGGTATTTTACCAAATAGGGCTAACTTCTGTATACCACCCCTACCTTGTCACAACACAACTGATTGGCTAAAACGCATTAATTCACTTTTAACAAGGCACACCTGTTAATTGAAATGCATTTCAGGTGACTACCTCATGAAGCTGGTTGAGAGAATGCCAAGATTGTGCAAAGCTGTCATCAAGCCAAAGGGTGGCTACTTTGAAGAATCTATAATCATAAATATATTTTGATTTGTTTAACACTTTTTTGGTTACTACGTGAATCCATATGTGTTATTTCATAGTTTTGATGTCTTCACTATTATTCTACAATGTAGAAAATAGTAAAAAATAAAGTAAAATCCTTGAATAAGTAGGTGTGTCCAAACGTTTGACTGGTACTGTATATACAGTATATATAAAATATACTGTATATATATATATTTTTATATGTTACTACATTATTTTTCCCTAACCCTACAATCCTTCCCCTAATTGGAGTAAACTAATGGACAACAACACTTAGGCTTCTACCTTCCAGCTTATACATACCATATACATTTTATGGACACAGTACATGTTACAATAGTTATCTTTTGCTTGTTTTTAGTCCCATCCTTCAGCTCCACTAGTTTAGTTGAGTTTATTAGGATCCCCATTAGCTACTTCACATGCAGCAGCTACTCTTCCTGTGGTCCACATAAGGTAGAAATATACATGACAAAGTAGAGAAGAGTTATACACAAGAACCACATAAGCATATATTACATGATTTAACAAATAAAAACATTTAAAAAAAACACCAAGAGACAACAAAAATACTATTTATATGTATATGTATATGTCCTTATGATGATCCACTGAAGTTCCACTTCAAATTGGGGTGGATCTTACCAAGCAAGACAATAATACATCAACATGAACAGAATGCATTTGATAACGGTCCCTTCAGTCGAACACAGGGTTTCAAGACGTTCTCAATAGGTATGACAATGGTTGGCAATGCAAACAACGCAAAATAGTCCACTGCAAACATTGAACCGGTCTAAGAAAATATATTGAAAGAGGCCATTGATGTACAAAGGTTAAGCTAGAGTTCACCAGTAGATCTTGAAACAGTTGGATTGTCAGACAATGCTCCTCATGAACGTAAAAATACATATTTTGAGCTCTTTCTCAATCCTTGTGTAAAAAAGTGTTTATTATTATTATCAGAGATATCCTGAAATGAAGTGTTGTTGTACATAATGGTACTGCATTAGCATTGAATATTACTCTTAGCATAGACCTCCTTCACAATAGATCCAATGCCAAACATTTTCTTTACACTGAGAACATTGTATCCTCAAGTAAACTTTATTTGAGGTTATTGTTATTCGTTCAAAAGTTTTATCAGTTGGAAATGTGGGGGTAGAACTTGGTTTGAAGAAAAAAAACTGTGAGCCAAAAGCAGACAATAAAACAAAAAAAGGCACTTTTATTTTCCCTGAAACACGTTTATAACAGTAATAACAAAAACCCTCATTTTGGGAGAAGGTTGTGCTTTCTTAAATCTAATTGTCCAGTAGTAATGATCATATTTCTAAGATGAACTGTCCTTGGTGTAGTTTCTCTACACACTAAATTACAGCCTTTATACCCGTAGGTGCTCATCAAAGGAGAAGTACAGTAACATTTATTACACCAGCAACACCACACTATAATACAATCCCCCAGCCAAACAATAAATGTGTCACTGTGACAAATTGACTGGAATTCATAAATAGGTTTTTCCGCCCCTTCTTCTTCTAGGAGGGAGGTTATGTTGAGTAAACAATTGGAGAAGACTGAGGTGTGGTTTCTCTGTACCGCATGCTCAGGAGTTGCAATCCTGCACATTCCCACGTATGGGATTCTATGGATTCTTATGTTAAATGACTCTCATGTATATGATTCTTATGTAAATGATTCTTATGTAAACGATTCGCATGATAAATGACTGTTGCATTGTTCTTGAATGTATGTGTATAATGTGTGTGCATTTGGAATTGGTGAAAATATGATTCTCCCATTGATAAACTGTAATTTCAGGGACTTTCCAACAGTTAAGAAGGGTCAAGACCTTTTCTCTTGCGGCATGATGATAGAATATACCTTTGGTCAAAAGCTGCATCTTACTTTACTTTGACCAGAATCAGTCAGCCTGTTATATGGAGGTGGACGGTTGTGTTTTTTTCTCAATAAGCTCATGCACTTTCGCATATGTACGCATGAGTGTCAGAGTGTGTGTGCGCGTGTGTGGGGTGAGCATACTTATGGCGAAAACACCACCAGTCTGTCTCCATATAACATGCTGACTGACTTAGGGCTGGTCACTCACAGTGTTTCAGACATATCATTAGCCGCCCACTAAAGTGGATACGACCTAGAGCATGCTGGGTAAACCACACCACATCACCTCTTCCTTCTCCTCAGTGTGTGAAGGAAAAAAAGCAGCAGCGTCTCGGGCAAGTGAACATGGTGGAACCCAAGCTGCTGAGGCTGCTGGGAAGGGCGAAGTAATCAAGCAAGCTGTTATGCGCTCTGTCATGTGGTATCTCCAGCCTGCAGGGCTGGTTCGTTCAGAGGGGACTTAATAAGACTAGATAGGAATTATGTATCCCAAATGGTATCCTATTCCCTAGATAGTGCTAATGGCCCTGGTAAAAAGTAGTGCAACACGTTGGGAAGGTGGTGCCGTTTGGGATGTATCCAATAAGAGTGGGTGGAATAAGAGTATCAGCTAACCCCAGGAGGCAGGGGTTTGTCAGTCTGTCATCCTGGGTTGCATTCAGGGTTCTTTGCTGCAGTCAGGGCCTCACATGAAGGGGGAATGAAGGACAGGCCCTCCACTGCCAGACGAGTGTTAACCTACGATCTATGGTATCGTCCTGCCACAGTGGTTCAAGGTACCGAGGCATGTCAGGCAGGTCACCCTTGCTAAGAATAGGGAGAGTTGGAAGGTTTGAATCAGAGACACCTTTGTCGTTTGAATTGAAGGAAGGAGGAGAGGAAAGATACGTTTTCTTGCACTTCTGGGATAGTGTCTCCTGAAACGTTGCTTTGATCACTATTCCAAAAACAAATAGAAGCCAAGCCACTTGGAACAGTGAAGCTCATCTTCTCTAAAAATGAACCACTTTAGAACAGAAAGATGGTTAATGAGGAGAGGCTGAGCACAGCAGCAGGCCCAGATCTGGTGGAGATGATCAGGGCGCGTGCCTTTCCGCTTCAGTTCGAAAGTTGACATTGTCAAGCTAATTAGGCTTTTCGGGGAGCATATTGAAGTAAATTGGATTCTCGTCAACATCGCTCAACATCTCGTTTTGGCGTTAACAACATCTTGCCTATCCAACTGTTCGACTGACAACGCTATCTTCCGAGACAGGGAACAGGGACTGCAATCTGGCGTTGTCTCTGTTTCTAGTCTCTGCATTAAAGTAGATGGAATGACATGCTGGTTATGTTACTGTTTTTTATTACTCAACATATTGCAAACACTGACAGTAAATAGCACTTAAACCAGTCCTCACCCTGGTAAACATACAGTATACTGAAATGTCATATTAGCACCAAATGTATTCTCACATAAGGGGCAACTACACCTATCATTCTCTCCAGAGCTCAGTTACAGTATGTGTAGTACTTGTTTTGTATAATATAGAGCTCACAGGCAAGTCATACACTGTTTTGCTTCCTCACCGCTTCCTTTACATAACCAATAACAACAGAACAAGTCTTTACATTTGATTTTCATTGGCTTTCTTATCAGTAAAAGCAGCATTTCACCATGTAAAGTCACTCCCCCAGTATACTGTAAGGGCAGTAAGTCAGGACTTTCCTCCCTTCTAATTTCAGATATGATAGATGTTAAACAGTAGGTTTAACAGGGAGGCAAGTGCACTCCACTGAATGAGACTATGAAATATTACTCCATGAATTTAAAACTAATGTGCAGGTTCTCCAATAGGCCTAATGAGAGAAAGGGGCTGATAAGAGAAAGGGGTCTCAGAGAGCAGACATTTGAAGTTATCATTTCAGGGGAATGATCCAGAGAAAATGAGTTCTTGTGAAATGAATAGTGTCCCAGGGAGAAATGGGGTTTAAAAGCCTGAGAATGAATCAAATTAGTGTGACCATCATTTGGAAATAGCCTGCAGAATGTGGGGAGATAGGAAAAGTGTGTGTCTGCGTGTGGAGGGCAGGCAGTGAGGTGCAGCAGGATTACATGCGTCCCATGCTGCTGGGACTTCTACATGCACCTCCAGCCCTCCACAGGGAGAAGGACTCCAGCCTGATGAAGTAGAGCAGGAGCACCATTCACCTCCTCCACAGGAAGATGAAACATCTGCTCAAATTACAGGGGACCGCAGAAGCCAAGTACACTCATTATTAAACCATCCACACACTCATCTATACATCAATCTGAGACACTGCATCCAGAAACAGGACATCACAACCTTTACAATACATTTTAGTCATTTAACAGAATTTCTTATCCTGAGCAACTAGGGTGAAGTGCCTTGCTCAAGAGCACATCCACAGATTTTTCACCTAGTCAACTCAGGGATTCAAACCAGCGACCTTTCAGTTACTAGTCCAACGCTCTTAACCGCTAGGCTACCTGCTGTATTTTACAACACCGCCTGTAGCTAAAGACTATTCACTCTCCACACAGCGAGCTGAAACCTCACATCACAAATGTCCAAACAAATCACTCAAACTGAGCCTAAAAGAGTTTTTATGGTGATAGTTTCCCATTTTAGGCTTTGGGGGATTTTCAGAATTATCGCCATGGCAATAAATTGTAGCTAGTCCTTGGGTAGACCCCTTGGCAAGACAAGTATTGATCGATTTGAATTTAGTGTGTATTGATAGTGTTCCATTTGGTTCTGTTATGATTCTGGTGCGGTAGAAGCTGGGGTGCTGAAGAGATATATTGCCTTGAATGTGAAAACTTAAATACTTTATTATGTTCTGCCAAGACTATGACTAACCTCATTTAAAACATGAAAAATGCTTTACAGTCTCGTTTAAGTTTCACATATATTAGAAGAGGTTGGTCACTGAGCTCAAATATTTGACAATGGCCTGTGTCGGCCAAGTAGTACTTTTCAAACAAAGTATTCGAGTTTAGGGTATCATTAACAGGGTCTCAAATTGTGCATGTTCAAATCCTGCTGGCCACAAGACTGTGTTAGACAACAGAGCTAAAGCCTAGGTAGTCTGGTGCTGACCTCTCTCAACTGGTCATGTTGTATTTGTACAGTAACAGACCATCCGATGTATCACACCATTCGTTGTACATGAAATGACAGGGGGTCCTAAGATAAAAGGGTTGTATTCATTTTGATGACTCATCCAGTAGTCTACTTGACACTCAAGACCAAGTGAATAATTGATTTGGCCCAGTTATTTCATGATGTCCACTATCAAATTGCTTGAAGACATATAATTCAAACATATTTTTCTGCCTCCTGTAAGCCAACATCAAATACATTACCACACATTTCATCCATAGAGGCTACACACAGAGAAAATAGAAAATGAACTGATCTATCATGTGTCTATCCCCTCAGTTTTACTGGACCATTGTTCACTAAGCTTATCTTATCACATAACCGATAGAAGGAATTACCTTGACTCTTGGCACAAATCAAAGGAATTTCCATTATACTGTAGTAATTGAATACTAAGCATACAGTATTATTATTATAGTAGCATAGTGTGAGCTTGTGGTATGCAAAAACCAGACTTCATAAATTAAGTTTTCATGTTGTTGTATTTTGGAGATCTTTGAACTTTTGTGCATGTGGCGCATACCTTTAGAAAAGGATTTATATCCCCCATAGTCTTCCGCCTTCGTTGTTATTATATTACTATATCAAACTGTAGAAGTAGATATTCCAAAGCAGAGGGAGCAAAACGTTAACGTTGAAAATTAACGTGTGGGTGTAGTAGGAATATATCATTTTTATTATGAATAATCTGCCTCTCTCTAACTCTCTCTGGTACTCTCTCTCTCTTTCCCTCGCACTCTCTCTCTCTCTCTGGTACTCTCTCTCTCTTTCCCTCGCTCTCTCTCTCTGGTACTCTCTCTCTCTTTCCCTCGCGCTCTCTCTCTCTCTCTGGTACTCTCTCTCTCTCTTCCTCTCTCTTTTAATTCAATTCAAAGGGGCTTTATTGGCATGGTAAACATGTGTTTACATTGCCAAAGCAAGTGAAATAAACAAACAAAAGTGAGAAGACACAAAACAATATAAACAACAAATGAACAGTAAACATTGCAGATGAAGATAAAATGATGAAGTGTTATGTTATCAGCTATGTACAGGGTTTTAGCAATGTGCAAATAGTTGTAGTACGAATACTATTGGAAGATAAATAAACAGATACATATTGGTAGTATTTACATCGTTGTTTGTGCTGTACTGGTTGCCCTTTTCTCATGGCAATAGGCCACAAATCTTATTGCCCCCTACTGTATTTCCCTTAACAGATATGGGAGTTTATCATCGTTTGATAATTTTTTTTAAATTCTTTGTGGGTCCGTACAATCTGTGGGAAATATGTATCTCTAAGGGGGTCATACATTTGGCAGAAGGTTAGGAAGTGCAGCTCAGTTTCCGCCTCATTTTGTGGGCAGTGTGTAAGGCTATGCTCACTGAGTCTGTACATAGTCAAGGATTTCCATAATTTAGTGGTCAGGTGTGATTCATTCCCCCATAGTCTCCCGCCTTCGTTGTTATTATATAACTATATCAAACTGTAGAAGTAGATATTCCAGATAGCATTCCAATTTGCTCGGTTTTTTGGTTGATTCTTTCCAGTGTGTCGAATAGTTATCATTTGCTTTCTCATAATTTGGTTAGGTCTAAATGTGTTTCTGACCTGGGGTTCTGTGGGGTCTGTTGTGTTTGTGAACAGAGCCCCAGGACCAGCTTGCTTAGGGGACTCTTCTCTAGGTTCACCTCTCTGTAGGTGATGGCTTTTTATGGAAGGTTTGGGAATCGCTTTCTTTTAGGTGGTTGTAGAATTTAACTGCTCTTTTCTGGATTTTGAAAATTAGTAGGTATCGGCCTAATTCTGCTCTGCATGCATTATTTGGTGTTTTACATTGTACACAGAGGATATTTTTGCAGAATTCTGCATGCAGAGTCTCAATTTGGTGTTTGTCCCATTTTGTGAATTCTTGGTTGGTGAGCGGACCCCAGACCTCACAACCATAAAGGGAAATGGGTTCTATAACTGATTGAAGTACTTTTTGCCAGATGCTAATTGGTATGCCAAATTTTATGTTCCTTTTGATGGCATAGAAGGCCCTTCTTGCCTTGTCTCTCAGCTCGTTCACAGCTTTGTGAAAGTTACCTATCTTTCTCTTCTCTCTCTCTAACTATATTTCTCTCTTCTCTCTCTCTAACTATCTTTATCTCTTCTCTCTCTCTGTCTCTAACTCTCTTTCCTGTTACTCGCTGTCTCTAACTTTCTCTCTCTTGCTCTGATGTGGGTGTTGGGTGGGGTTCTGTAATTGTGTGTGAGAGGAGCTGGTCTGTTTTCACTGATAACCTTAACTGGTCTCTATTTTCACCTGCTGTTCAGTCAATCAGTTTAATTTTCCCTGGTAACCCTTGATCTCCCCCACTGAATTCCATTGTATTAGTCTTGTATACATTTTCCAAACCCCCTGAAACATTACTTGTTGAGAAGTATTATATTGCTGTTTTGGGATTTATTCCCAGTGGGCAAAGCTGGTTGAAATGTCCAGATCAGTTTTATATCTGGTTGCAGTTTACTGCTGGAACATCTAGGGTAAATGTGTGGATACTCTTATTCTGCCCTGGAGTCTGAGGTGAGGTGAACGTTTTAATTAGGTGAAAGAGAATCTGTCAGTCAAGTGTGATTGGCAGCTTAAGTGATATGTAATGCACTTCCTTCAGTATCGGAGCCCCTGGTGCTTGATTCATGGTGGGCATTTAGTCAAGCTCATTGCAGTAATGCACGATCCAGAGTGTGAGCCAATGATTCAGTCACTACAATAAGAATTTGGTGGGTGCTTATATTTGTCCTGTTTCACACATGTACAAGTATGTATTATACACATGTGAATTGGAAATGTGTTTTTTGATCAGCCATTATCAACAGCGACCCTGGAGCAATTAAGGCTAAGTGCCTTACTCAAGTGCCATGGACAGATGTTCCACCTCGGGATTTGAACTAGTTAATGGTCCAACACTCTAACTGCTAGACCACCTCCCGCCACTATTCACACAGTGTCTTTCTGAGGTTTCACGTCTCAGTCCAGGACTCAAACTTTAACAGAGAAGGGTCCGGATTCAGAACCTGAAAATGGACTCAAGAGTACAGCATGTACAGATTCCACCAAATGGCAAAAAATACTCACAATTCTGGCCTCTTGTCATTTTAGACAAGAGTACACCCAATGCATGTTTAGATGTTTAGATTTTAGATCAGTGAGTGTACACACAGCTAATATTACAGCAAATGTCCATGTGTGATGTAATACACAGTACATTAAGGTCTACTTTATGTATAGAAAATATCCATGGTAAGCCGCTAAAGCATATACAAACTCCATATTCCATTCTGTTACCTTCTCTCTCTCAGCTAAGTACTCAATTCATCCAAAGTCGACAGCAGCACATCAATGACTAGAATGTGTCTTTCAAGAATCATTTCACAGCTCTCTTCCATGCGTGTCTGCATTCGTCCCCCCCATCGACAACAATCAAGATGCCTAAAACCTCCCCATGGCTTAGCAATGAGTTCCTCGCATGGCAAGGCAAATACAATCTCACAGGCACAGTACACACACACACACACACACACACACACACACACACACACACACACACACACACACACACACACACACACACACACACACACACACTGCCTGGAGCCAGAGTGTTTATTCACAGGACCCAGGATATGCCGGTGGCTCTCAGTGTGTGTTCTGGAACACTGTTAGTGTTCTGTGGTATAAACCTGAAGATAGCAAGGCTTTAGTGGCATGGTAAACAATTCTTCTGTCCGGCTGTAGTTCCATCTGAATCCATAGACTGATATGGGGGTATTAGATGGATGCTGTATCTATTATTCCTGTGGGTGAATGGATCATCTTCATGTTCAGTGTTGATTGATTTAGATGGAAGCTTTTGTCTAAACCCAGTGTTGACACATTACTTTGAGGCCCTGGTTTTCATCTGTGGATCTGTGCTGGTTCCTGAGGGAGAGGCTTTGAGTGGGAATCTTAACTTTGGCAGGTTTGGGCCTATAGGTGTGTGTGTTGTGGGATCAGTGTTACAGCTGGCAGATTCTCAGTGAGTTGAGGCTCTCTGGGACCATAGTCCTCATGGTGGGACACCAGATGGGCACAGCTGCTGCTCTTCCCTACAGCTGTATCTGTCCCCCAAAGAGTGTGTGTGTGTTTGTATTTATGTTTGTGCGTGTGTGTGCGCATGTGTATATGTACCTGTAGGGACTGTATTAGTAATAATAAGAATTAACACCAAGGCCATAACTTATTCTCCATTTAACAAAACGACAGGACTGGACTGATAATGAGAGGATCCATTGCCTTTCCCTCCTCTTAGACCTCTCCTCCAGCTCATTGAGAATGTGAGATTACATTAGTTAGGTATGTACATTTGTCTACGTGTGTGTGTGTGTGTGTGTGTGTCAGAGAGAGAGTACATAAAATTGCCATGCACTGTAGTTTAAATCATCAGTTACTGTATATATTTTAATTGAGAATGTGAGAGTGTATTAGCCAGGCAGAGTGAGTAACTCCTCTGGTCTGGTCTGGTGATAGTATATTGACTATAGAGAATGGCTGGCTGAAGGCCTTCTCATCCATCTCAGTGTGTAAGTTGCTCCATTAAGGTCTCCAGAGAGAGGAAGTGACTCAGACGTTTACACACGGTTTGTTGCTCTGAGGCCACAGAGGCCTGGGGAAAGATCATTCTCATCCAGCCTTTGAATAACCCAATTTACACGTCCTGTATATGGCCCCCCAGAGAGAGACACAATCACTGCAAACATACATATAGTGGATGGTTGTTGTTGTGGGAAAAATCAGTCATCGCCAGATATTATTCCATGGTTGCCATGGAGCTGTGAGGTATCCTAGGCAGAGAGCTTTGTAAATTTTGTACATACACTGAGTGTACAAAACATTAGGAACACCTGCACTTTCCATGACATTGACTGACCAGGTAAATCCAGGTGAACACTATGAACCCTAATTGATGTCACCTGTTAAATCAACTTGAATCAGTGTTGATGAAGGGAAGGAGACAGGTTTGAGACATTGACAAAAGATTTAAGTGCCTTTCAATGGGGTATGGTAGTAGGTGCCAGGTGCACCGGTTTGAGTGTGTCAAGAACTGAAACACTGTTGGGTTTTTCACATTCAACAGTTTCCCGCGTTTATCAAGAATGGTTCACCACTCAAAGGACATCCAGCCAACTTGACACAACTGTGGAACGCTTTCGACACCTTGTAGAGTCCATTCCCTGACGAATTGAGGCTGTTCTGAGGGCAAATGTTTTATACACTCAGTATTTTTTGGAAAAGATTGATCACAATATCCTGTAGTCATGACTCTCATAGTTGCAGGATCATGATGAAAAGTCCATATTTTGGCTTGATAGCTAGCTGGCTGTTTAGATTTAAATAATAATAATGTAGGACTGTTCAGACTGTCTTTGTTTCTCCTTGGCTGTCCCGTCAATGCCCTCTTCACTGAATTGTCTTTGTTTATCCTTGGCTGTCCCATCAATGCCTGAACCTCCACTAAACCTCCACTAAACCTCCACTGAACCTACAATGTACCTCCGCTGAACCTCCACTAGACCTCCACTAACCCTACACTGAACCTCCACTAAACCTCCATTAACCCTACGCTAAACATCCACTAACCCTACACTGAACCTCCACTAAACCTCCACTGAACCTCCACTGAACCTACATTGAGCCTCCACTAACCCTACACTGAACCTCCACTGATCCTCCACTAAACCTCCACTGAACCTCCACTAAACCTCCACTGAACCTCCACTGAACCTACATTGAACCTCCACTAACCCTACACTGAACCTCCACTGAACCTCCACTAACCCTACACTGAACCTCCACTGAACCTCCACTGAACCTCCATTGAACCTACATTGAACCTCCACTAACCCTCCACTAAACCTCCACTGAACCTCCACTAAACCTACACTGCCTTTCCAGCTCAAACTGCCTCAACTTCGTCTGAAGCCGACCGAGACAATCTCAATCTTTTAAATTTTGTGTCTGTTATTTAACTTTTTATGGGCTTTGAGATTCTTTGAAAACCGCTATACAAGTAAAATATTGTATTCATTATTATTATATCTGTAACCTAAGTATGCCTAGTAGGTTATGTCTACTGTGTAGACTAGGCCTGCCATTTATGTCTGAGGCATTTATTCAAGAGGACCACAATGGAAATACGTTTTCAGACCTTTCGGTGTCATCCTCGATTATTTTAAACGCATTATCCACATGTGTGGTTGTACTGTGTTTTAAATGATCATAATCATCTATCTATCTATCATCTATCATCTATCAATTTATCTTCTGTATATGCCATCCACTGATTTGTGTGGGAATCATCACATCGGGCTCTATTTTTACTATCTTCATGAAGTGTTGTGGTGCTAATATTGTTGTAGAAATCTTCATGAGAATGAGAGGTGTTCTGGTGTTTTGGCTTTGCATCAAAGTATGTTGAAATCCCCATAGCAATCTGAGAATCTCCTGCATGACAGAACTTGTTTTCCGTGTCCATAGGTTGAAGAATGATGGATGTGCTGTATTTGCGAGCAGTGCCAATTTGAAAGTGAAAACTGAACAGCTCACTGACTGCCGTTGAGGAAAGAAGCTTCAATCTGGTTTCTTTTCACAGTCAGTGGTCCAACAAATGTTCCTTGTGAGTTATCATGTGTTCACACACTGAGCATACAGTATGTGTCTCTATGCAAATATCAAAGTCCCATCAAAGATCTTCAAGGTACGGGGCGACATTGTTGTGGTTCCAACAGAGCACACATCTGTGCCAAAATACCTTACACTTCATTAGAATCAGTCAGCGTGACGAAATTTGAAACTTTTCGACAAACAATAGTAGAAAAGACAACAACATGGGTATGATGTGTCCCTGGGACAACATACTGTTTCAGACAAAACTTTACTTACATTGGCGTTTTAATGGTGATCATTTGTACCGCCATATAATCTCCAATGAAGAACCATTCGGACTGTGAAAGCATCTGGTTAATTAATATGATGCGAAGACATTGCTGCAACATTTAAATGAATTGCTCTCTGGCAGCAATATTCAGCCAAGGGTAAAACACACATAGCCTATGCCTTTTCTGTTTGATGAAGCACTTTAGCGTCGCCTTTCCCGACCTTTATCAAATCAATCTTATTTAGCCCCTGACTAGCCTGCCAGGGCTCATGATATGCAGTTATACCATAATGAAATGTATTTATCCGGTGGAGTAATTAGCATTTGCAATTCTACAGCCACTTAAACTTAAATAAAGTGGAGGAAAGGTCAGTTGAATTAGCCACGGCGCTTGTTAGCCAATGGGATGATCTCGTGTCCCCTCCATCGTCTCCTTCTCAAAACCCATTGGAGGAGAAGGGTAGAGAGGCGGGAGAACGGGAGCTATGCAGTGAAATCATTGACAGTCTTCTTCCTCCCTTCCTTTTCCTCTCTTCCTCCCTCAAAATGAACACTTAAACTCCCTATGAACAGTTTTTCATTACACAATACACAATACTCATAGGTCTGTGTAGCCTGGCAAAAGTAAACCCAGCACAGGACACAAACTAATTTGGGGTTGTTTATTCTGTCGAAGCTTAAATTTAAAATAGGATAATGTAGAAGGGAAGTCACCATCAAGTAAAAATCAGTCTAAATCAAGTTAAGTAAGTCTGGTAGGTAGCCTAGTGGTTAGAGTGTTGGACTTGTAACTGAAAGGTTGCAAGGTTGAATCCCCGAGCTGACAAGGTAAAAATCTGCCCCTGAACAAGGCAGTTAACCCACTGTTCCTAGGCCGTCATTGAAAATAAGAATTTGTTCTTAACTGACATGCCTAGTTAAATGAAGGTAAAATTTAAAAAACAATCTGAGTACAATAAGTACAAAGTGAAATCCCTAAATGGTAGTGGCTCTGTGTTCTATAGAAAAATACAAAGACAGCAATGTTCACAGTTAGAATGGACTTTCTAACATTTCAAATATCTGGGTACAAGATGTCTATAAATAAAATGACATTGTGCATGAAAAACTAAAATAAATGTTGTCATTAATCAATGTGAATATTTTCAAACACACTGTCCATGTCATACCACATGGAACAGGAAATGCTCATCTCACCCATAATACACTGGGGGAAATGTCATATCATATTCTGATAGTTACTCACTCTTCAAATAAAGTTATCATCAACTTCACAATGTGGTTCTGAGAGCACTGGTATTCAGCTAGCAAGAAGCTAACATCCTCATGTCAATCTGAAAGTATCAACAGTCTAACATGACCATCTGGTATAAATATTACAAAACAAACCCTTATACACTGCAAAATATGATATATTCCGCTACAAGAGTAAGATAAAAAGTATTATTTACCCATCTAAAGTAGCGTTGGACCCACAACGGATTTCAACAGCTCTCCAGTGTAATTGCTTGCTCTCACTCTTACACACTACGCACACCATATTTATGGATCTCTTAAAGGGACAGTGCCATCTAGTGGATATAAATGAATACAGCTGCGCGCTTTTACCACCTGGCTACATCTGTTTTCCCAATTAAATTGCAGAGCGTCATTCCAAATAGCCAACTAGATACTTAAATTCTTTCATATGAAATGCTATTTTCATGATATGCGATCCGACTACTATTAACGACATATAGCATAAGAGATTTATTCCCTTTGCAGAACAGAAGTCAACCTTTCTCACAGAATCAGCTAATTACATTATGGCACTCAATTGTCTCGCAGTCTAGCACTATTGCCTTATCCTACAGTTCTTCCTTTAGAAGCGGCACTACGTTGCAGCTTTCTATAAGACATTATTAGCATTCTGCTGTATGCCGACCTGTCAATACTGAGTAGCAAACCAATTACTCAACCAATTCAGTTTGAGTATTGCATTTTTAATTGCATTACTTCATTCTTTTATCCGCCATTTACTGAAGAGCTAAACACAAGCTTTTAATTTCTCATGTTTGTCCTTGCTTTTATTAATATGTCATGGCTGCTGATCCATGGGGAAGGCATTGCTTGTGAAACGTGCCTTGTTCTCAGTCTAGCAATGATGAATGCCTCCTTGCATCACGCATTGGACAAGAACCAATCATAAAGCCTTCCGATTATGAAAGCAATATTTAAATAATGTGTGTCTCGTACGTACGCTTCTGAAGAATGAAATGTTCAGTGATTTTCCTAAGGTCACTGCAGGGAGAAACAAATGAGTGGAATGTTTAGTCAGGTATAAAAATAAAATGTTCCATTGATTAATCTCTCTACCTGCTCATATTGTAATACATGGTTCCCTTGGTTTAAGTAGCTTTTGGTTTCTATTGGTATGTTCACAAATGTTAGTGAAAAACCAAGGCCTCTGCAGACGATCCTGTATATGTACGCAGGGCCGGCTCCAGGCATAAGCGGCATACGTGGTCGCTTAGGGCCCCCGGACGTTAGGGGGCCTGTCATGCCAAATAGTGTCCCCTGGCCAAATAGTGTCCCCCACTACATCACAACGGGATTCGATGAGTTCTAGCTTCTGTTGCTAGGGCTGTTGCTAGAACTTGCACATTCTGACCGGATTACGTAATGAACGAAAGTGTCCGTTGCTATGATGGTTGCTTGGCTCTATTCTACCTCGTAGCGGTCACGAAGGAAGGAGGATGCTGGCAGTTCTTGTTCTATTTCACCGCATAAACGCTCGCTGAAATTATTATTGCTCTCTGTGGACGATTTTTTTGACGGTGACAACCTGCTGACTACCTGCTGCTTCAGAGTACCGAAAAGACTGAAAAGAGAACACTTTCTTTACCATGTATTTGTCTTTATATATGTACACATTTTTAAATAGGAATAAATAATTTAAGCCGTTCAGAGAAATTCACAATTCAGGGTAACGTTGAGCAGTTCATTTCTATTAGATAACTGAACGGATTTAGATATGTACAACCATTTTTCAACAACCATTTTCCATCTAACGTTAGCTAGTTGCTAGCTATACATATAGTTCAGTGGTGGCTGCTGAGGGGAGGATGGCTCATAATAATGTTGGGCATGGAGTAAATGGAATGGTATCTAATACGTGGTTTCCATGGGTGGCAGATAGCTTAGTGGTTAGAGCGTTGGGCCAGTAACCGAAAGGTTGCTAGATCGACTCCCTGAGCAGCCAAGGTAAAAATCTGTCATTCTGCCCCACTGTTCCTAGGCTGTCATTGTAAATAAGAATGATTTGTTCTTAACTGACTTGTCTAGTTAAATAAAGGTTCAATTAAATAATTTGACTCCATTATGAGCCAGCCTCCACTGATATTTTTACATGTCTGTCGTATAAGGTGTTTAGCTGTAAGTTAAACCTGATCAATCAAATGGATAAGGGTAAGCAATTATGGTAATTCCAAATGCCCTTAACTAGGTGACTTGGACTTGACTAGGTAATGAATGCTGGTATAATGTATTTTCAGATCACTGAAACCCCTCCTGATGTGGTGGAAGTTGTCGAACCAGATCAGAACGCTTTCGAGGACTACCTAGTCCACGGACTGAGAAGGATGTGGGGGTTTTGACCAGGTAAAAATGATCCGCTGTTAATTTATTTTCTGGCCCTCCAAGAGATATGTAAGAAATGTATTTGTAATATGAACTATAATTGCATGTATTCCTGTCATCAATCAAGGTGATACTGAACATGGACAAGGCGCAGGAGAAACAGAAGGAGAGCTACCGTAGCAGAATCAAGAAGGGGACCAAGTGCTACGACATCCGGGCAAATTACTTGGTTTGGAAGAAGGACGTAAGGAAGGCGGGTCCTGGGAAACCTCGCTACTCTTTTGCTCTTTTTCTACTCTCACTGCTCTTTTGCTCCTAGCTAGCGTCACCATCAGCTATCTAAACTTGTAGTAATCATGGCCACACACGGCAACTGTATCTCTGCCCCATGGCAAAATGAGTAAAATTGCATAACATTTGTTATAAAATTGCAATCTTTTCTTTCTCCACCCCGTGGAAAAATGTGTAGAATTGCAGGAAATTAACTTTAAAATTAACTTTTTCTCTCAGCCGTCAAGAGGAAATCTCGCTCAGGGCCCCCTAAAGGCTTGAGCCGGCCCTGTGTGGGTTTAGATACAGCACCGACAACCTCCACACAACGAACTGCTATTCTTCTAGAAATCATGGTTTAAGTCTTTCCTTTACAAATTATGAACAAAAATATGGTCACATAATAATTAAAGGAAATATTTGAATGTAAGGAGCACCCTTAAAATGTATATACAAGTCAATGTTATGTTATTGTTGCGCTTGACAATCAAACTGAACATTTTGAACGGTTGGATGCATGACATCCCAATGAAGATGCTGAACACAATTACCCCATTCTGAATTCCTTCCTACTTAAGCAAAATGTCATATAAAACACCTATAGTACCTTTGCAACAGCTTTTTCCATATTTTCCTTGAGCCTTCAAATCCCACTTTGAATACAGGAGCCATGGAAACCCAGTTGATGTGACGAATAATCCGCCCAGGCAAGGTGGAGTCCCTAGAGACACAATATAACATTGCAGGTAAAGTTCAACATTAATAAATGAAAGGAAAACATCACCTCTACTCCTTGGTCAATATAGGAAAGATATCGGGCCTGGGGACACACCATCAAAGGAGATCTGCTAGTTTTTCGAAAGACTAATATCATACATCAGCAAGGTAGGCTACAGTATATGAGTCCCTGAAGGAAAATGGAAGATGATATTGCTGTGCTTTTTAGAAGAAGCACTATGGATACTTCAGTTATATCCCATTGGGCGCAGACGTCAAATTAACGTCTATTCCACATTGGTTCAACATAATTTCATTGAAATATGTCATTTAGCAGACGCTTTTATCCAAAGTGACTTACAGTCATGCATGCATCCATTTTACGTATGGGTGGCCCCATGAGGATGATATGATGATGATATAGATTGGTGAAATTAGATGAGTCGTATCATTCATTCACAATGTCTGGGAAGCTACTCTGAAAATATAGTTTACCAAGGTATGCTAAAGCTACCCTTAAGAAAAATATAGCTAACTTAACTAAAGTTACTTTGCAAAAGTTTTCATATCTATAAAGCTGTGACGTCCTTATCAGAAATGTTATAGGCTTTGACTGGGAACAGACGTCAGTCAGTTCAACGTCTTGTTTTGATTTACATTTGGTTGAGTGGTCAACTAACGTGAATTCAATGTGAAATCAACAACAAAAAACCACAATGTCATTGGATTTAGGTTAAAGGTTGGGTGAGAAAAAGACAATGCCCTTACTTTGATGACTTTTAGCAAATCCAATGACTTTTCCTTGTTGATTCAACGCCATCGCATGTATGCAAACTGTATGTAAGCTGACATATGGAATTGTTTTAAGATGGTCATACTGTGGATAATTTAACTATTTGATTTTGAATTTTAGGACCCCTTTAGGTATACATTTTTTTTTTTTATGATTTGACAAGTAATGAGTTTGGCCTTTACTACTATAGTCCAGAGAAACTCATTGAATAACACATTCATAAATGGCTATAAAGACAGTCAAAAAATGAATCATAAGTAACAAGCTTTTGAAGGTGTGTGCTAACAGACTGTTGAGCCGACCCGGGAGTGTATTGACCGTAAATCAACTTTGGATTTGATTATTGTATCAGATCAAGAGAATGTCTGTCAGTTAGGAGTCTTAAATATTGGTTTTAGTGATCATATGGTAACCTACTGTACCCGTAAGAAACCAAAAATGCTACTAGAGCCAGGTAATACATACATGAAGGTACGGTCTATGAAACAGTACTCAAAATAACGTTTTATTAATACAAAGGTATTAGAAGTACTTGAAATTTTGGATCGGTCTCAGGTACTCAACTGTGATGATGTTGATCAAGCTTGGCATCTTTTTAAAGATCTGTTTCTGTCTGCACTCAACTCTCTGGCTCTGATGAAACAAATTCGAATCAAACAGCGGTCAGGGAAATGGATCACTTCTGTGATCTTTGACCTCATAAGGAAAAGGGATGGCTACCTGGCCAGATTCAGAAGGTCAAATCTACAACAAGATTATGATGGTTTTATTGACTGTAGAAACCAGGCAAGATAAAAAAATGGATAAGGCCAAATCCCAACATTATGTAGACGCCATTAATGACAACTTACATTAGCCTCGTAAACTATGGAAAATGTTTAAGGACATTGGCTCAAAAGCTCCCATAAGGTAAAATCCTGTAGTATTGGCCTGGATATTGATGATGTTTTATGCTATGACCAGGCAAAGGTTGCAAACCATTTTAACACCTTTTTTACCACTGTAGCCTCATCTCTGGTTAAGAAGTTACCCACCTTTTCTGGACACTATGGCCAGTCTTTCTTTAACAACTTTTACCATAACAAAGGTATTGCAAATTATTAGTTTGTGCTGTGCATGGTAGCAAAGTTTCCAATCTACTATGCTTAATGTGCACAAGCAAATCAACTGGGCTGGATAACCTTCCTGCAAGATTCATAAAGTATAGTGCTTGTGTCACTGTTAAAATGATAACGCATATTGTAAATTAGTTTGTATTAGTAGTGGTACATTTCCCAAGGATCTCAAAACAGCCTGGGTGGTTCCACTCCACAAGAAGAGCAGTAAAACAAATATAGGAAACTACAGCCCTGTGCCAATCCTCAGCACCTTATCCAAAGTTGTTGAGAGATTAGTTTTAAATCAACTTGAGGGATACCTTTTTGATCACAAACTTCTTTATGAACTACAATCTGGCTTTAGAGCAGCTCATTCCTCTGATACTTGCCTTATACACCTTTTTGACCACATTAAGCAGGAAAGTGAGAAGGGGAACTATACAGGTATTAGACTTGCAGAAAGCTTTTGACACTGTGGACCATGATATTCTCCTGATGAAAGTGAAATGCATGGGTCTAAATTATCTAGCAGTGAATTGGTTTAGGTCTTATCTGACCAATAGAATACAAGTATGTAATGTTGGTGATGTTCTGTCAGAGGCCAAAGAAATATGCTGTGGAGTACCGCAGGGATCAATTTTAGGGCCTCTCTTATTTCTTATATACGTTAATGATATGGCAGATACAGTAAAGTGCAAACTCCTGCTTTATGCTGATGATTCAGCCATACTGGTATCAGGGAAGGATACAGTTTACATAGAGGAGACCCTGAGTAAGGAATTGCATTTTGTAAGAGATTGGTTGTCTGACAACAAATTGTCACTTCATTTGGGAAAAACTGAATCGATTTTGTTTGGAACAAAACGTAGATTGCTTAGGGCTGACAAGATAACGGTAAACTGTGCAGGCAAGGAGATTGAATCTAAAACAGGTGTATCTTATCTTGGTGTGTCCCTAGATCAATCCCTGTCTGGAGACCTGATTGCTGCTAACATTCTTTCTAAAATGGCAAAGAAATTGAAATGTTTATATCGTAACACTAGATATTTTAACATTAAAATGAAGGAACTGCTTGTCTCAACCTTGATTCAGTGTCATTTTGATTATGCCTGCTCTGCTTGGTATAGTGAGCTATCATAAAAGCTGAAAAAGAGAATGCAGGTCATGCAAAATAATGTTATATATGCTGAATGTCCCACATGGGACCCACATAGGGGTACAGGAGTTCTGGGAGGTAGGCTTGTTGCCTGTGGAGTTCAGAGTGGACTAACTTAAACTTGAAGATGTTTGACATCTTAAATGATCGTGCTCCAGGTTACATGAAAAACCGCATTGAAATGGTCTATAACCAACACAGTCACAATACCAGAGCTAGTATTATGTCTTGTAAAATCCCAAGAGTAAACAGTACTGCGAGGAGCAGGTTTTCCATACAGGCATTTATCTATGGAATAGCCTTCCCTTGGAGATCAAGCAAATAAAAAGTAAAAATAGCTTTAAAAAGCACGTTTTTCATTTGAACACGGTTGTCTAAGTAAGGGAAACCACTCCACTGCCCCTTGTGCGACCTACTGCTGGTCAGGTGTATTTGTTTGAAGGATCGGTATGATGTGTAATTAATAGTTTGTTTTAAAGTGAAATAAATATGGTTGATTTTTAAGGTTGGGAAGAAGTGCACTGAACATTGCCACTTTTTAGGATGTCAATATAAATTGATGTATTTATGGAAGTTTGTAATTTTGTCTTGTCTTTTAATCATTACGTACAGTGAGGGAAAAAAGTATTTGATCCCCTGCTGATTTTGTACGTTTGCCCACTGACAAAGAAATGATCAGTCTATAATTTTAATGGTAGGTTTATTTGAACAGAGAGAGACAGAATAACAACAAAAAAATCCAGAAAAACGCACATGAAAAATTTTATAAAATGATGTGCATTTTAATGAGGGAAATAAGTATTTGACCCCCTCTCAATCAGAAAGATTTCTGGCTCCCAGGTGTCTTTTATACAGGTAACGAGCTGAGATTAGGAGCACACTCTTAAAGGGAGTGCTCCTAATCTCAGTTTGTTACCTGTATAAAAGACACCTGTCCACAGAAGCAATCAATCAATCAGATTCCAAACTCTCCACCATGGCCGAGACCAAAGAGCTCTCCAAGGATGTCATGGACAAGATTGTAGACCTACACAAGGCTGGAATGGGCTACAAGACCATCGCCAAGCAGCTTGTTGAGAAGGTGACAACAGTTGGTGTGATTATTCGCAAATGGAAGAAACACAAAAGAACTGTCAATCTCCCTCGGCCTGGGGCTCCATGCAAGATCTCACCTTGTGGAGTTGCAATGATCATGAGAACGGTGAGGAATCAGCCCAGAACTACACGGGAGGATCTTGTCAATGATCTCAAGGCAGCTGGGACCATAGTCACCAAGAAAACAGTTGGTAACACACTACGCCGTGAAGGACTGAAATCCTGCAGCGCCCGCAAGGTCCCTCTGCTCAAGAAAGCACATATACATGCCCGTCTGAAGTTTGCCAATGAACATCTGAATGATTCAGAGGACATCTGGGTGAAAGTGTTGTGGTCAGATGAGACCAAAATGGAGCTCTTTGAGGAGGAGGAATGCTGCCCATGTGAGGGAAGGGTGAGAACCTCCTTCCCTCAGCCAGGGCATTGAAAATGGGTCGTGGATGTTTATTCCAGCATGACAATGACCCAAAACACACAGCCAAGGCAACAAAGGAGTGGCTCAAAAAGAAGCACATTAAGGTCCTGGAGTGGCCTAGCCAGTCTCCAGACCTTAATCCCATAGAAAATCTGTGGAGGGAGCTGAAGGTTCGAATTGCCAATCGTCAGCCTCGAAACCTTAATTACTTGGAGAAGATCTGCAAAGAGGAGTGGGACAAAATCCCTCCTGAGATGTGTGCTAACCTGGTGGCCAACTACAATAAATGTCTGACCTCTGTGATTGCCAACAAGGGTTTTGCCACCAAGTACTAAGTCATGTTTTGCAGAGGGGTCAAATACTTATTTCCCTCATTAAAATGCAAATCAACATTTTTCCCATGCATTTTTCTGGATTTTTTTGTTGTTATTCTGTCTCTCACTGTTCAAATAAACCTACCATTAAAATTATAGACTGATCATTTCATTGTCAGTGGGCAAACGTACAAAATCAGCAGGGGATCAAATACTTTTTTCCCTCACTCTATGTGTTATTGTTTTTACCATCGAGGACCACTTTGGAAACAAGCGTTTGAATGAGTACTTTCAAGTGATATCCTCTGGGTCCACATTGTGCATTTAGTTGTATATGTATGTTGCCCAAAATAAATTATATTCAATATAGCTAGGAGATATAAGAAAGCTTAGGAAATAGTTTTGGTTATTTTTTACACATATTTAACTCCTTTTTTGAGTAGGCACAAAACTACCTTCATACATTTTTAAACCGGTGCCGGTTACCTTCAGACGACTCCCGTGACACTTGTGGGGGTCTCAGAGCAAAATGGAGCAAAATCTACCCTTTCCAAAGTGGTATCATATTAGTTTGTAGCCCAAACTGATATCTCTAGCTTAAACAGACAGATTTTGATGGGAATTTCTTTATTATGTTACTTAGATTGACACACCGGTGCGTCAATCGACTCTGGAGGGTATAAAAAAACAACAATGTTTCAGGTGAGAATTAGGCAGGTCTGATGTCGAAAAAGAAAGGAAATTCTTGTTTTCTTCACCCATCTTTTATTAGATTTTTTGCAACAACAAAAAAGTAGTGTGTTGTTCCAGTAGTTAGCACCACCGCTACATGGAAAAAAGTTATTAAGAACTGAAAACACTACCAAGATTTGAATTTAGTTCAACTACCACCAAGCTACAGCATAACGTAATTAAATGACTACATGTAGTTCACTACTCCCAAACACTGTTCATTCAAACACAGATGTCTTGCCAAAGAGAAAACAGTGATGATATGATTATTAGCTAGTAGCAGTTTCTCTGTCTACAGAGTCTAGTCCACTTATATGACTGTACCCAATCATATAGTAATCATACAGTAATAAACAGTGGTGGTATTGTCAAGTGAAACTATTTCAGCAATTTATATCTTTAAAAAAGTGATTAAGATACATTTGCAGATACAATGCAGATGTGCTTGCTCTTTGGTGTTTTAGGCTGGGTATCTGTGACAACTGCTGATGTAAAAGGGGCTTTATATATACATTTGATTGATTGTTTTATCATCCTTATCAATCATAATGATTTAATAAACCCTACAAAGAATGATATTGACTTGTTTCTAACAACCAGCTGACATTTTTCATTTGCGGTTGCTGTAGGATTATTACCCTGCAGTAGAAAACTGACCCAAATTAAGATCCTACATATGTAACAACCAGCTGATATGTTGCTGAAGGAGTTCTGTTTCATTGTACATTGAGGGAGGTTGACAGAAACAGCTGTTATATTGTGTAAAGTCTTCATCTGGTTCAATAGACCAGGACAACAGCTCCCTCTACTGTAGACCGTAGACCGTAGACTGTGTGTGTGTGTGTGTGTGTGTGTGTGTGTGTGTGTGTGTGTGTGTGTGTGTGTGTGTGTGTGTGTGTGTGTGTGTGTGTGTGTGTGTGTGTGTGTGTGTGTGTGTGTGTGTGTGTGTGTGTGTGTGTGTGTGTGTGTGTGTGTGTGTGTGTGTGTGTGCACGCGTGTGTGCATGCGTACATTTGTGCATGCACTTGCGTATGTGACACGTGAACTGTAGACTACTGCAAACCATCAAATCTCACAAAAATGTCTACTCTCTTTCCAACATTTAGAGATCATGTTATTCTGAATCTACCCAGTACTTATTTTCCCCTTTGTGGTGCGGTTCACTCAGAAAGTGCAATGGCAATATACTCCTCAGAGACTCAATTAGATTGCACTTGTCAGCAGGATCTCTGCAAGCCTCATTACCATATGAGTTATTCATTGTGACCATGGTGTTATTTTGTTTCCAACCAAAGTGTATGTGGTTAATGATGGCTGGCTTCACTGTACTGTAGCTCTGGTTTGGTCTAGAAGGAGGGCTCAAGGGAAGAGATAGGTTTAGATTTTGATTAAAGCGAACAGTGAGTTATTATTGATCTCTGGGTTGTCAGCCTTTGTGGTTTTTATGATGGATGAACTATGTGGAACAATTTAACGAGGCACTCTCAGCACCTTCGGCTGTGTACACAGTACAGTACATACAACGTCACTTCTTCGACCCTCCACAGAATCTGGAGCATAAAATGATAGACAACCTGTATCACAAATATACTTTGTAATTTATCTACGTGTGCATACTACAAACTTTTAATATTGTAGTTTTCAGATCATAGCTATTTTCCTGCTAAATTGTCTGCATCTCGAGTAAGCAATCATAGAGTACTGTGGAGTAGTGATTCATGGTGTTGTGTTGCTGCGGAGTGCTTTTTGTCATTGTTTTGGAGCCGGAGGAGAGCATTGATGGAACAGAAGGGGATGGATGGCAAATGAGTGTATATTCAAAATGGCTCCTCATTTGGGACGTACCCTCAGTCTGTGATGAGCGATTTCTCTTAGACCATGGAGGCTCATGAATATCACAAATACGGTTAATGAGTACACATTACAGAGGGGTGTTTGACTTCACATTCAATTATAGGAGAGCGGAGGATATTTTTTGGCAGCAAAGTCAACTAATTAATGGTGAGACCTCACTCTAGTGAACTGTAGCGGATGAAGGAATATGATGACACCGGTGAAGAGGCATTGTGTCTAGGTACAATAGTAGGGACACTGAAGAAGTCAGTGAGATGAGTGTTAACGCAATGAGATGTACTTTCTGTGCTAATGTCCTTGAATCTTTTTGGACTGGGAAGTCTAATTACAATACAGAAATGTCATATAGTCATACTCAGTAGTCCCTATGATGTTATGGCTGATAAATTCACTTTACACATCTAACACAAATTGGCTGCGTTTACACAGGCAGCCCAATACAGATATTTTTTTCACTAATTGGTCTTTTGACCAATCAGCTCTGAAAAAAGTCTGATGTGAAAAGAACTGATGTGATTGGTCAAAAGACCAACCAGTGGAAAAAAATTACAGAATTGGGTTGCCTGTGTAAACACAGCCTTAGAACTTGGGTAATCATGCACATATATGCTAATGCGCACGCTGCATTTTCACAGATGCATGCACATTTTCTCTGGCAAATAAAGCATTCATGGGGATTTTTTGAATATTACATGAGTCTTTCCCGAGTGTGCTGTGACCTGCTGAACTAAGATTCAACTCAGCACACACACACACACACACACACACACACACACACACACACACACACACACACACACACACACACACACACACACACACACACACACACACACACACACACACACACACACACACACACATACACCACAGGGAGTAGGACATGCAGACCTTGTTAAATAACTCCATGAACCCTGACTTATGTTGCTTGTTAGTCATAAGAGGCAGTACCTCAGGATGGGGGTTTGTGGGTAATGTCATGATAATTGCTACAATGTCAACAGTGCAGTAGGAAATGTAAATGCTTATGTAAATCCACTGTAAATCCCAGTTCCTCTTTCTTTGTTCAAAGTTGTATATCATGTTAATCTCTCATCAATTTTACACAAGAATAACTGTGTATGTAATTTGGAATTTGAATGGCTTGCATTAGCAAGGCACATGCCCCGCCCATGTGAGGATCTGTCTTATTCAGCCATCTATTTCCTGTGTTTGAGCGGTGCAAAATCCACTTCTCACTTAAGTCTCACAGGACTGATTGATTTCATTTTACTCCTGGGATTCTTTCATACTCTTGTAATGACCTGTTTGTAATGACCTGTCAAACATACCCTGGGAATGGTTAAAATGAGCTCAATGGAATACATTATCCTTCTGTTGTATCTATAAGAACGATATAACGCCTCGTCTCGACACTTACATCACAAGAAAGAGAAGAAAGAGAACTTTCCCTTTTATGTGCAATTGAACAAAGTAATCGTTTAGTACAGTTGGAATGTTTACAAATTATATGTGCTGAAATGAAAGAAACTTCCAAAAATGAACACTTGGATTATAGTGATATTATGTCTAATCTCGCAAACAAACAAAGTAGATTAGGTGTAGCATTAATTACTGTTGATTTTTAATCTGAGGGTATCCTGCTATTAACACACTTGTTGAATTATGCAAGAGAATGTGAAAACAACAGTAATTGATGAGTCAGTCTAGACAGCACAGGTGAGTGCAGATAGGGTAGACAGAGCCCTGTTCCACCCATTTATGTTAATGTTTCATATACAGTTTAAGTCGGAAGTTTACATACACCTTAGCCAAATACATTTAAACTCAGTTTTTCACAATTCCTGACATTTAATCCTAGTAAAAATTCCCTGTCTTAGGTCAGTTAGGATCACCACTTTATTTTAAGAATGTGAAATGTCGAGAGTATGAGTAGAGAGAAGGATTTATTTCAGCTTTTATTTCTTTCATCACATTCCCAGTGGATCAGAAGTTTACATACACTCAATTAGTATTTGGTAGTATTGCCTTTAAGTTATTTACCTTGGGTCAAACGTTTCGGGTAGCCTTCCACAAGCTTCCCACAATAAGTTGGGTGAATTTTGGCCATTCCTCCTGACAGAGCTGGTGTAACTCAGTCAGGTTTGTAGGCCTCCTTGCTTGCACACACTTTATCAGTTCTGCCCACAAATGTTCTATATGACTGAGGTCAGAGCTTTGTGATGGCCACTCCAATACCTTGACGTTGTTGTCCTTAAGCCATTTTGCCACAACTTTGGAAGTATGCTTGGGGTCATTGTCCATTTGGAAGACCCATTTGCGACCAAGCTTTAACTTCCTGACTGATGTCTTGAGATGTTTCTTCAATATATCCACAGAATTTTCCTCCCTCATGATGCCATCTATTTTGTGAAGTGCACCAGTCCCTCCTGCAGCAAAGCACCCCCACAACATGATGCTGCCACCCCCGTGCTTCACGGTTGGGATGGTGTTCTTCGGCTTGCAAGCCTCCCCCTTTTACCTCCAAACATAATGATGGTCATTATGGCCAAACAGTTCTATTTTTGTTTCATCAGACCAGAGGACATTTCTCCAAAAAGTACAATCTTTGTCCCCATGTGCAGTTGCAAACCGTAGTCTGGCTTTTTTATGGCGGTTTTGGAGCAGTGGCTTCTTCCTTGCTGAGCGGCCTTTCAGCTTATGTCGATATAGGACTTGTTTTACTGTGGATATAGATACTTTTGTATCTGTTTCCTCCAGCATCCTCACAAGGTCCTTTGCTGTTGTTCTGGGATTGATTTGCACTTTTTGGACCAAAGTACGTTCATGTCTAGGAGACAGAACGTGTCTCTTTTCTGAGCGGTATGACAGCTGCGTGGTCCCATGGTGTTTATAATTGCGTACTATTGTTTGTACAGATGAACGTGGTACCTTCAGGCATTTGGAAATTGCTCCCAATGATGAACCAGACTTGTGGAGGTCTAAAAATAATCTGATGCCTTGACTGATTTCTTTTGATTTTCCCATGATGTCAAGCAAAGAGGCACTGCGTTTGACTCAAATGATGTCAATTAGCCTATCAGAAGCTTCTAAAGCCATGACATCATTTTTTTGAATTTCCCAAGCTGTTTAAAGGCACAGTCAACTTAGTGTATGTAAACTTCTGACCCACTGGAGTTGTGATACAGTGAATTATTAGTGAAATAATCTGTCTGTAAACAATTGTTGGAAAAATTTGTCCTAACCGACTTGCCAAAACTATAGTTTGTTAACAAGACATTTGTGGAGTGGTTGAAAAACAAGTTTTAATGACCCCAACCTAAGTGTATGTGAACTTCAGACTTCAACTGTATGCAAATATACCTGGTGTATTCACGCAAATTAGCCACATATAATTTTATTTATTTTAACACAACATATATAAAAAATACCTGATACAATAAGAAAATGTATTTGAGTGCATTCTAAGAAATAAATACATTTGACAAGAAATTAAATACCTGAACTCCATTCATTCAGATATATAATTCAGTCAATATCTAATGGATTATTAAAAAAAATTATGAGTTTGGAGTATCTTCATCCATTGTCCAACTGTTAATTAGAATTGTTTTTAAAACATTTTAACTATTTCGATGACCGTTGCTACTTATATGATTGGTAGCAACATAATGCCTCCACCCACAGCACACTGTCTATCTAGTACTTGACTATAGTGTTCTCAGTATTATTTTACTTCATTTGTCAACAGTAGGCACCTGAACTGTCACAAAGGTATGCAGCAGACCTATCCTGGCATTTTTGTACCCATACTAGTATACTGTATATAGTCAAAATGTGCACTGCATAGACTAGTACCATTACCACCCCAGTCTATTCCTCAAGACAGCCACTTTCAATTCATTCTTCTGTCATTGTCCTTCAGTTTGGCCTGTGGGCCTGCCTACAAATCTCATGACATGACCAATGTCACTGCCAGACAGTCCGCCCTCTCCCCGAATCCACCAATAACAGGAGGGGCTCTTCTAATCAAGCATCAAATTAACTAAACCCCTAACATTCCTTTATTAAACCCTGTTGGCTCTGCAGGTCTGTAGAGAGAGTAGGTTATCCCTGTACAACTCAATTCTAACAAGATGCCACCACCATGTCTTCCAAGAGAGTATATGTGTTTAGTATCGATTGAGGGCTCTGTGACACGTATCGGTCATCGATTGTGACACTAAAGCGGGTCCGACGGAACAGTGTGGCAGTCACGGAGAGATTAAGACAGAACTCTCCAGTGGCCAATTAGAATGGATATTTTGAGAATTTCTGGTTGATCACACTTCAATAGGGGATTTGTATTGAATTGAGTGCTGCCATTAAACCAGTGGCTGATTAAGGAATACAGTTACTGTCACCAGTTCTTTTTTAATAAGGATCATTCAAAGTTTGGATATTTAAGCTTTTCCGTTTATCTCAAAAGGCTTACGCATATGTCAGCTAGCTCGTCAGGACACAAACTCTTTTCAGACAGTTTGTGATATCAATTGTTATGTGAACAATGATCATAACCTCCCCCATGCTATATTCATGGCCATATTGGAACTCCTTCCAACTGGACACAGAAGGCATTTCAACGTCTAGTTCTGATTTACATTTGATTGAGTTGTCAACTAACGTGAATGTCACTGGATTTAGTTAGGTGAAAAAAATAAACAATTCCCTTATGTTGATGACTTTTTGCAAATCCATTTACTAAGTTGACTCAATGTCATCACATTTATATATTTATTTTATAATGTCGAAACAACGTCGATTCAACAAGTTTTTGCCCAGTGGGTTATCTCTATGCCCAGTAAGTGGCTGTCCTTCATTGACAGAGAGTAGGGTTCCCTAATAGGTGACCCACAGGCCAATAATGTATCATTTACGCTGTTGGACATAAAAGACTGTAAAATCACCAGGAAATCATCTCAAGCTGATTTTAATTCAGGAAATCTGTTCCCAAGTATTCCCAATAGAGAGGCATATGTGATCATTTCCAATGTAATCAAGATTTGAAATCGTTGTTTTTGTCAAAAATGATCTGTTTGGGCTTCTTGTGGACAATTTGCGGTGTTAAAATGATTTATAATTATGTTCCTGCTCCCAGACCATCCGCTCAAGAAACAATCGGCCCACAGATTAATGTCATTGAGGACCGATGACATTGAGAGAGGTTTTTCTTAAGAATAGAAAATATACTTTCTTGTCCATTTTGTGAGAAACAAACAATAACTGTCCTCACACAAGTATGAACTGCATGCAAACATTTCATTATCATACAACAGCCTTGATATGGACTTAATCGTTGCCCCTTTGTGGTTCTGTGCCCCTATCATATTCAACAATGTGTCAACAATGTGCTCGATATGATGTCATAATGGCACATCATTAGCATCTGTTTGGCAGACTGAATCAACAGACAGACAAATTGTGCAGCAATAATTGCTGTCACACAATTAGTTGTAATTACTACATGTATACTGCTGTGACACAGCAGAGTTATTGTGGGAGATGATTGGGGTGCAAAGCACCCTCTCTGTGACCTACTGTAGTAGCATGCAGTAGAATATACACTGAGTGTACAAAACATTAGGAATACCTAATGTTAGAATATTGCGTTGCACCCCCTTTTGCCCTGAGAACAGCCTTCAGTTTGTCGGGCATGGACACTACAAGGGGTCGAAAGTGCTCCACAGGGATGCTGGCCCATGTTGACTCCAACGCTTCCCACAGTTGTGTCAAGTTGTCTGAATGTCCTGTGGGTGGTGAACCATTCTTGATACACATGGGAAACTATTGAGCGTGATAAACCCAGCAGCGTTGCAGTTGTTGACACAAACCGGTGCGCATGGCACCTACTACCATACCCTGTTCAAAGACACTTAAATATTTTGTCTTGCCCATTCACCCTCTGAATGGCACAGATACACAATCCATGTCTCAATTGTCTCAAGGCTTAAAATCCTTCTTTAACCTGTCTCCTTCCCTTCATCTACACTGATTGAAGTGGATTTAACAAGTGACATCAATAAGGGATCATAGCTTTCACCTGGATTCACCTGGTCAGTCTATGTCATGGAAAGATCAGGTATTCTTAATTTTGTACAGTGCATGTGAAGAGAGCTTGTAACTGTAGTCTTTCATTTCGTCTAAAAAGGTTTTTAAGTGTCATTTGACATTCTTTCTCATCCCCAAAAGCTCCCTGCTGAGAGGAAGAAAGAGAGAGAAAGTGGAGAGTGGATGAAAAAAGATGTAATCGTTCATTGTCCCACGCCTCCCTTTGACAAACAGCGTCATCTACTTATGAAAGAAGAGTTAACTTCCAAATGCTTTGATCCTTCTTCCCCTTCCTCCCCTTCCCAAAGTTGTCTGTTCTAAATGTGATGGGGTTTCTCTCCTGAGTCTCTGACACCGCTCGCTGGCCTGTTTGAAGAGGTAATCTGGGGATACAACACCTAAACAGGTCTTGAAGACAATCTGCCTCTACCGATCTTACGTTCAAACGTCACACGCTCAAAGAGAGTGGGCGTGTAGGAGGGGGAATAGTTTAGGGAAATATTCTCTGGGCACCGGGACTGACGGAGATCCAAGTGAGCCGTTAGAAAAGGTCTGAGGCCGTCTGCGATGACATCACAGAGGCGTATCGCTTAGTAGTCGACTTACATTAGCCTCCGATAATGCTTTTCAACCTTTCATTCACATACAGTATTTCTTTGTTTATTTCACACGTATTTTACATATATTTCACACGTTTCAAATATATTTATCTACGATGTGCATTTCGGATGTGATATTCCAATATAGCGGTGAAAAGACATGACTGTGCTGTGTGACACGTCTGTACTCTTCTTTAAACATGCAGTGCACGGGCCAGAGCCTTTACAAATCGCTGGAGATCAGATTAATACCTTTTAGTACAACTGCATGTGATTGAATTGCTTCTGAATTTGATTAAGAAGGAATGTCTGGGTACCTTTCACCTCAACCTTGAACCTGGGGCGGATCGTAAATCAATTGACAAGCTCTGTGTTCAAGCTGGCTTTACAGAGCATCACGAACAGCAACCTCAAAGCCGGATGGATGTTGTCAAAGGGTAAATGCGTATAGAGATTGTGTATACAGTGCATTCGGAAAGTATTCAGACCCCGTGACTTTTTCCACATTTTGTTACATTACAGCCTCATTGTAAATTGATTAAATAGTTTTTTCCCCTCATCAGTCTACACACAATACCCCATAACAACAAAGCAAAAACTGTTTTAGAAAAATAAAAAAAATGATATATCACATTTACATAAAAATTCAGACCCTTTACTCAGTACTTTGTTGAAACACCTTTGGCAGCGATTACAGCTTCGAGTCTTCTTGGGTATGACGCTACAAGCTTGGCACACCTGTATTTGGGGAGTTTCTCCCATTCCTCTCTGCAGATCCTCTCAAGCACTTTCAGGTTGGATGGGGAGTGTCGCTATACAGCTATTTTCAGGTCTCTCCAAAGATGTTCGATCAGGTTCAAGTTCCAAAGTCACACCTGCGTTGTCTTGGCTGTGTGCTTAGGGTCATAAATTAGAAGAAAAAAATCTAAAAACCTGTCATTAGGAAGTACTGTATGTCGATTGATGAGGAAAAACTACAATTTAATCAATTTTAGAATAAGGTTGTAACCTAACAAAATGTGGAAACGGTTAAGGTGTCTGAATACATCCCGAGGGCACTGTATAAGCGAATATATAGAGGGAGTTTTATATCATAAAAAAAACAACACCAACATCAATTTGAAGTTTTGTTGACATTTTCGGAGGTTTCTTACTTTTCTTGATTCATAACTCTGTAGTGAAGTGTATCAAAGTGTTGTTTTGTGCCAGGTAGGACCAGAAAGGTTAGAGGCCTAATGTGAAATCAATAGCCTGACTTGTCCCATTTGACAATATGTGTGACCTTCTGTTGTGTTGCTGAGTCTATGAAGGGATGAGTTTGGTTTGTATCCTCAGATACCCCAGCTTCTATCAACAACAGATAGTCTTTCGATAATATATTTGCTATCTATATTGACGAATAGTTGAGCTTCTGTAGTTTTATGGTTTTAAACAGTCATACAATGTAGCGTCATGACATCAGTATTACATGACTTTCCTCAATTGTTTAACTTAAACTCTGACAGACAGAAGCATAATATTATTCATCGGCAAAGAACTACAGGTCTTAAATGTACAGTCACCTCCAAAATGATTGGCACCCTTGATAAAGATGAGAAAAAAATACTATAAAAGGAATAATACAAATACTGAGCTAAATTGCACGCTCAAGAAAATTGGATACAATTGAATAAAATACTGTGTATGCACATGTACATAAAAACTACAACTAAAATCGAAACTACTAAACTATACACCTTTGTCCTTAAACAATAAACCCTTTAACTTCTCAGTTCAATTCACTCGTAGTCAACTCTTTCATTTGCCATTATAGAAGTAGAAGCCAAATCTCACATGTTCAGGAAATTCTCCCAACAAAGGGAACCGTAGTGAGACAGTGGATTGCTTGCTGTTCGGGGTTTTAGGCTGGGTTTCTGTAGAGCACTTTGTGACATCGGCTGATGTATAAATGGCTTTATAAACCATAGAGAGACATCCCCTTCTATTAAATGAAGTAACTTTCTCCCTGCCTTTCCCCCCTGGTTTCATGGAAAGCATTTCCCCAACCAACGTTAGCCTGAGAGCATTTGATATACCCTCCTCATCACACTGCATTAAAGCATCCAAGAGCCCTTGTAATGTCACGACATTGCTATTAGCCGCTCCATCTAATTCATATACTATATCCAGGCCGTATCCGGGCAGAATGATGATTATGCTGCTTGGTCTAATGTTGGTTTATTCAGATGTCAGCAGGCAAGGACATTTGTGAACACTCTCTCCTGCTAAAGTAATGTTCCCATTCCTATTAATTCACTACTAACCTATTCTAGTCCTAATAACCCTCAGAGGACTGGAGAAGCCCGGGATGTATTCACTAGTAACCAAACGGGACAAANAATGCAAAAGAGAGCAGTGGAAATCCACTAATCTATTATAGCTGATGGAAAGTCAATAACAATGTATAACATGTCATTAATTATTGATCCTAATGAAGCCATTAAAATGTCCCTCATTACCTGCATGCACTGGTTTGTGATAATGAGGATACACGTACACATTACCAGGGTATATTCTCTAACCTCTGGAGTCTACAAGGAGAAAGAGGCTAGGTCAGTAAAGTAACGAGAGAGAGAGAGAGAGACAGAGAGAGAGAGAGAGAGAGAGAGAGAGAGAGAGAGAGAGAGAGAGCACAGTATCTCTGGCTGACAAACAACAGATATTGGTTTGTCTCTCTCTCCCCCTCTGTCTTTCTTTCTTTTTTTCTCTCTCTCTCTGTCTCTATCTCTCTCACTCTCTCTCACCCCTCTCTCTCTCTCTGTGGGCCTCTCTCTCTGACTCCCTGTCTGTCCCTCCCACGCCGCCTTATCACAACCAGCAGGAACAAAGCAGCGGTCCTCTTTGTTACTGCAAACCTCTCCTTCCTCCGTCATTTTTAACAGCCTCACACAGCATGGGGCTATTAAAAGGACAACATCGCTCTGTAGTCACTAATAATGGATGTGTTTGGGTGAAATGGAAATCCGCCAAAAACACCCAGTCAGTCTGCAACCCAATAATCCATTGAGGAATTCATAATGCCTATTCCCCAATTCTCCCTGGAGATATTGACGAATAACAATGATTAAGGAACTGTTGCCTTTATAGCAATCTCAGTGTAGTCCCATGCGAATATATTTTTAATATCATGATATGAAGGTATGAGACTCAGTACAGTAACTCCTGCATTAATATGGCATGTGGCCATGTGAGCTTTACAGAGGGACTAAGGGAACCCAACCATGGAAGGAGGGGTGGTGAACAGAGGAGGTTGGTGGGAGGAGCTATAGGAGGACAGTCTCATTGTACTGGCAGGAATGGAATTAATGGAACGGTATCAAACATATGGAAACCATGTTTGACTCCGTTCCATTGATTCCATTCCAGCCGGTACAATGAACCTGTCCTACTATAGCTCCTCCCACCAGCCTGCTCTGATAGTGATGGAGGGATGACGGAGGGATGATGGAGGGATGACGGAGGAAAGAGAAACAGAAACAATCTAGAAAGAGATACACTTGGGCATCAGACAGTCTGCCTCTCTGACTCGACAAAGTCCTCCAGTACGTCACAATGTCTGTCAATGCCATATATCAGTTGGCCAATTATCCTCACACTAACATCCACAGTCAATAGTATTCTATGATTGCATCTGAAATGGCACCAGATTCCTTATGTAGTGCATTACTTTGAACGGGACTCTGGTCAACGTAGTACAGTATAGGGAATGGAGTGCCATTTTGGACATAACCTATGACCCTCTACGATCCCCCTGTCAGGACCAACCATTACATCTACTGTGCCCTGCATAGGCTATTATCCTGGGGAGTAAATTAGCTTTCCCTCTGAGATATTGTTATACTCTTTTGCGTTCTTTTCTGGTCCTTTAGCAGGAAGGAGCAGCAATTGTTTCTTTAAGGATCAATATTGTATTGCAGTGAGAGATGTGTTGAGGTAAAAGGGGTAAAAAGTTGTGCTGAATGCATTACTGAGTCTTAGATTTATTGGTTACTTTTATTTCTCCAGTGTGTTGTTCCCTCTCTGTTGAGAGACAGGAAAGGTTAGTGGTTTAATTGACTGATAGAGGCTGTAGCGCTCTAAGTACGACGGTGGGCTGGACTGCCCTCTGGTGGACAATCTATCCTACTGCAACCAATGGAATGTAGGTCCTGTTTGAATACTTAAAATTGCCTTCTTCCTCCCTTCCTCGAATTCACTTATTATGCTTGGTGCTTATGCACCAATTTATCATATATTTTATGAGGGAGGGAGGGATGCATGTTAAAGGTTGAATTTGATTATTAGCGGTAGTGGCTCTGCTTCTTCATAACAGTGGAGCAGTTGTTGTGGATTGCTCAATAGCACAACGGAAGACAATGGCATCTAGGATTTGTTACCAGCAATCTTCCGGTACGCTAGCTCACTTCCCGACAGATTTTTCACATCAGACCCGGGATTCGAACTATCAAATCTCTAGCTCGCCTCTCAAAACCTGCTGCCGGCTAAGGTACTTGACGCCCGTAGTAACGATTGATATTCCTTACAAATGTTGCCACAATACAATTCACTAAATCCTAGCACATCCCTTTAAGGCTGACTAAGGATCTGACCCTTTTTTTTTTTTTAATTCGCCTAAAATGACATACCCAAATCTAACTGCCTGAGGCTCAGGACCTGAAGCAAAGACATGCATATTCTTGATACCATTTGAAAGGAAACACCTTGAAGTTTTTTGTATTGTTTTTTGTACCATCATCTTTGAAATGCAAGAGAAAGGCCATAATGTATTATTCCAATTTAGATGTTGGCCACTAGATGGCAGCAGTGTATGTGCAACGTTTTAGACTGATCCAATGAACCATTGCATGTTTGTTCAAGATGTTATATCAAGACTGCCCAAAGGTGCCTAATTGGTTAATTAATACATTTTCAAGTTAATAATTGTGCACTGTCCTCAAACAGTAGCATGGTATTCGTTCACTGTAATAGCTACTGTAAATTGGACAGTGCAGTTAGATTAACAAGAATTTAAGCTTTCTGCCCATATAAGACATGTCTATGTCCTGGGAAATGTTTTTGTTACTTACAACCTCATGCTAATCACATTAGCTTACATTAACTCAACCGTCCCGCGGGGGGGACACCAATCCCATTGAGGTTAAGGCTGACTTCACTATGTCTCTGTGTAACGCTTGATGTGAACAAGCGTTTCATCTCCACACTCACTGCCTTTTAGAGCGAAAGCATTTTCTGTTTAGCCTAATTAATTAAAACCATGGAAACGTTCAATATTCATCTCCTCGGCGCTCTGAACTCTAACTGCGGTCATAATCTAATAGAGACAATGTCAGCTAATTAAAGTTCCTTCAAGGTTATCTCTAAACAGGCCAACTGGGATCACCAATGGCTTAGTTCATTATTGTGGAAATAATATAATTGAGTGGTCACAGACTTGCAACTCCGCTAGAGGTAGAAGAGATGACTCTACTTGAGGTCGAATGGGAGCACAGTGCTGTCTTTTGTATTCTCATGAACAAATATTACACTTTACCACATGGGGGCGCTAATGGACTATAGAAGATATACGTCGTATTAAATCCTCTGGCATGCTGGCCTCCTAGTTCTCTTGCCAGACTAGACACCGCTGGTGAATACATAAATATGTTTAAAAGCCTTCAGTATTGATAGAAAGAGGAAATATATGAATCTACCAAAGCCTATATTGACTGGTGGATTATGTCTCTGTGATTTTCCTGAATTACATCATCAATGAATCACAACTAGACTTGGAGTTAGAAAGATGTCACTCCACAATGATACAATAATACACAATGCTGATTTTCACTAAAAACAATCATGGTCAAACATGGTACATGTCTATAATACATTGCATCATCAATGCACATGTATAAAATAATAATTTGAAAAAACTATTTAAGTACAGTGGATAACCCCAACTCTAACTATATATCGCCAAACCCTCATCCGCATTGGTGTGTACTGTTACTTTTTATTTGCCGGCCAACATTTCTATAAAAGTTTGTATCAATTGGAAGCTTCTGTGTTTGTAGTCTCAACTCTGAACATGTTTCAACTCAGAAAAATCATTCACCTGTGACATCATGTCTAAACTTGTCATGGCCAGGGCTATGCTTTATGGGATAGGTGAATAAGGGTAGGGGGAAGGTTAATGAGGTATAACGACATATCCATAGATAGTACAGTATACAACTTTTAGAGCTCAATTCTGACCCTGTAAGCGGTTTGAATTCAAATTCAAACAGAAACTTACCTGGTCCTTCAGGAGACCAGTGTAACAGAGAACAACTACCAGCTGCTCCTTACTGAATGTAACTCAGCAAACCATTTTCCTTTCCCCCATTTAGTAAGTTTGCTGTGCTCTTGTCTTCTCTTTGGCATGCCCCGACTGCTTGAATAGCTTTACTGGGAGGAATTTGCTTCAGCAGAGAGCAGAGGAGCTGCCAGGCTTGTGGCTACAAGCACACAGTGAATTGCATCACATCCGCAAGAGTGATCCAGCTGGGTGTGTGTAGCTATGTGGCTGTGTGCTCTTTAGGTGTCTCTCTCTCTCTCTTTTTTCTCTCTCTCCTCCCTCCATCCCTCCCTCCCCCTCTCTCTCTCTCTCTCTCTCACCTCTTCCTCTCTGTGAGTCTCTAGGTGAGTCAAAAGCAGCCCTGAATCAGGAAGTAGGATGCCGTGACAGACATTAGTAGGCAGAAGGAAATGGGCACCACCAACACACAATGTCACAATGTCTGCTGCTGCTCCTGTCCACGGTAACACAAGGACGAGAGGGAGGAGAGGCCACAGGGAAATGACCCCATCGTCGATCATGTTGCTGCTGGCTCTGACAGCCTGCCTGGCTGGGACTGGTAGGTGTGGATTGTGGAAAGATAATTTGTCCTTACTGCTCATTGGAAACATAGAGCTTTCATGGCTTTCTCTACTCTCCTACTTTCACTCACTTTCATTATCTGTCTGTTTTCTCTTGGTGTCTCTGTTCTTCTCTTTATTTCACTTTGCCTGAGAATGTAATAGTATGCTGAAATGCGGTTTATATTGGCGGGTGGTGGCTGCTGAAATATGCGTGGACACGTTTTTTGAAGAGATAGTAAAGTTCTAGGCCTTTTGACTGCATGGTATTCTATCCAGTAGGTCTTACACACTGTACCTGAGTAATCGTTGCTGTATGGTTACATGTGCCTTTGAGTTGCTTCACTATGCTTTCTGAAGTTGAGCTCTCCTAGAGCTTGTTCACTTCTATTCAAATGGATGTTATTGTCTTTGTACATCTCTGTTACATTTCAATTGTGAAAGAGGTTGAGTTCCCTTCTTGCAACAGGTAGTTAGTTACGAATGATAAGAATCAGCTATAAACACAGTGACACATAGATGTTCCTGTTTTATTTCAAAAGCCCCATCTTCACCATAAGAACAAGAACATTGTGTTTTGTTAGTAGGAAAACCATTAACAGAAACATTTTCGCAATGGCATTACCTAGGCCTAATGGCACAGTTTGTTCCTTCTGTAGTGTATATTATCTCATCTGTTTGATACTTCTTTTTAGTTTATAGAGTCATAGAGTCTACTGTCAGTATATATGCCTTTCCTTTTTCACTGTAACCACTGGCTGGTAAGCAAGGGATATGTTTATTTGAAAGGGTTTTTAATGCCATATCCATGTCTCCTCAACACATTCATTTAGAATTACAGTGCACATGCCCAAACATTTACAGTAAGATGGAATGTCCTGGGTTAACCTACATTCTTAGAAAACAAAGGTGCTATCTCGAACCTGAAAGGATTATTCGGCTGTCCCCACATAGGAGAACCCTTTGAAGAACCCTTTTTGGTTCCAGGTACAGAGGGTTCTACATGGACCCAAAAAGGGTTCTGCCTGAAACCAAAAAGGGTTCTACCTGAAACCAAAAAGGGTTCTACCTGAAACCAAAAAGGGTTTGCCTATGCGGACACCCGAAGAACCCTTTTGGAACTTTTTTTCTGAAGAGTGTATGATACATAAGCCCATACATAAGCCCACATGATTAAGGTCACAGCTCTCAACCAAGTACACTACTGACAGGCCCAAACTCATTCACATCCAAAGAGCTGATGACTGTTTAAGCTCCTTTTTCTGGGAAACAGCATCATACTGTCTGACTCAGTGTAGTTTGCACATACAGTGAGGGGAAAAAAGTATTTGATCCCCTGCTGATTTTGTACGTTTGCCCACTGACAAAGAAATGATTAGTTTATAATTTTTATGGTAGGTTTATTTGAACAGTGAGAGACAGAATAACAACAAAAAAATCCAGAAAAACGCATGGGAAAAATGTTATAAATTGATTTACATTTTAATGAGGGAAATAAGTATTTGACCCCTCTGCAAAACATGACTTAGTACTTGGTGGCAAAACCCTTGTTGGCAATCACAGAGGTCAGACGTTTCTTGTAGTTGGCCACCAGGTTTTCACACATCTCAGGAGGGATTTTGTCCCACTCCTCTTTGCAGATCTTCTCCAAGTCATTAAGGTTTCGAGGCTGACGTTTGGCAACTCGAACCTTCAGCTCCCTCCACAGATTTTCTATGGGATTGAGGTCTGGAGACTGGCTAGGCCACTCCAGGACCTTAATGTGCTTCTTCTTGAGCCACTCCTCTGTTGCCTTGGCCGTGTGTTTTGGGTCATTGTCATGCTGGAATAAACATCCACGACCCATTTTCAATGCCCTGGCTGAGGGAAGGAGGTTCTCACCCAAGATNAGGCAGCATTCCTCCTCCTCCAAACACGGCGAGTTGAGTTGATGCCAAAGAGCTCCATTTTGGTCTCATCTGACCACAACACTTTCACCCAGTTGTCCTCTGAATCATTCAGATGTTCATTGGCAAACTTCAGACCGGCATGTATATGTGCTTTCTTGAGCAGGGGGACCTTGCGGGCGCTGCAGGATTTCAGTCCTTCACGGCGTAGTGTGTTACCAATTGTTTTCTTGGTGACTATGGTCCCAGCTGCCTGTGGACAAGTGTCTTTTATACAGGTAACAAGCTGAGATTAGGAGCACTCCCTTTAAGAGTGTGCTCCTAATCTCAGCTCGTTACCTGTATAAAAGACACCTGGGAGCCCGAAATCTTTCTGATTGAGAAGGGGTCAAATACTTATTTCCCTCATTAAAATGCAAATCATTTTATAAAATTTTTCATATGCGTTTTTCTGGATTTTTTTGTTGTTATTCTGTCTCTCACTGTTCAGATAAACCTACAATTAAAATTATAGACTGATCATTTCTTTGTCAGTGGGCAAACGTACAAAATCAGCAGGGGATCAAATACTTTTTGGTACTTTTTTATGAATCCCGAATATTCTAAATTGCATAAAACTAGGGTGATGAGTTTTTCCTGGCCAAGTGACCCGGGAAAACTCTTGGCTCTCGTTATACAGTAGGCTTGAGGTCAGGTCGTGTTCTAATGAAAAACTCCTGGCCCTATGTTGCTTAACCATTGACTCTTTCGTTGCAGTGTTCTGCCAGGATGAAGACGACACAAATACTGCTGAAAATACACAAACAGAAAATGATGCTGGGTTCTCAGGTGAGCTTTAGCTGCTAGCTGCCTTCCCCATGTGCATACTCCTCCAACACAACCTGGTGGTAATGGCTCATAAGTGTCCCTTTCCAAAGGGTTTGGCATTAGATGTGCTTGTGTTGATACTTTTCTCAATGTCCCCAGTGATCCCAACTGTAAGTGATGCCACCCCTACACCAGACTCATACCTATCATCTGAGAGTCCTTCAGGTGAGGTTACACCTGTCTCCATAACACAAGTCCATTACCTGATTTCCATCAGAGCCTTACATGACAACAAAAAAAGGCCCTCTGGTTTATCATTTAATTTAATGTTGTTTCAGAGGGACATGTGACTGAAGCTGAATCTGGTTCTGGATACAGTCCAAGTGTCAATTTAAAAGGTACAAACAACAACAATTGATGTAGTGTTTAAGAAAATAGTGTATTAGAAATTATTATTGAAATGGTGAAATAATTGCGGAAACATTGCAGACAAGTTGGTGTTACATCTGTAGCGACATGATCAGTTTCCCAACATGATGGTTCCTCTTCCAGAGGAGGATCATCTCCAATCCTCTGAAGCACCGCTGGAGGAAAGTCTGAGTCCCACCTTTATCCTGGTTCCTGTTGTGCTGGTGGTCGTGATAATCGCCATGGTAGTGGGCGTAATCATAATCAAACGCAGATGGAATCGAAAAGAAAAGAGCAATTCTGGTAAGTCATGAGAACTTTGCTATAGCTGGAAATATGTCCACATGATGAGAAGCAACAGGCGACATGACCCCATTCTCTTACACCATGACAGATCTGCTTATGACTAGATGTACTGTACAATTCAGTCGTCTTTTTCATTGCATGGGTACATTACAACACTATGACATGTGAAAAGGGGTATGATTAGCTTGGTGCATACTTATTTAGAGTAGTGTGTAGGCCTGCAGTTGTATACTCAACCACAATACAGTATACAATGTATGAGTTGATATTGTTCATGTACTTTGACATTACTTTATTAGATGGTGCATGATGTTGGCTATAATGATGGTTTCCTATTCCAGATAATGTAGAAGAGGATAAATATTTGCATGGTAGCGATGACACAGAAAAAGTTCCGATGTAAGTATTGAACACTGCTCTATGAGCTATACAGTGCATTTGGAAAGTACTCAGACCCCTTGACTTGTTCCACATTTTGTTATATTACAGCCTTGTTCTAAAATCTATCTATATTACAGAAGTATTCAGATCCTTTGCGAAGAGACTCGAAATCGAGCTCAGGTGCATCCTGTTTCCATTGACCATCCTTGAGATGTTTCTACAACTTGATTGGAGTCCACCTGTGGTAAATTCAATTGATTGGACGGGATTTGGAAAGGCATTGAAGGTCCACAAGAACACAGCAGAAATAAATAATGTAAACTGTGCTAATGTGTAGTGAGTTTCACTTACTGCCTAGTACACAAGGGTCCAAAACTGTAAACCTAAAAAAAACACTAAATAGATTCTTCAATGGAAGAGGTTTGGATCCACCAAGACTCTTCCTAGAGCTGGCTGCCCGGCCAAACTGAGTGATCAGGGGAGAAGGGCGGTGACCAAGAACCCGATGGTCAACCTGACAGAGCTCCATAGTTCCTCTGTGGAAATGGGAGACCCTTCCAGAAGAACATCCATCTCTGCAGCACTCCACCAATCAGGCCTTTATGGTAGAGTGGCCAGACAGAAGTCACTCCTCAGTAAAAGGCACATGACAGCCCATTTGGAGTTTGCCAAACAGTACCTATAGGACTCTCAGACCATAATAAAATAGATTCTCTGGTCTGATGAAACCAAGATTGAACTCTTTGACCTGAATGCCAAGTGTCACGTCTGGAGGAAACATGGTACCATCCCTACGGTAAAGTATGTTGGTGGCAGCATCATGCTGTGGGGATGTTTTCAGCGGCAGGGACTGGGAGACTAGTCAGGGTCGAGGGAAAGATGAACGGAGAAAAGTACAGAGAGATCCTTGCCGAAAACCTCTCCAGAGTGCTCAGGACCTCAGACTGGGGCGAAAGTTTACCTTCCAACAGGACAATGACCCTAAGCACACAGGCAAGACAACGCAGGAGTGGCTTCGGGACAAGTTTGAATGTCCTTGAACCCGATCGAACATCTCTGGAGAGTCTTAAAAATCCCCAAATACAGGTGTGCCAAGCTTGTGGTGTCATACCCAAGAAGACTCAAGGCTGTAATCACTGCCAAAGGTGTTTCAACAAAGAACTGAGTACAGGCTCTGAATACTTATGTAAATGTGATATTTTTTATACATTTGCAAAGATGTCTAAAAACCTGTTTTTGCTTTGTCATTATAGGGTATTGTGTGTAGATTTATGAAAGGACAAAACAATTTAATCCATTTTAGAAGGCTGTAACTTAACAAAATGTGGAAAAAGTCAAGGGGTCTGAATACTTTCTGAATGAACTATATCTAGGCTGTGCTCTCTATAGATTTTTCAAGTTGCAGTCACTTAAATTCATATACGGCGGTGAATCTGATTTCCTTGGTATGATTTTGACCTCACCCTTTCTCACCTCTGTTTGTTATTTCCTGTTTAGAAAGAAAGACGTTGAGGAGTTTGAAACAGGCGTGTGTGAGTGTGTGTGTGCCCTGTGTGTGTGTGCCGTGTCTGTGTGTCTCTCTCTCTCTCTCTCTGTGTGTGTGTGTGTGTGTGTGTGTGTGTGTGTGTGTGTGTGTGTGTGTGTGTGTGTGTGTGTGTGTGTGTGTGTGTGTGTGTGTGTGTGTGTGTGTGTGTGTGTGCTCTTTACCTCAACAAGTTGTTTCACACAAACACACATGCACCAGTCTCTCATAACTGACATACAGTATATGGTCAAGAATGATAATGTGTGAATCTAAGTGTTTACACATTAGCCTGAGAACTTATGAAAGAGCATTTCATCAGAAATATGGCAAAGCTCAAGTTCCTCCTGCTATGATGTGACACCTTGTCCCTGGTAACCAGCCTCCATGTGAGGATGTACGGTATGACTAAGGTATCTTTAGTGTAAGAGAAAGACTAACATAAAGGAAATAACCATCAAAAACAATCTCCTGTCAACACTTTACACTGCACATGAACGCTCTCTCTCTAAGCCAATCATGTGTCCGTGATGACTTCAGCGCGTTGACAGAAAACTTGAATCGATGACGAGAGCGCCCTCCTGTGAGAATCAGCAATACTACCAATCAAATGGCTTTGAGTAGAAAATCATGTCAAACTCTATTGGAGGGAAGGACAGTGCTTATTCAAATATGAACAGTTTTGGGTGGAAACCAGTGAAAAACAGCGTATTCCTAAGGAGTTTAATTTGAGACCAGTGCATCGTGTGAGAAACCCCTCAACTGTTTTGGATTGTCTTTATACCTCAACAGTGGATGTTTGTATTTTTCCCCTCTACACTCCCTTCATTTTAGTCCCTTTATTTTGTCATTTTCGAATGTCAAAACACTAATATGATGGGCTGACTACGTTGGCTGTTTTCCAGGCCCATGTTTGAGGATGATGTCCCCTCTGTGTTGGAGCTGGAGATGGAAGACCTGGAACAGTGGATGAATAAAGATGGTGAGTCATCTAAAAAACCCAAAAGAAAATGTATAGCAGCCCGCTAATAGTTATCTTTGAAAATAATGTATAACTGGAACAATCTGAGCTGAGGCTGTATATCTTGTATGTTAGTTGGCAATAAGTCGTCCTTGTTTTCCAAGCATTAGACTACTCTTGGTTCACAATAAGAATTTATGTCTGTTGTAAACTCTGTTGACTACTCACTCCTGTTTGTATTATTAACGTAAATGAAATTACATTAATAAATGTTGCTGTGAAAACAGGTTGGTTGAGAATAACTTTTCTCCAATAGAGGGCGCCATTGTATACTTTATTACTGAGCCACTGCAAGTGTGACGATACGTTCATACATGGACTAGACTGGAGTCCATTCCTTTTATACGTGCACTTAAATATCTAAGTACATACTGATAGGAAAGCTATTCGTAGACTATGAATGTCCACATTGTTTGTGATTTATACAGGGATATTTTATTCGTCGCATGAGTTGTCAATTTGTTTTTTTAGGTGGAGTTCGAATGGATTCTGGACAAGGGATCTAACATGATCATGGTAAACATACACCTGTCGTTTACTAACGCTGTAGTAGTCAACTCTACTGTACTTTGGCGGTTTATGTAGCAACGTTGCAATATAAGATAATGGGCTCTATTCAATCTGCGTCGCTGAAGCGTTACATATTGCGCGATATACATGTAAAGGTAATTGCCAACAGCGTTTACCGTGACCGTAGTCTCCGCTAACGCGGAATATGGCATTTACATTTGAATCACGCTTTAACGCTGCGTTTCTGTAATACGGGTTGAATAGGTTCCAAGGTGGTGACTGGTGAATGCGTCAATCACACCCATTAATGCAACTCAGGAACAGGGAGGGAGGACAGACAGCCTGGTGATGACATAACGTGTTGTCCTGGTGACATAATAACATGACCTGCTGCTGTTGACGTGGGTTGACCTGGCCTGCTGTTACTGTAACATGAAACTCAACAGTCTATCATTTGATTAACCTTTTAGATCATAATTAATAAGATGGACATGGATGGGGAGACCTGATCCTAGATCAGCACACTGACTCTGTGACTCTTTATAAATACAGGCCTTGGTCAGTGGAGGCTGCTGATGGGAGGACGGCTCATAATAATGTCTTGAAGGGAGCAAATGGAATGGCATCAAACACCTGACAACCACGTCTTTGATGCAGTGGTGCATTTTTATTATCATTTTTTTATCCAGTCGGATAAACACTCCAAACAGCCTGCCTGACCACTCGGAGGCGTCCGCATGGTCCTAAAGCACACCGTTGCCTTGTTTTGTATCACATTCCAATCCATAAATAAAAGCAATGAAACTGCTATGCAGTTGTCGGTTATCGCGGGTTAAGGAAGAACTGATTGAATCTAAACTTTGGACACTGTCACTCATCACTGGTGGGCGGGTGCAATTTCAGAATGTGGGGGGGGGGGGGGCATGTCCCCTCTGTCCCGATTGAAAGATGCGCCCCTGGTTTGATTGATTTGATACCATTCCACCTATTCCGCTCCAGCCATTACCAAGAGCCCGGCCTCCCCAATTAAGGTACCACCAACCACCTGTGCTTGGATTATGGCGTAATTCTCTTAAGTAAAGGTATCCTGAGTGGCGCAGTGGTTTAAGGCATTGCAGCGCAGTGTTAGCTGTGCCACTAGAGATCCTGGTTCGTGTCGCAACCGGGAGACCCATGGGGCAGCGCGCAATTGGCTCAGCGTCGTCTGGGTTAGGGGAGGGCTTGGCCGGCAGGGATGTTCTTGTCCCATTGCGCTCTAGCAACTCCTGTGTCGGGCTGGGCGCAATGCACGCTGACACGGTCGCCAGGTGTATGGTGTTTCCATTGGTGCGGCTGGCTTCCGGGTTAAACGAGCATTGTGTGAAGAAACAGTGCGGCTTGGTTGGGTTGTGTTTCAGAGGACGCACGGCTCTCAGAGGACCGTTGCCTCTCCCGAGTCAGTACGGGAGTTGCAGCGATGAGAAAAGACTAACTACCAATTGGATACCGCGAGAAAAAGTAAAACATGTTTTACAAAATAACACATTTCTCATAAATATGCATAATCAACCCTCTCTCATCATCATAAACTATAAACATCAGCACCATATCGTCACAGTTAACACTAGCTGTAATGTTCTACATTAAAGATGTGACATTCAAATTATCGTATGTAAAACTTTATTTTAACACGTTGGGCACTTCAGATTATAGCTTCACTCTCATTCCCCACCACGATGAGCGGACGCAGGGTTACATCTCGCTCATTGTTTGTAATCAACAGTCTTGATGTACTGGCTTTACAATGGAGGCGACACAGTATTACAGATTGCCCATTGACCTTGATGTAATCACATCATTCACACACTACCATTCAAAAGTTTGGGGTCACTTAGAAATGTCCTTGTTTTTGAAAGAAAATCACATTTTTTGTCCATTAAAATAACATCAAATTGATCAGAAATACAGTGTAGACAATGTTAATGTTGTAAATGACTATTGTAGCTGTAAACTGCAGATTTCTTTATGGAACATCTACATAGGCGTACAGAGGCCCATTATCAGCAACCATCACTAATGTGTTCCAATGGCACGTTGTGTTAACTAATCCAAGTTTATCATTTTAAAAGGCTAATTGGTCATTAGAAAACCCTTTTGCAATTATGTAATCAACAGTCTTGTTTTAGTTGTTGCTAAAACAGCTGTTCTGTTTAAAGAAGAAATAAAACTGGCCTTCTTTAGACTTGCTGAGTATCTGGAGCATCAGCATTTGTGGGTTTGATTACAGGCTCAAAATGGCCAGAAACAAAGACCTTTGTTTAATTTGCGGGTACTTTTAATAAAGCCAGTTGAGGACTTGTGAGGTGTCTGTTTCTCAAACTAGACACTGTAATGTACTTGTCCTCTTGCTCAGTTGTGCACTGGGGCATCCCACTCCTCTTTCTTCTTTAATCAGAACAACAGTTTTCAGCTGTGCTAAAATGATCAATTAGCCTTTTAAAATGATAAACTTGGATTAGCTAACACAACGTGCCGTTGGAACACAGGAGTGTACGCCTATGTAGATATTCCATAAAAAATCAGTCGTTTCCAGCTACAATAGTCATTTACAACATTAACAATGTCTACACTGTATTTCTGATCAATTTGATGTTATTTTAATGGACAAAAAATATGCTTTTCTTTGTATTTTACCCTGTTTTTCTCCCCAATTTCATGATATCCAATTGCGATCCTGTCTCATCGCTGCAACTCCCTAACGGACTTGGGAGAGGCAAAGGTCGAGTCATGCTTCCCCCGAAACATGACTCGCCAAACCGCACTTCTTAACACCCGCCCGCCTAACCCGGAAGCCAGCTGCACCAATTTGTCGGAGGAAACACCACTCAACTGATGACCAAAGTCAGCCTGCAGGCGCCCGGCCCAACAGTCATTTCTGTTCCCCCTGCATAGTTTGTTTTGATACGTAGTGGCCACACACACACACACACACACAGAGTTTCACATACTCCCACACATGCTTCTATTATCCCTCTGACACACACACTCACACGCACAGAAATATACACGACTGCACAGACACATGCCTCACTTACTGACATAAGGGCACACACACACACACACACACAGTGACTGCTGAACTCTGTCCCCTAGTCCTCCTCTGTACCCATCGTAACCTTCTAACCCTCTGAAGCAGGAAGAGTCCTGACATCTGTTAGCGATTACCACAGGCATGCATGGAAGTGTGGCGCAACAGGGCGTAGGGTGGCCCCTTGTTCTCTCTCTCAGAAAGGCTGGGAGGGACAAGGTCCGTTAGACTAGCTGTGAGCTCACGTCATTCACACACAGCTTTTTCCCCGCTGGGTTCTGTTGGTTTGCAGCGTGCCATAAGGGTGGAGGGTCATAGACTACTCTCAGTTAACTGTGTAGGGCAGGCCTACTGTAAACCAGTGGAGGCTGGTGGGAGGAGGCATTTGGAGGACGGGCTCATTATAATGGCTGGAATGGAATAAATGGAACGGTATAAAACACATCAAACATATGGAAACAACATTTTTGACTCTCCCGTCCTCCTATAGCTCCTCCCACCAGCCTCCACTGCTGTAGACAGCATGCCCTATTGTAGACCTACTGTAACTACAGTAAAATCAACTGTAAATATCTGTTGTTTCCAATGGGGGATTTATTGACAGTTTGGTGTAGACTAGAGGATCAACATGCAAGCTGTTATTGTATCTGATTGTGAAATGACATCATTCTCATTCTTTCCCAAGGACCTTTGGCTTGTGAGTTACATACTGTAGGTCAGAGGGTCTGGTGTGACAACCAAACGAATGTTAAAACATCACGTCACTCCTTCCAATGAAGGATGTTATTCTATTGATTGTATGAACATGTATTGTACTGTATGTAGTCACATGACCTCTCCCTGTCTGTCTGTCTCCTCTAGGCTAGTCCCTAAAGAGTCATTGAGTCAGTCAATTCTCTCTCCCAATGGTTCTCTTGCTGTACTGCTGGTGACAAAGGACATTTCCCCATCGTAACATTCTGTTACCCAGCAGCACTGCAGGCTTCTTCTATTCATGTCAATGTCAAAGCAACGTCATCAACCGACCACATTGACAACAAGAAAGCAACACCTCCACCAAGGTGACTGCAAAAAACAGGAAATGCTGAATTTATTTTCCATTTCAGCATAAACAAAAGACAAGTAACAATAATTGCACAAGTTACATGTTGAACACATTGAAATCTGCATACTCCACCCTCAAATGTACTGTGGTATAGACTCTATGGAGAAACAGTGTGGCAACAGTCCTTTCACTACACGGGTCCTGATTGTGGTCGGCCTAATAATGAATGCTTTTTGCAACGCCATCAACTCAGTGCTGTGCCTTTTAGTCATTGTTTCAAGTTCATATACACTTTTTATGTGATTGTTTTATTGTCTTTTGTATTCGGCTGTCATGCAGTAAGAGAGAGGGAATCAGTGAGAGAGGAAGGAGTAGAACACAGGAGGTTGGTGGCACCTTAGTTGTGGAGGACGGGCTTGGGTAATGGCTGGATCAGAATGAGTGGAATGGTATCAAATACATCAGACACTTTGGTTTCCATGCGTTTGATGCCATTCCGTTCGCTCCGTTCCAGCCATTATTATGAGCTGTCCTCCCTTCAGCAGCCTCCTGTGGAGTAAAAAGTATAAAACTATTGCTGAAAGCAGGTGTCGGTAGCCATGTTCTGACACCCAGACAACAATATCATAACTTGACCTCTAAACATCCTACAGGCCCTCCCCTTTACAACATAAACACATATTCCATGCCCACAGTAAAGCCATACCAGATGGTATATACCCTTATTCCAACGGCCAACTAACCCAGTCCCATGATAGATATGATGACTCTAACCCAATCCCATGATACATATGATGGCTCAACAAATGTTTATGCTAAAGATTAGCTAGTGTCTCCTCCTCTCCTCTGCTTTGTCCCTTCTGGTTGTAGTACACAGACTGCACGTGGATCTATCTCTCTGTCTCTCTGTCTCTCTTTCACTCTCTCTGTCCCCCTCTCTCTCTCTCTCTCTCTCTCTCTCTCTCTGTCTCTCTCTGTCTGTCTCTCTCTCTCTCTCTCTCTCTCTCTGTCCCTGTCTCTCTCTCTTTCACTCTCTCTCTCTGTCTCTCTCTCTGTCTCTCTCTCTCTGTCTCTGTCTCTCTCTCTCACAAACTCCGACTCTAATTACGAAACCCTGCCTGTTGTTTTATGCATGAGATAACTGAGAACTGCTGGTACACTGCTTTGCTTTGGTTCATGTGCATCACGCAATGCTGTTTAGAATTCAAGAGGGATTAGGGAAGGTAATTTCTGAGATAGTCTGTGAGATATTTTCACCGAGTGCAAATTTCAGTTGGGTTTTTATAAACAGTGACTGTCTTGTGATGTTTTGTTTTCCATGATTTTCTTTGAGAAACAGTATTTCACAACTACTGTCATTACTTTCTTAGCCTGTCATTCCTGTTGATGGTACACTGTCTTTCATTGGTTGAATATGTTTTTCCTCCAATGATAGTGGTGTTGTTGATATGCAATTTGAATCTACAAATTCTCATCACATCGATGTATAAATGTTATGCTCAGCTCTATGTTACAGTATTTTGCAGTAACTTTCATTGTAAATATGTAGAAGATATTTTTTTTACTCGCATGTATATTTTAAAATGTGTATATTGTGCTTGATTTGATACAAATATTGATATTTGCTTATGGTCATAGGAGTGAATTTGGTCCCTCAATCTCTGTTAGGTCCTCATACTTGTCACTAATCCAAGTGTTACAGCAGTAGTTATTGTAATAAAGAGTAATAGTTTCAATAAGGAACCAACTGTCCGGCCAATATATTTGCATATTTGTAAATCATCAATAAATCTGTGACGCGCTATTTTGTTTGTTTGCGCGTGCCCATTAATGTGTGCCACTTCGTCTGTCCCTGTATGCTTCACAGGAGGTTGGTGGCACCTTAATTGGGGAGGACGGACTCGTGGTAATGGTTGAAGCGGAATAGGTGTAATGCTATCAAATACATCAAACACATGGTTTCCATGTGCTTTATGCCATTCCATATGCTCCGTTCCAGCAATTATTATGAGCCGTCCTCCCCTCAGCAGCCTCCACTGGTGTGCGTGTGTGGTAGAGCCAGAAACCCATCCCCCATCACCCTCGCTCTACCCTCTTCCCTCCATATACCTGATGGACGCTCATTGGATGGTAATGGAATTCATATTAGAGGAGGCTGGTGAAGAGCAGCAAAGACAGATATTCTGGGAGCAATGCATATCAATAAGAAATAAACGCCCGGAGAAATGGACTCGCTATTCTCCCTCCTCTACAGCTCAAGGTCTCCCACCAGTGTTTCTGCTTTTCACCTGGACAGTTATAGTGCCAGTATATGGCATATAAACATGTTTTATCTCTTTAGATCATTGAAACATCTGGCGTTTTTTGATGAGTGTCTAGAGGAGACCTTTTAAGAAGTCTATATATCTACTTTATAAATATGTCTTGAGTGAAGGAGGTTGGGGGGGGGGGGGTGAAGGGTTAATGTGACTCCTCCATATTTTCTTTGTACCGCTATGTCAATATAAATGAAATGAAATAAACATTTGATCAAAAAATAACTACAGTCCCTGGTTCAAGTCCAGGCTTTATCACATCCGGCCGTAATTGGGAGTCCCATAGGGTGTCGAACACTTGGCCCAGCGTCATCCGGGGTAGGCCGTCATTGTAAATAAGACTTTGTTCTTAACTGACTTGCCTAGTTAAATAAATAAAAAAACATCCAGTTGATATAGCACTGGATGTGTTGGTACTCCACTGCACACCCCAGGGAAAGGTTGCCCCTAAACACAGACCTAATATTACTTTACCTGATTCTGAACTTACTGTAATTGTTAACAGTTGAAATGCAAAACTGATCACAGATCAGCTAATAACTATTATACTACCACATATTACACTGGACTGCTAGTTGACCTCAGACTGCTTCATATGTAACCTTCATGACAGCCTGCAGTGTATGGTAGTTGGCCTCAGACTGCTTCATATGTAACCTTCATGACAGCCTGCAGTGTATGGTAGTTGGCCTCAGACTGCTTCATATGTAACCTTCATGACAGCAGTGTAAAAATATGAAGGGCATTTCAAGGGCTGTGAGCATTGTTCTCACAGTCAGAGCTAGGTTCTGGTTGCACTGCTTTGTGTCGTGTCTTCGTACGTAGCAGAAAGGGCCGCTTATACAAGGTGATCTGACACAACCTAAACATGACCTAAGCCTAATGTTGACGCTCACTGATATCAGACAAAGGCCACGTAAAATAAACAGATGAGATAATCCAAAGAGATAGGAGACGAGCTAAGATGACAAGACAACTTCTTGTGCGTGAAAAAAATAGAAGACAAGATGATTAGCTGTAAGTTCTGAGAATTGGGTCAACTTGCAAATAACTTTTCTTTATACAAACGATACAGTAGCTATTCATGGGAAACTAACAAGTGAATCTACAGACTGATGAATGACGATTCACAGAGATAGATACATCCCTCTGAGATATCAAGACATTCACCAAGTCAGCCTTCTGTTTTCTCTGTGTTCATTCTGCCCTGCCAGAGCAGAAGAATATATTTATCTGAAATCCCATGAAATCTGTTATATCAACACTGTACATTCAAGTCAAATGCCATTCCAGGTTTCTGTTTCTCTCTCTGTGTTCACTATCCTCAGTCTGTTCTGCCCTGTACTGGATCCATGGCTTACTGTAGTACACTGTATCATTATCTGGCCTGAGCCATTGTTACTGTCACATCCAATCAATTCGCTCTCTCAGCCACACAGTCATCCATTTTTTCCTTTTCCAGAGAGGCTGTGGTGTTCTGAGGCGACCTTTTTCTCATCTCTTCATCTTTCTGTTTGTGTGTGGCTTATCTATGCTACGTACTACACTGAACCAGTGGGCAGAGGGTAATCACACACAGCCACAGTACACACTGGGGTAACAGATGCGTGTGTGTGAAACAGAGAAAGTGTATGTGTGGTATCATCCTCTATGATAGTGACCCACTTTGCCTCCAGGCCTAGGCCCTCTTGACGAGTCTTGTCTGGCGAGAAGAGAAAAGCCCCCTTTCTTCCCGCACTCATCATCAAAGATATGAGATCTCACACTGCGTTATGCTGCTGCTATGTGTGGCACAGCACGCCCGATGAACAACACATGATCCTTTCCCGGCAATACCGGGTTAACCCTTTCATTCACAGCAAGAAACCCTGATGCAGCCAACTGAGCAGTATTCTTCCTCTGTGAGCTCATTTTACTACGACACGCGGAGAGGCCTATACAAACAATACCGATGTCATCTTCCCTATTGTACAGAGTAAGAGCTGTGTTTCCCTATGGTCATGTTGGCGGTTGTAAGGGCTTGACCTCAGAGTAACGGTTTAATCTAGTCAAAACAGAGCAAAGAAGTTTCCTGAATGTGGGAAAGCGTATTATTATAATGAAACCCACTTTCCATCCATCATTACACAGACTAGCCACATGACCACCATCCAACCTGTCAGCAGACAACAGCAGTTCTCCATCACTGACTGTGACCCTCTATTTCTCAACACAACACAGCAGCCCATCAATGGACAATGGGGTGTGTAAATTCCGCGGGCCTGTAAAACCTTGGCGCAAGTCAAGACTCAGCTCAGACTTTGTGAGCGAGATGAAAGACATCTGGGATTTGTCATTGGACTTTAAAAAACATATGATGCAAATAGAATGAGAAGTCTTGTCTATTTCTGAGAGCGGAGTTATGATTTGTAAGAAAAAGGCACAATGAGAATGCACAGGCCAGGCTCAATTCCAGTGAGTGCCTTAACAGCCAAACGTGGCTGAACACTCTCCAGAAGCACTGGTCTGGATGCTAGTGGTGGAGCAGTCATAGAAACCGATGGAAGCCATTTGTTGTGGTTTTTTTCTTTGTAACTGTGGTCTGGACAGCCTAGCCTAGGCTCCATGCTAATCGGAGTAATGTGTGCAATTATGTGAGGAATATCCCTGTGTAAATTGCGAATCGTCACAGCAATTAGCTGTCCTGTTGTGTCCCTGTCCAGAGGTTTAACATACAGAGCTGCATTCTGTCATTGATGGATTCCTGCCGTATTCTAAATGTTCTATGGAGCCTGGATCTGTCCCGAGACATATAGGATGTTAACGTTATTCATTTCCCCTCATATTCCACAACTCTATGTTGCCCTATGCGATGTGGTCTAAACATAACTCCAACAAATCCTTTGGTATTTCAATGTGAATACTGATGATTCCTCCGACTTTATCTAGATACTCAAATAAACCTAACGTACTATTAAAATATGAAGACAGACAAGGCAGAGGGACTTTTCAATTTCCACATAAGGAATCCTTGCGTGTGGAGGTTTAAACTGCCAGGCTGCTCTGCTGTCCACAGAGGCTCTTAGTTTATTTGTGTCTGCCTGGCCTGGAAAAGCTCTGCCTCACTCACTCTTACTCTGAGGCATATTTTTCAGCTTTCGTTGGCTCAGTGCCAGTGTCAATTCCATGCTCCTCAGAATCCCATTATTTGGCGCTTAGTGATATCTCAGGCCTTCAGACTAGCTCCCCCTGGCAGATTGAGATACAGGACATGGAAATGACCGTAAAACAAAGCAAAACAATGCCGGGCACACAGCCGCTTCGCTTCCGCACTGTGGTAGACACGGGTCCAGGAAAGAGCGTTATGCTCAAATTGGTTGGTATGAATCTCCTAGGTTTTTCACACAGATGCATTTAAAGTTTCAAGTTGTATTAGACATATGTACTGGATACACATGGTATACACCATCCAACAAAATGCAACAACAATACTTTTTTTTACAAAAGATACAATCATAAAGCTCACAATCACACACACACACACACTTTGTATGAAATATAAGAAACAGTAGCTAATAGACTGGACCAATTATATGAAAACAATCATATTCATTATAATAACTACACTACACAGTACAGGTATTCATTATAATAACTACACTACACAGTACAGGTATTCATTATAATAACTACACTACACAGTACAGGTATTCATTATAATACCTACACTACACAGTACAGGTATTCATTATAATAACTACACTACACAGTACAGGTATTCATTATAATAACTACACTACACAGTACAGGTATTCATTATAATAACTACACTACACAGTACAGGTATTCATTATAATAACTACACTACACAGTACAGGTATTCATTATAATAACTACACTACACAGTACAGGTATTCATTATAATAACTACACTACACAGTACAGGTATTTCTATTTCGGACGTAACGTGTTTGCGTCGTTCTAAAATCGTCATCGTCCTGCGACTCCCAACTCTGTACTAGTCAGTGAACGGAGAACGGAGAGCACTATCGCCTGAGGTAGCGGACAGCGGCCAGCGGACAAACTCGGTCTAATTTTCAGCTAATTCCCCTTCAGTGCCGCTCGGACACGGACCATACACCATCCCCGAGTGGATTTTTTGTCAGTGGGTGACCCGAACTGTTGGACGGATTGAAAAATATTATAATTTGGCGTCATATCTAAGCAGAAACGAAAGTATTGAGAGTGGTAACCGAGGTTAGCCAGTTGGCTAACTGGGAGGGTTGCCTAGCTAGCCACTGCTGAGAAAATACGAAGCGGAGGGAGACTCCAGCGGCAAAAAGGGCCATCGACGTGAGCTGTATCCTGAAGAGGAGCTCTCCGTTTTTCTGGACGCATCAACAGGAGCCGGAGTCCATTTTGCTGTGTTCTACTCTGATCATTTCGGAGGTAAGAAGTACAAGGAAACGGGTGGTCCCGGCGTAGAAATCGTTACAATAGAGCGGTGGGCCAGACAGTCAGCAGCGGAATGGTTATCTAACTTTAGCGAGATAGCTAGCAATTCCTTGCTAGCCTGCTGCAGGAGTGTTTCTCACTAAATTAAGCTATTTGTAAACATCAGCTTTGCATATACACTGAGAACGAATTAAATGTGTTAATCTGTGTTTTCAGACGCAACGAAACGGATACATTTGTTATAAATAACATGACCACCTTGACCTAGCTAATGGGGCTATCTAGCTAATGTAGTCCATATCGGCTAACGTTAGTGGCTAGCTACCAACCATCTGCTGGACTTTAACTAGCACTAGCTAGCTATCTTGCTGGCGAACAAGAAAACACTTTCATTGCACGAAAAACAAGTCTTACGTTGTTTATTCGGCTTGTTTTGTTTCGAGGGTATGCTAACGTTATGTTCGTGTTGGCTTATAATGTCAGTGATTCGCTGGAGAGTGAGTTAGCCATCCAACTAGATCGCACCGCACGCTACATCAACCAAGCTAGCTAGCCAGTCTCCTTTTGTTATGCTACTGCTAATCATCCAATTTCTGATAGAATAACATCCTGGTGTACTCGCTACAACACGGCATGCAAGCACAATAGTTCGTAAGAGCTGACTTTCGAGTTCGATACCGTCGCAATCTAACGTTTATCGGATTGTACTTTTATCTAATTGTATTTTATTTTGCTACGTGTTTTTGTTCGCAAGGTAAACGTTTTGGAGTGCATCTTACTAGCCGCGAGGAACGGAGCCAGTGTGAGCCGAGCACATGCTCCTGGCTGTGGCATCAGTCAGAGAAGGTAGAAATTCGAGATTGTGAAGCGAGGATAACACATGCGACTTTTTATTTGGAAACGTGCAATTTCATATAAACCACGCATCAACAATAAACACGTGCTAACTATACATGTAGCTAATACAGCAATATTTGCACACCTAGGCAAAACGTCCAAGCACAGTGAGATCTCATATTGGCTAGTTATGTGTTTAAATTGACAGCAATACTATTGTTGTCACTTTGCGATTTTCTGTTTACGTAACCTGGGTAGCTTTGCAAACGTATCAAAATAGCCCATATTCCACACCGGAATAGTTACAAAAACTAGCTAAAGTGTGCACTGTCCCATTAAAATGATGGGGAGTGAGAGAAGGGTTAGGCTTGATGTGCGGTTTTGAGGTAACCACTGTTACCATCCCAGTATCACTAACTGTCATACTTGACTGAGTTGCCACGGTAGATCAAGTAAAGTAAACGGTGCATTTCACAACTTGGTGTCTACTCTTATGAAAGACTATACCTACATTTTATTCTTATGTAATCACTATTGTCAAATGCATTAGCGTTCTTCCTGTATGTGACATTTTCCTTATGAAATGTACCTGATGACTCCTCTCTAACCCTGTAAGGATGGATATGTGATGCAGGATTTAGGAATGTTAAACAAGACACCAGTTGAATAGTCTTTTCAACTGTGTTTCTCCCCTAACAAATCTGGCCCCATGAATACCTACCTATAGTTCCTCAAAATAAAGGTGTATGCTTATAACAATGTATTGTCCTGTAGGCAGGTACATACTGCTAGTCTCTACAGCCAGTTTCTTTCTTCTCAAGACTGTGTTGAGGGTTCTCATGCAATCTTGACAGTTCAGTGTGGTCTATTTTTGTGTTGTCCCCTTCACAAGACAAATTAAAGTTAAATTAAAAGTAGGAAAGTAATATAAAGGAAACCCTTTTCCTGTCCATTAAAATCACATCAAATTGATCAGAAATACAGTGTAGACATTGTTAATGTTGTAAATGACTATTGTAGCTGGAAACGGCTGATTTTTATGGAGTAAGTACAGTGGCCCAGTTTCAGCAACCATCACTCCTGTGTTCCAATGGCACATTGTGTTAGCTAATCCAAGTTTATCATTTAAAAAATGTAAATAGTACCCGCAAAACACCAGTCTCAACGTGAACCGGTCTCAACGTGAGAGGCGACTCCGGGATGCTGGCCTTCTAGGCAGTTGCAAAGAAAAAGCCGTATCTCAGACTGGCCAATAAAAAGGAAAGATTAAGATGGGCAAAAGAACACAGACACTGGACAGTGGAACTCTGCTTAAAAGGCCAGGATCCCGGAGTCGCCTCTTCACTGTTGACGTTGAGACCGATGTTTTGCAGGTACTATTTAATGAAGCTGCCAGTTGAGGACTTGTGCGGCGTCCGTTTCTCAATCTAGACACTTATGTACTTGTCCTCTTGCTCAGTTGTGCACCGGGCCTCCCACTCTTTCTATTCTGGTTATAGACAGTTTGCGCTGTTCTGTGAAGGGAGTAGTACAGTGTTGTATGAGATCTTCAGTTTCTTGGCAAATTCTCGCATGGAATAGCCTTCATTTCTCAGACCAAGAATAGACTGACGAGTTTCAGAAGAAAGCTCTTTGTTTCTAGCAAATGCTGATGCTCCAGATACTCAACTAGTCTAAAGAAGGCCAGTTTTATTGCTTCTTTAATCAGAACAACAGTTTTCAGCGGTGCTAAAATGATCAGTTAGCCTTTTAAAATGATAAACTTGGATTAGCTAACACAACGTGCCGTTGGAACACAGGAGTGATGGTAGCGGATAATGGGCCTCTGTACGCCTATGTAGATATTCCATAAAATCAGCCGTTTCCAGCTACAATAGTCATTTGCAACATTAACAATGTCTACACTGTATTTCTGATCAATTTGATGTTATTTTAATGGACAGAAAATGTGCTTTTCTTTCAAAAACAAGAACATTTCTAATTGACCCCAAACTTTTGAACGGTACTCTTGAGGTAGCTGCAGTGTTTGCAGAGTGACGTATTGGGCAGATTCAGGTGGAAAGAATGTGCCTTGCTGTTTAAGTTTGTCTCTCAATGAAGATGTAACTGTTGGGTGGAAGTGGAACCTCCTTGGGCAAAGCTATAGGGCCATTCTTCTGGTAGTGCTAGAGGGGGGCTTCAGGGAGGGAGAGGCCATTGTCACAAGTCGTGTCACATTTAACTTAGGCCTGTGTGTTAGTGACATTCTTCAGGTTCTCAATGGACTTTGGTTCAGGTCAAGGTTGGAGTTGATGGGTTTATGCGTTAATGTCTTTTGCCAAAATGATTTATGAACTTGACATGGCTTTCGAGAACTATATTCCTACTGGATTATGAGCTGTAATAGCTATTTTCAGTTTCCTTCCTCTTACACTGAGGGATTTTCTCCACTCACAGCTTTCCAGAATAAGGTCAGTGAAAACATTTGATAGAGAGCTTTCATGGACCTTCATAGACATTCATGGGCCTTTTTAATTTCTTTTGTAAATAGAGGATGTAGCTAATGTTTTTCTTGCTTGTGTGGACAACCGGTTGGTTTCAGTAGGTTACAGATCCAGCCTTGGACTGCAGTCTTGTTTTTGCATTATAGAATGCTTCCTACGTCTAATGGGTTTGTCTCGTGCTGACTGACTTCTGGGACTATGGGCTAGAGAACATTTGCTGGAAGCAGGGGCCTATAGAATGTTGCCTGGCTCTAATGGTTTTGTCTTACTGTGAGGTATGACTTATCCACATTCTCTCAGTCACCTGTGGCTGTTTCAGATGGTAGGATACTGACCCCGGGGCTCTGCTAAAAGCTTTCTCATCCACGGCAGTGTCACTTCCTGGCTTTGAAGTAGATGTTGCCACAACACCGGGGAGATGGACGGGGGGTTGGCAAAGGGTGTAGCCGTGTATCTCTGTTCTCTTGATGTGCAGGTGTCGTTTTATGTCTGTGTGACTGAGACCATGGGGCCTTGCCTAGTGGAAAGGACTTTCGTCTGACTACTTCACTCCAATTTCCGAGTGAAGGCAGACTTTCTGATGAACGTATGTCAGAGGGGCCTCGCTATCAAGAAGACCAGCTGGCTCTTATGACTGCTCCAAACCGACCATTGAACTGACAGAGGCGACCCTGGCGTGTCCTTCATACTGTAGACCTGTCTCCTGTGTGTCTTGGAAAAGTCGCCTCCAACATACGGAATAGGCTGCCTCCTCTTTTAACCTTAGCCAGGCGACCCTGCTTGCCCGGATTCTCCCCTCCACCTTTTCAACGCTCCCCCCCCCCTTCTCGTCTCATTTTTAAAACGTGGTGTCATGAAAGTTGGAGCAGGAGCATCATCCGTTCCACAGTAGGGCCCAGACGACCTTTTTCTCTGTCCCATTGTGAATGACTTCATGCAGCTCCCTATCTGCGGTGGTGAGCGAGAAGGACCATGTAAATAATTCAGAGCCCTGCCATGCATGCCTCTCTGGGGCTGGGATCACTGAGTTGTCTCCTAGCAAGGCAGCCTGTGCTTTGATGTGGGCTTCTGGTGTGAATACTAGCCTGTCTATGGGACACAGTGAGTCAAGGGACTGGGGGAGGAGGAGTGATTCTGATAGATACATCTCAGGATGATTACAGCTGATAGAACACTCTTATTTATTTATTAAAGGAATTTTCTATGGAGAGTATTCCGTGTTCTCTCTGACCACTGTGGTGAACCCCAGTTGATAAGGAGATGGCATAGACATAGTATGATTTTTACAGTTCAAATGTCTTGTGCACTATCTTTTCCCAGGGCTTTCTAGAGGAGTTATTAATTTCAGGGCAAATATAATTTCATAAGATGACTCCACCCCAGAGAACCATGTATGCCAAAGCCTATCTGGAACAAAAATAAAAACGCAACATGCAATAATTTAAATGATTTTACTGAGTTACAGTTCATATAAGGGAATCAGTCAATTGAAATATTTTATGGATTTCACATGACTGGGCATGGGTGCAGCCATGGGTGGGCCTGGGAAGGGAATAGGTCCACCCAATTTTGGGAACCAAGCGCTCCTTTTGGGGAGCCAGGCCCAGCCAATCAGAATGAGTTCCCCACTAAAAGGCTTTATTACAGACAGATATACTCCTCAGTTTCAGCTGCCCAGGTGGCTGGTCTCGGGTAAAGAAGCTGGATGTGGCTTGGTTAAAATACTCACGAACCGGGATGTAAACAGTTGTGCACAGAATTTGAGAAAAAAGCTTTTTGTGCGTTTGGAACATTTCTGGGTTCTTTTTATTTCAGCTGATGAAACGTGACCAACACGTTACATGTTGTGTTTTATATTTTTGTTCAGTATGAATTGAGCCTCCTGCCAGAACTTTAAACAAATGCAGTTCTAGGAGTATTAGTCCATCGTTTCACTGGAAATATTTATTTGATTCCTTAAGGATTTTATTTTCCATTGCAGAGGCATCTGGAATTGGCCCACTAACATCAAAGTGAATCCAAATAATTTATTCATTGTTCTTCGTTGACACATTCAGCTTCTATTTCTAATGCAAGAAAGCAATACTTGGGCTGTAGAAAATCCTACTTAGCCAAAATGTTGGTCCAGATTTGAAGAGGGCCGTGGTAGCTAGCTAGACATCGACGCTTGAGATGTGTTGAATGGAAAACCCTCCCGCCTTCCGCCAATCCCGTTATAAAGAAAGAAATCTCTTTTTTCCTATTCCCACATTTTGCTGTCTGAGCGTTTTTTCCTCTCAAGTGGAGGTAATCCTTTTAGATCACAAGAGCGTTGGCTGTCTAATTCAATGGACCTCTGAAATGGGGTGAAAGGGAAACCACGGCATTGTCTTGCCTCTCGCCGGCCGGTGCTGCTGAGGTTTTTCTTTTTGTCCTCTGCGCTTCTCTCTGGCATTGAACGTTTTCACAGTCCGCAGTCTGTCTCAAAACAGCTGCACTGTCCCCATCCCCATAGAAATACAAGAACAAGAACAGGAAACGCCTGACTGTGTCAATGTGATGGGATAGAACACATGGGTACACTTGATTCCTGTTCTAATACTTATTTCTATGCCATGATCCCTGACTATGGATCCTTCTTTGACAGGAACACTTATGGGTAGAACACTTAATATCTGTTCTAGGAACTTTATTTCTATGCCTGGATGTCCCTTCCCGGGATCCTTTCGGACAGGAAGCTGGCCCTCTCTTCATTGGGAACAGACCTCGCCCAGACCAGGCTCATCCTGGTGGTGCCTTCTCTGCCCCCTTGCTCTTCCGTTCCTGTCAGTGGATCTCTGGGATGTCTCTGTGTTCCTGAGGGCACTTCCCTCCCGACCAGCACTCTTGAGCTTGGAGCACCGCTGACTGTTTAAGCGAAGCAGGCAGCCCCTTCATGTCTCTCATGGTGCTATCAGTGTCTGTGACTGTCTTGGTGGTGCACAATTACTCTCTCCCCACTTCCTCACCCGTCTCACCCCAGCCCCTGTCCTTAAAAGCAATCCCCACCACCCCTCTTTCTGAGGCTGAGGAGGGAGCAGGACGATACCCCCATGAAAGGAGGACCCCCCAGCAGAGGGCCTGCTCACATAGAAAGGCCTGTCTTTGTGAATGGAGAGGCCTCCCTGACAAGCTCAGCCCTGGTCAGAGACCGCAGGCCTTCCACCCGCCTCTACTGCAGGAAGCCTGGGCCCCACAGTGAGCTCCACAACGTGGTTTGCTCTGATGATTAACTCCTGAACTCCAGAACTTGAAGGCTTTTTGTTTGGGTCTTTGCTCTTATGAAATACTGTTGGGGGTGTTCGAACAGTATCATTATTTTGTGCTGTTGAAACGCTGTTGCACAAATGTCCACAAACTAAAGGACAAAGCCAAATCTTACATAATGTGGTAGAGGGCTTGAGAAAAACGCTCACTCTTACTACACAGGTCTAGACTAGCTCTCATATTGATGTGATGTAACATCGAAACAACGACATTACAGATCTTGAAACGTACCATGAAAAATTGTAACGGAGAGGAAAGCCGACGTCGTTTCACATTCTCAGAAATGTCACAGAAATCCTGTAATAAGTGTCTGTTGCGTTCCAAATGGTGTATAGTGCAGTGGGCCTTTGTCAAAAGTAGCGCACTATATTGGGAATAGGGTACCGTTTGGAACACAGTTTTTTAAAGTTATTTAAATCACGGTTGCTCTGCCCCACATTCCCCTCCCTGTGGACCATGAATTATTTACTGCTTATCAAAATTCTAAGCTGAGACCAGAGAGGCCTTGGTCGGATCTCACCTGATGAGAATGTTTTGCAGTGTGAGGCACAGCAGGCCTCTTCTCACAGTCATTGACTGTGGACGCTCACGCTCACTCTCTTCTTTAGTCTCAAGGAGGGGTAACTTAATTATACTCTAGTGAAGGCGTGCCGGCCGACGAGCCAGCTGGGTGATATAACACACAGTAACACGGAGGGGTCAGTGACATTGCGTAGTTAATATGCTACTGCAATGGTGCAGGCATATTGTGCTGCAATGTAATGTTATGTGGCTACCCCCTGCTGCAATGTTATTGAGGACCTGCGAACAGGTCGACCAGCAGTGACAGGCTGCTGGCCCAAATCTGGCCTAGCCCGTGTGTGTTGCAGGCTATGCTGTGCTGGTAGAGATGGGCAGCTGGCAGCTCAGTCAAAGTGCCTTAAGGTCTATTAGGGAGGATAATCCTCTAGGGAGAGTCCAGTCCAGTAGTGGATAGAGGGGAGGAGAGAGGACCACCAAGTCAGTATATCCATCACTATGTACCCCTCTCTCTCTCTCTCAATAATGTATTACTCTATACCCCCCTCCAACACCCTCCTCGCGCCTTCCCTCAGTGCAGCCAGACTTTCTCTAACGTATGGCAACCATCTGCTTTCCAGATTACACTCCTTTCCACTACAAGGAAAGCCAGCCTGCAGAACGACAAGGCAAGCCAACAGTTTTTCCGACCGATACGGCAAACAACATAGTTATGTGTCTTCCCGTTTTGCAATGGCATGTGTGCGGTGGTGGGAGAACGCAACTCCATGCAGTGAACTCTTTATCTTAGGGACGCATTCAGTTCTTCAAAGATGGGAGGTTTATGCGAACCTCTGTCCAGCATAGCTAGAATGCAATGTTTTGGTAAGAAGTGTGCAATTGTTTCAATTGACAATTAAAGCTTGTAATAACCTGTTATGTATTTATAGCGGTCTTGTAATATATTTTTGTTGATGAAATGTTTGTCCTCACGACACTGGTCTTAAAAATGAGCAGGTTAATGACATGGATGTTTACATTTAGTTTGACACTCCTAGTGTTCTATATAGATGTGAGAATTTCCCTTTGACCCCCCCACCCCCAATCCTATTTCCTATGGCTGCTGGCAGTCTGTGGCCTCAGCACTTCAAAGAGGGAGGCTCTGCAGCGCTCAAGATAACATGCTGTACCACTGAGGCCCCCCCCCCCCAGGCAGGTCTGAGGTATGTCTTCGTCATCAAGTGGGAAAGACTGACTCGTACCTGTTCTTTCCCCCTTTTGCTAACTCTTCCCGTCTTTAGTAACGGTTTCCCTCCCCCCTTTAGGCAACATTAGTGTTCCATTGTTTCCAGCTGCCTACAGCCCAGGTAATAAGGCGTGTGTGTCCCAGCCGTTTGTCTACAGTGACGGTTCCCCTCGGCTGGCTGGCAGTCGCCTCATGCAGCGTTTTAACTCAGAGAGGAACCAGGGGATGAGACGCCAGTTAGTCTCATTGGAAGGAGTAGTGCTGTGTCCTTTCTGTTTCCCCACAATGGGGGTTTCTATGCTAGCAGTGTCTGTCTTATCTCGGCGCTACTCGCAAACCTGTTCTGTGAAGATTACCTCATGCCATTGTCTATATAGCCACCCCTTTGCACTGGCAGACACACAGGCTGAACACTGTTGTCCAACACAGCACTCCAACACGTTTGCCTTCTACAGCCTCCGAATGGTCCGTTTCACCTTATTGGACAAAAAAACGAAACAAAGTGATTAATAGGCCTATGTATGCTTTCTTTTGTGGCGTTTGATTTGGCACACGCAGATGGTATAGCTATCAATCTGAGCCTGTTGTAAGCCCATGTTTTGGTTATTTGGTTTCCTTTTAATTCATTTGCATCAGAAGGATGGACAAACAAAGCTCCAACAGATGACGCCAGTTGCCATATCACTGTTGCCATGGTAGCAGGTTCTTCTTGCCTCTTAATTTCCCCCATAATTTCCTCTGGGGTATAGCACCTTGTGTCACGGCTGCATTCTTTTCAACACACTTTGTATTCCACAGGCACCTCTGTAAACAAATCATTATCTGTGTAGAATAGCATGGCTTTGCCCAGCTAACTACATCAAGTATTGGTCCCAAATGGCACCATATTCCCTATATTGTGCATATGGGGCTCTGGTTAATAGTAGTGCACTATAAAGGGAATAGGGTGCCATTTTGGGATGCAAGCCATCCAGCTCTAACAAGCCAGCTAGTCTATAGAGAAGAGGACCTACTACATTGTGTCTGTCCCTAATTGCACAATTGCACAATGGACTATTTTTGATCAGAGCCCCATGGGAAAAGGGAAGGTAGGTATAATGTGGTTGTTGGGGCTAGAGACTTCCTCACTATTGTGGCTAGTGTGTGTGAGAGAATTTAGCTACTTCCCATTGACTGTATTGCTATGTAGCCTAAATGGTTTATGACTCTTTCATAAGCACAACTAAACCATACACGTACAGTTGTTGGATACCAGTGTACACACACCTACCTGTATTGTTTCTGAATGAAAGGCCTACCAATGAATCCTTTGTTGGGTTCACCTCCCGTTTGAATAAATCATCTTCCTCCTGTTCATTTTGTTTTACAGCCACCTTTGTCTATGCTTCCCGTTCTTTACTTCAGTTTATTCTCGTTTTACTTTTGGGTTTGTACACTAGCTGAAAATACCATATTTGGGGTTATTGAAAATATATAAAACAGCGTGAAGAAGGTGAAGAAGCCACATGTGGAGGTCCTTGGCTTGGCGTGGTTACATGTGGGCTGCGGTTGAGGCCGGTTGGAAGTACTGACAAATTATCTAAAATGAAGGAGGCGGCTTATGGTAGAGAAATTAACATTCAACTCTCTGGCAACAGCTCTGGTGGACATTCCTGCAGTCAGCATGCCAAAACTTGAGATATCTGTGACGTTGTGTGACAACTGCACATTTTAGTGGCCTTTTATTGTCCCCAGCACAAGGTGCACCTGTGTGTAATATTCATGCTATTTAATCAGCTTCTTGATATGCCACACCTGTCAGGTGGATGGATTATTGTGGCAAAGGATACATGCTCACTAACAGGGATGTAAACAAATTTGTGCAACACTTTTGAGAGAAATACGCTTTTTGTGTGTATGGAATATTTCAGGGATCTTTTATTTCAGCTCATGAAACATGGGACCAACACTTTACATGTTGTGTTGATATTTGTGTTCAGTATATGTTGAACTTTTGAGCTGGATTGCCTGTCTTCGGCATTTACAAGTGAGAGAGATTCTGTTGATACAGAGAGGAGAAGAAAATGCAAGGAAATTAAAAAAACTCATCCGAAGGGCTTTGACTTCTCAAACACGACAAAGTTAACACAATTCAGCCACTTACTTATAACTAGCAAGTTAAAGTTAGTGGTCGCGTTAACGCAGAATTCTCTGTTTTTCACTCCGGGGTGGGAAAACAATCTGATCTAAAATGTTTCTTATTCTAAATTCTGCTCGGTATCAGACAAGTTTTGTGCTTCAGTGTCCCTTCTCCACTCGGATGACTATTCACAAACGGGCACTCTATCAGTAGACAGCGCTCTGACTGATGTGTAGGTTTATTTTTTATTTAACTAGCCAAGTCAGCTGCCAACTTTTCTCCAGTACTTTTCTCGGTGTAGCCAGTCTACTTTTCTCTGGTAAAATGCATGATAAACTTCAAGCAAAACATCAGGAAATGTAGCTGGCTACATTCTTTCTATGATAAACATTTAGAAATATGATGGTGGAGGAACATATTGCCTGTAGCTTACTGTACATGGTGGAGGAACATATTGCCTGTGGCCTACTGTACATGGTGGAGGAACATATTGCCTGTGGCCTACTGTACATGGTGGAGGAACATATTGCCTGTGGCCTACTGTACATGGTGGAGGAACATATTGCCTGTGGCCTACTGTACATGGTGGAGGAACATATTGCCTGTGGCCTACTGTACATGGTGGAGGAACATATTGCCTGTGGCCTACTGTAAGTGGCACTTCACATTTGTATATGGAAAATGGTTGTAAGGATTTTTGTACAATATATTGACACAATTACAATCTTTTATAGAATAAAAATCTAATTTCATAAATTATGTGGAATATGTTATTTGAGTAAAAATGTATTAGCAAGCAGCAGATTAAATAAAGTGAATTATTTCCTCCCTCTCTTCCCCGTTTCAGCTTGAGACTATCACTAACTGGCTAGGTTTAGGATATTTACTAGCCCATACCAGCTGTTGTTGATAGCTGTGGAAGTTCTCAGGGATGAAATGTGCCTTACAGATTGACGAGTAGACACCCAATTCGCCCTTCTCATTCTCACAGAAGTTTTCCATTCACCGTGTGACGCTCATCACCGCAGGGTGTTGTGGGAATGTTTCCGAAGCTGGTGCTGATTTGGAGAGAACCTCAAACTCAACAATATTATAACATTTTATTTTTACTGCTCTAATTACGTTGGTAACCGGTTTATAATCGCAGTAAGGCACCTCTGGGGATTGTGGTATATGGCCAATATAACAAGGCTAAGGGCTGAATCCAGGCACTCCGTGTTGCGTGCTTAACAACAGTCCTGAGCCTTGGTATATTGGCCATATACCACAGCCCATCTGGTCTTATTGCTTCTTTTCTAAGTGTTTTGGGCATTGAGAAATAGGTGCTACATTGCCTTTTTTAAGTAGTGTTACACCTCACCTCTTATACTAATTTAAAAGCAGGCCTACATCTAGAACTCTCTGATTGTTCTCTTGTGAATTGACGTTGAAGCACACTCGCTAGTCTCTGACTTCGTATCGAGATGCCAGGCCACCCACTGTTCAGGATCTCCCTTAGATCCGAGCCTCAGCCTCCAGCCTCCAGTGCATGGCCACTTTTATCTGCCCTCTCCCTTCATCTCTGTGGGGTAGTAGACATCAGCGTAGAGCAGCACTACTAATCAGGTCATTTCTGATGAGCTGTAGTAGAGCAGATCAACACCCATCTGATTTTGGTTTCCAAAATGTTTCTCCAGTGTTTGACCTTCTGGTAAGAGAATGTGGTGTATGATCTGAAACCCAATTTGAGGGATGTGTGTGTTTCTGTCTGTCAGCCTCCTGAAGTAGTGTCATTTGTCAATTGAGATTCTTTTCATCCAAGAAATACACATTCACTTTTGCATAGCATTTGACAGGTAGTTGGAAGTAATTTTTGTTCTCAGATCCTGAAAAGTCAACCTGTGGCTGTAGTCAGAGCACTGTGGCATGTCAAACATCAGGAGTCAGATGAGTGATCAGAGGATTAGCAATATTAGCATAATCCTATTATTGATGTGGAGTTGAGCGCTTTCGCGTTATCGACGTTGCTAGTTGCAGCAGGGCTGGATAATCTTCCCCCTTTGTTTCCCTGGGTGGGCTGTGCCACACACTCATTGAGGCCAAAACGGAACGGCCAACCTCTATATTGGGGGTCCATACAGGGTCCAGGTCCCCAACAATATCAAGCTATAAGGCAACTGGCTATAAGCTTCTCCCGTTTATCTCATTTTGACTGACTCTGCAAGTAGTCCTCAAAAGCATAGGAGCAAAGACCAAGTTTCAGAGCTGAATATGGGCAGTGTAAAGAGTGCATAATGTTATTTTTTTAATTTTACACTGAGACAAGTCTCTTTTTATATTGGAAGATTAAACGAACCAATAGGATTATTGGCTTAGACATACTGGCAGCTTTGTCAGACCCCGACTGGTATGACTTTTGCTTTCAACCCATCATGGTTTCCAACCAAGTGGATCGATAGCCATTGACATGCTATGATCAGGGCAGTAAAATATGTATTTTGAGGCTGTGTTACTATGCCGTGTGTATGTGCAAACACCCCACTCAAGTGTTTCTCTGCACCACTCTACCCCAGACCAGCTGGATAAGGGCTATTATGCAGTCCTAGTCCCAGAGAACTGATACCAAGGGGGCTGACTGCAGACAAAGCCCTTAATGCTCTCATTTGTGGGGGAAAGTATGTTCAGAAGAGCCCATGCCTGGCTGCCGCCCGGCGTGTCGTAACTCATTGACTTGTCACTGTAGAGACTGCTGTCCTTTTCTGTAGGGGGTTATAGATGGGCTCTTGTGCTTCACATGGGCACCCTATTCCCTACATGGTGCACAACCTTTGACCAGAGCCCCATTTGGGAAGCACCTATGCAGACCACAGAGTTCCGGGTGGGCTTGGACAATATACCAGGGGATTTTGAAGTACTGACAATCCTAGTTCCGGGGCTAATTATTATGTGTTTGTATACCAGTCCCACCTGGTATACAAACACATACACACACACCAGACAGACAGTCCCTCCTGGTACCTCTGGGGCAGAAGTCTCTCAGTGAGCTGGAGGAAGGCAGCCCGCATGGCTCTGCCTGGGAAAAGTGCTACGCTGCACAGCATACAGTCCCTAAAAGAATGTGTTTCGGTGAAATAGTTTATTTGCACAATAGTTTGTCTGTCAGTGACAGCAGCTGTCTGTGCTCCCTCTGCAGTACAGTGTGGAACCCTCTGGGTGTATTGGCTGTTCCAAACATATGGGCACTTTTTTTCCCCTTTATTGCCATGCTTTGATGAGCATAATGTACACTGATATTAGCCTAATCCAGTTTGCCTCATTTATCACTTCTATGCAGTCATTGGTTGCAAAATGCTAATCTCTGATAGTTGAAAGTCAGACCGTTCCACTTGGAGGGGAATAGTAAGTAGGGAATGTGACTCGAGCCCTCCAGTTAGATGTTTTGCACTATAGCCTGTTCCGCTGCTGTACCCGTATCTACCGTTTTGGAACAGGGTCCAGTATTCTCTCGAAGACCTCCAGGAAGAGTAGCTTCTGCTTCTCTAAAAGCTAATGGGGATCCAAATAAAGTGATAAGGAGGGATCTGTCTTTTCATCATCCAAAGGCCCTCGGAAACACTCCAGCCCACGCTCATGATATCTTTCTAAGCATGGGCTTTATTTTCTTGGTCTTTTCTTAGCCTACTATCTTATTAGCTCCATCCGTCCTATGCTTGTGGCTCGACCAAGCTTCACTCAATTAAAAAAAAAAAAAACTTTTGTATTTGACATTTTTAACTAGTCAAGTCGGTTAATAACAAATTCTTATTTACAATGACGTCCAAACCCGGACGACGCTGGGCCAATTGTGCGCCGCCCTATGGGACTCGCAATCACGGCCAGATGTGATGCAGCCTGGATTCGACCAGGGACTGTAGTGACGCCTCTTGCGCTGAGATGCAGTGCCTTGGACCGCTGCGCCACTCGGGAAATGAATGAGGTATTCCATGTATGTAGCAACACATTGTTTGACACATTGTTCTACCGCGACTATCTGTGATTGCATAGTCCTTGCTGGGCAAACGAGGACATCCCAGCACAGCTATAAAAATAAAGAGAATAATTCAGGAGGCTAGTCAGCTAGGGCTACATGCTGCCACTGCCAGACGTACGGCTGTGTCACCCTCTTCTCCAGATTGCGACTTATCAGGATGTGCTTGCCTCTCCCAGCAGTAGACCAGAGGCAGAGCAGGGAGAGAGGCTATCCCCAAGCCCCATGATATTAGCCTTCCCAGTGGGACTACTCCTCTGCAGACACAGGGTTCAAATACTATTTGAAATCTTTCAAAAACTTTGAGCATTTGCCTAGGGTGCCAGATGGGCAGCATTTGCAGTTTTGGGACTATGCTATTCGTCCAGTAAGCCAGGTAAGCTCAATCAAGCACAGAGAGCAAGTATTTGAAATGATTTTGAATAGTATTTGAACCCAGGTCCTGCTCCTTTCTCTCCTGGGCCCAGCAGGTGGCTGTAGGTCTGGGATTCAGCCCCCGTTCTTTCACAAGAGCCACTCGAACACAGAGTTCAGAGGCTTGTATTGGTAAGGAAGTGAAGCGGCTGGAGGTCTGTGTTGGAACATGATGTATGTCAGTGGGAAGCAGTTTTAAATCACCTCGCTGTTGCTTGATTTTGGTCATTATGTATGTTGGGTTCTCTCTTAGCTATCTGGCATCACATGTCAACAGCCAGGAATCTATACCCTATATTCTTGATGGGAATGACAGAAGAAATGTCTGTCGTCAAGCACTGAGTCTTTTATTGGCCTATGCACAGCCTAGCGGTTAAGAGTGTTGAGCCAGTAACCGAAAGGTCGCTGGTTCAAATCCCTGAGCTGACTAGGTGAAAAATCTTGTCTGTGCCCTTGAGCAAGGCACTTAATCCTAATTTGCTCCTGTAAGTCGCTCTGGATAAGAAAATCTGCTAAATGACTCAAATGTAAATGTAGTCATTCACAGTTATTGTTGGTGTGTATGATTTAGTGAGACACATCCAGGCTGCATTGCATCCGGCCATGATTGAGTCCCATAGGGTGGCGCACAATTGGCCCAGCGTCGTCCGGGTTTGGTCGGAGTAGGCCTTCATAGTAAATAAGAATTTGTTCTTAACTGACCTGGCTAGTTAAATAAAAAAACGTAAGACTTAAATGGCCTAGGGTTTGGCCCTCCTTGAACATAATTGAATGGAATTGTAGCTTCTGGCGTTGGACCATGGAAGTATCAGCTGCATAGAGGGAATATGTAATGGTATGTGAAACTCTCTTTATACCAAAATGAATAGTCTCATATGGTGAGGACAGGTCACCAGAATTGGGTTGCAAAATGTACTGTTTATTCCCTCCTGATCCCAGGATCCTCAAACCGGGATTTCAGGAAAACCAGGGAATTGATTAAAAGTTCCCGGAATTTTGTAACCCTACACCAGAATGAACAGGGCAAGTAGTGTGTTTAAACAGGAACTGTATGTGTTAGCTTTCTGGTAGGCCTACAATAGTCAGTCAGATTTCCTGTTCCCTTCACATTACATTTCTGTTGAAGTAGAATTTAAATACAGTTGCATTAGAACAGTCATCAATTTTGATAAGCTCTCCCTTGAAATAACTGTTTTGTACTAATCTGGAGACGATAAGTCCATCTCTGTTTTCTCTTTTTCCTTAAAGGGAGGCATGGTACTGTTTACAGGTTTAACCCAGCCCTTTGTGTGGCTGTAGCCTGTTTTTAACTAACAGCTTGGATAGAAGGCCAAACAGATTGTTTCCTCCCAGACACTCTTAATATCCTTATGCTGGGTGGCAGTTAAGTGTTGCTAAGCGATGCCCGGCAAGGGAAAGGCCAGAGGTTTTGACATTGGATGTTTTTAATTGGGGGAAGTAATCATAGAAATATAATTAATAGAAGGGGCATCTCCATTCAAGTAAATTATGGCATAATGGATGAGCTGGCTGCAATTTTGAGTGTACACATAGGAGCAACGCAGGAAGTGGACCCATCAATCTGTGGTGGGATTTGTTGAATCAACTCAACTGACATTACAATAATACATTCCATTGCATGAGCCACATCCGTTAGCATCATTTGCTTGAACGTTCTACATTAGCCTGGAAATTATTGCATCACAATACCAGGCAGCCATTGTGAGTAACCGTGGCAATTTCGATTGGTAAACTCGTGGATACAGAGGTTCCAAGCCTATTCTATTTCTATGGATATTTATCATACCCTGCCCCTGTTTTACCAGTGGTGGTTGACCTCTAAAACATGCATTAGGCCTACTTAGTCTGATTTGATAGCCTTTGAATATCCTAAGTAGTTTTTGGTTAGTATGAGTTTTGAGTTGGGAAGATGGACAGAGCTTGGAGACAGGAGGAGAGGACTCCTTTCCTGCACCTCTTCAGCGTCACCCGTCCATTCCCACAGTTCTCCCTTGCTGCCAGGACAGCACATCCTGACAATGAGGGCCAGTGTGTCTTCCAGTCAGGCCCCTTAAAAAAATAAAACTCACCTAGCTTAACTTTCCCCCCTCCAGAGCAGGTGAAAGAGCCCCTCTGTTTCCATCAGTGACTGAGTGATTGGGTACTTTCTAGCCTAACTGGATAAGGCAGACACTTTTGAACGCTCTGCTAGGATGCCCAGTGGACCTGGGAGTTATGGAAGAAGATTTAAGGACGCTTCAGAGAGGGACCACAGGAGGAAAAGTTCCAGATATGAAGAGATGTACACTTTTCACAGTATAGTGGATGTTTAACCAGGCCAGCTCAGTACAGCTTGATGTGGCACCGCTCTGTTCGACTCAGTAGTGTGAAAAGCTCTATGGTGACAGGCTTTTACCTCTACAGCCTTTTTTATTTAGACAGCACGGTTACTGTCACCTGTGTAATCCAAAGCCAGGGGAGGCCTTGGGGTGAGCCAGCTTGATCGCTCGCCACGGGCAAAAGTACATCTGTGTGGAAGGTACAGGCCCAGATCATTACAGGGAGGGGATGGTGTGTCCGATGATGGGTTCAATCCCATCTAAGCCTCTAGCAGCTGCCACTCTGTAATTACGAGGCAGCTCCCTCCACTGCACTGTGCCCTGCCACTGAAACAACCAGTGCCATGATGTGGTCTGTGGCTTATAAATGCTGCCTGAAGTTTTTGAGAAGGGGTTGCCACTGCACTCTACAGCTGTTTTTTAATCGGTTAGGAAATACATGAAACTCACTGTAATGATAACATGTTAGATCACATTGAGATGCAGTGCATCTAGGACAGGGTTGTCAAACTCATTCCATGGAGGGCCTAGTGTCTGCATCAGTCCAGTACAATGGAGGAGCGAAAACCCGCAGACACTCGGCCCTCCGTGGAATGAGTTTGACACGTGATCTATGTTCTAGAAGATCGTGGCAAATGCCTCAACATCATGACTCGTGTAGGCCTTTATCAACCTAGATGTGTCTTAACACTGTCAACTCCCCCAAAAATTCCCTTCCGCAAAATGACTGATTTGCAGCTGCTTGAGAATTTGTTGTGGTAGCACAATTGTTAGTGGTCTGATTTATCGTAAAACGTTCCAACAGCAACATGAATTTGATTTAGCGACTCAAGACATTCCTGACCTACAACATCTGGAGCTCGTACTCCTCTCCGTATTTCACAGCGACGATAACAACACGGCATTTTTACTATCCGGCCTGATTCTGAGCTTTTAGAGATTTAACAGATGACTTTGAGCTTTATAGTGGCCTACATCTATTACCAGAGCTCTGAGGTGATTTTTATTGTTAGAGCGTCTTCGTGTGGCTTTGGCTAGGCCTGTATTAAAGTCATATTTTCACTTCCCCGTGATGCTAAGTCTAGCAGTACATGTAGAAGTGAGTGTCTTACTACACAGGCTCCCGCAGTAGCATGGGAATGGATAGGATTGTGGGTTTGCATTGTTCGGTTTCTTTTAAGAGAGCGGGAACCTTTTGTCTCCATTGGTCTACCTCCAACTCTCCATCACCTTTTTGAGAAAGAGGGTGTCTGTACTTTCTTTGTGTGTGCTTTAAATTCGGCTGACAGTGTTGGATTTCAGCCACTGAGATGATGGTTCCTGTTGCCTTTGGAAATGTAATCTGCATTTTCTCCTCGTCTCCAGAATCACTTTGGGGGGAAATGATGAATAGCTGTTGATAGGTATAAGACTATATACACGTCAGCGCTCTGGGACCCATCCACATGCTGTCTTTTTTTAGGCTCACTTGCTACTTCAACTTTTAACAAAGAAACTTTGGCTAGACAACTTTTCACTTTGGCTAGACAACTTTTCAAATGCAGTAGGGTTTTGCTTTTCTTATATTTCGCTGTATAAGTAGTAGCCTGTTAGCTGTCTCCAGCTCTGACTGTTGTCACTCAGCCAATGGATTTGATATTTCCTTCTCCTTCATTATCAGTTGCTCACTAACTGGTGCAGTCTGCACTTCTTTACTTGTCTGGCAGTCACATGAAAGGAGAACGAGTGGGAGTAGAGGGGCAGTCTTCTGTACGGCCGAGCTCTCAAAGTTGGGGTGGGTGAATGTGCCAGAGACCGGCGGTTGTGTGGAACAGTCGATTAGGATTCAGTGTTTATGAACTGAATGAGGGAGAGAGAGAGGTTAAGAGATAGAAGGGAATGGTTGGCAGAGTGCTTCTGTCCGTGTCTGTTTATTCATCGTGTCTGGCCTAATGAAGACATGCCTTTTTTGAGCTGGGTAGGGTAGCCCTATCTGTCTGCCGGTGAACTCCAGAGAGGGGGAGAGAGGGGTGGCAGGAGTCAGGCCAGGGCCCTGCTTCTCCCTGAGGAGGCTTGACTGTTGCGCTGTTCTGCTGTGGTCCTCAAAGCAGAGGCGTAGGGTCACGAGAGATCAGTTGTTTAGTTAGGGAGGCTACCTCATATGAAGAGAAGCCTGTCTTAATCATCGTCGTAATCAGAGACGTAGTGGTTAAAGAAATAGGTGGGTAAACTCTGAACGCCGGTCGCAGAGGAAAATAAGTCACGCTTCCTATACTTTCAATGCATTTTCCTTCAAAATGGTGGGTCAACTGTGTACTTTCATTTACTTTCCACTACACCACGAGTCGTAATCAATTGGAATTATTTATCTTTTCATTTTCAAATGTTTAGCTCTTGCTTCTCTAACTTTTTCTCCTACTATCACTCAGGCCTCTCCCAATCCTACCCTTCTTTCTACATTCCTTTATCCCCCTACACTACCAATCTATCCAGATACTGTCAACCCTGCCACTTAAAAGTTCCCCTGACCCATAATGTTTTTTTTCAAAACTCCTCCCGCTGTCCATTCCTTTCTGCCTTGGGGGGCGGGAGGGGGGCATGGCCCTTAGAAAAACATAGAAAGAGGAGCCATATGCCTGGCAAATGTTGGCCCATCAATAGGCCCATTTGTCTATGCTCCTCTTTTGTAAGAATTGAAGAGATCAGTCTTTAGAGCGAATGTCATATGTCACATAGGTGTTATTTAAGCACACTGGTGTGTCATAGATGCTAGTTTAGTAACTTCATCTGAGAGAGCTTTGAGATGCGTTGGGCTATCTTTCTTGGTGATGGGGTTGTGTTTGTAAATCAACTCTGTGCTAAAGAGCAACTGAAGGCATTACACAACTTCTTTGGTTTTAAACGGCCTCTGTGGCATCGATATTAGTCAAACATATTTTCTAGTGTCAAAATTGACTACAATGTAAAAATAGGATTGTTTTGGTAATAAAGTCAGTCTCGTCCAAAACGGAGTTTTATGAGTTCGTCACAACTTCCTGAGTGTTGGGTTGGATTACGATCATGCCCGCTTGACCAGGTGCCCACTAACACGAGAGAAGCAGCTGTGCTGATTGCGCTCTATCAACTGCGCACGCTCCATCCAATCAGAGCTGCCAGAACCTCCAGACAGTGAGACGGACCTGTCCCATTACACAGCGCCTCGGACTTGTTTACATAAGACAACACTAAACAATGTTATGTTGAAATAACCCTTGGCTCTAAGCCCTTTATGGAGTGGCCACTTGCCGATGTGTTTGATAGTGGTACCATATTTATGTGTTTTGATGTGTGCGCATCTGTGAAAGATACGTTGGTCACCGCATGACTCATTGTTGAAAATAAAGGCAAAATAAATTATGATGAAGTTGTAGACATGTTATTGTTCTCAGAAATCAGTCCCCATTCGATAGACTGTATGCAGTGCACTGACTGGTTTCTTTTTTTACTTGAGAAATACTGCACCAAACACCTTAGCTAGATGTAAAACTGTGTGACTAAAACCTCAACAAAAATGTCTAAATGAATGACATTTTTCTTGATTCATCTTAGATTAATTTGGACTATTTTGAGGAAGTGGCTATGTTGTTGCTACGGTGACTCAGGAGGAACAAACAGTACATGCCAGGGTACGGTATGCGAACATAACAAACCCACATCAAACATCAACCCCAGTTTGTCTCGAGTCATGGCCACTAGCGTTTCTTAATGAGCAATCTTCAAAACGAGGCCAAATCAGGAAGTTCAGTCGATCTTTAACACCTGCTGTTTCACTTAGCAAGTTGACGTTTTCATTTAAAATGTTCTAGTTCTTTGACAGTCCGTAGTCCGTACCAAGTTTCCTTCAGATATAAGTGTCGGGCCTTGCCTCAAGATGTACACCAGACATATTCCAAAGTAAGATCTATTATTAATTTGACTGGGAAGGAAATATGATTGTCATTGCCAAAGACCCCAACCTTGTGCAGTAGGCGGTGCCTGAAATGCCTGCACTTGAAGAACAGTAACAAACCCGTCTTGAAATAGATGGTAGCAAGGCGTGTTGTTGGAATGTCTTTGGTGTGGTCGCTCCTCTTCTGTTCCTCTCTTCAACATGTATTATCCCATTCTTTCATTCCCACCCTCGCCCCTCCCCACTCATTCTCTTTATACTTCTTCCCACCTATCTTCTCCTCCGTAACTGAAGCTTTTGGCAGCCTGTCCCGGCGTTCATTATCATTACCCTGTGTGGATGAAGTGTGATCTGTGTTTGGCTGGTGGAGACCTCTGATGCTGTGGCCCTCTCCTCTGGAGGAAAGGTACCATCACGGGGATCGTCGGATTTCACCCACGGCTCCGTGTGAAAAGCCGCAGGATGAGAAGGAGGGGGAGAGGAATTGATTCCCTCCGCATTCCTGCAGTAATTTGAGGACAGTCTCTCCTCCTTGCTTTCTCCTTACTGCCTGGTGTTTGCAGCTGGGCTAGGCTAGCTGTAGTAGGCCTAGTTACTATGTTAATTCACTAGGAGAGGCTCCCGTGAAGCAGGTCTCTTTTCCATATGACACTGCCGCCCACCTTTGAGTGGCATATACAGCTAAAGCATAGGGCCAATTGTAACGAGGAAAACATTTTCACCCTATGAAAATACAGCTGAAAGAGAGGCAATTAATGACTGAGGTTCCTGTTGAACTATTATGTATATTACCCAAACTAATAACCTCATTGATTTAAAAACAAATCTGATATCGAAAAGGTTAACATTAAGTCACACGTGGCCTTTCTGTTCACTGTTGACTAATGGGTTTTACACACACTTTGCAAACATGGTTTTAATGCCCTTGCATTAAGGCTTTTATAACCCCTTACACCCAAGCTTGGCACCCACAGGTTCCAGACTGTGGTTTTGAGTCAGGGAAAATATCTTGACTTCTGCTATGTCATGGCTACCAAGCCTGAGTAAGACGACAACAGACCGGCGGCGGAATGCGTCACCTCTCACAGTTAGACCTGGGTTCAAATACTATTTGGAATCTTTCAAAAACTTTGAGTGTTTGCTGGAGTGCCAGGTGGGTGGCGTTTGCACTTCAACCGTTGGTTCCTTTTGGAACAGGCAAGCTCAGTCAAGCACGGGTACAGTGTTTTAAATTATTTCAAATAGTATGTGAACCCAGGTCTAGTGCACGCAGCTAGGTCATGTCGGGTGTGACCTGACAAGACCTTGTTTATTATCCAGTGGTTAGGCTCTCACCTACCTGCTCTTTTACCTTTCTTGCTGTGTGTTTACAGTACATAGCCTACAGCGGTGAGAACACGTCTGCCCTGCCTGGAGAAATACCAGACCTCCCAAAGATCACGCCCTTACAGGGAACTCGCTGTTATGAGGACATGACAAGTGATCTTACGCCACTAGCCTAGACTGTTGTGGTATAAGAGTCAGAGCTCAGAAGACATTGTCCTCCATACCGGGTCAAATAAAAGTTAGGTAAATAAATCACCATTTTATTTTTCACATGCGCCGAATACAACCTTAACGTGAAATGTCTACTTACGCATATCATGGTACGTTAAGGACTTGTAACAAAAATACACTCCCTTTGAATCAATCCTTCTAACGCCATCCTGTACATGCTCATACATTGTTTGCAATGTCTGCTTTTCCCCGAAGGTCAAGGTGGTTTACTGTTGATAGACGTGTAGGAATAGTTTGTTTTGTAAGTGGAGATTCCTCCTTGTCCCATAGCCCTCATTGGGGCCTAGACTTGTTTCGTAAACACAGACCTCAGTCCAGTTACCATGCATTAAAAAACGAATTCAAGGAGCAGCACAAGGGCATGTGCTGGGCCCGTATTCACAAAGCGTCTGATCTAGGATCAGGTCCCTCAGTTTTATTAATTAGTCAAAACCTAGGCCCTAGACCAACAGCACTCATACTCTGAGACGCTTTGTGAATACAGGCCCTGGCTAGGTTCAGTCTAGCACATCTGGAAACGGTCTGGGAATTATACACACATCAAATCACAGACGTTGTTGTCTGCGTTACAGACATTACAGTACATCTGTCTTGGCAGCCTTGCAGCATTTTTCTGAAGTAGGATGTTTGTTCATGTATTGCATAGGCCTGTGTTTGTGTGCATGATGTACTTTTCGCTTCTTCTTTAGTCTGGTGTGTGCGGAGGAGCGTAGATCCGCCTGTTTGCCGCTCGAGAGACCTGGCGCTATTGATTTGAAGTGTGTTGACTCTTATGGCCCTGCTGAGGCAATGGCTTACCTCATCGTGTGGGTGGCAGAGGAGAAACTGTAGCATGGTCCTTGTAAGGAGAGTGTGTTAGTTTGTTTCTATGGCATCTTCCACCCATGTATAGTGATGAATGTTACTTTACTCTCTGAGAAGGACCGTAGCCCCCGGAGATTGAGTGTGCGTTTTCTGATGTAGATTACGTGCCTTGCATCAGCATACAGATTTACTGTAGTTCCCAGTAGCTTATTTTCTTTGGATTATCCCTAAATTGGCCTCGTTGTGTGGTTGATAATGTGTATGATTATTCTGGGTCATGTCGTAACTTATTTCCTCTTCCTTCACTGAGAACAATCTAGCAGTTCATAGGACTGTGAAACGGATTGGCCTGTCACATCAGGTGTTCAAAGAAAGCCCGTCACAAACCACCTAATAACACAAACAAAGAACATTAAAGGCCCAGTGCAGTCATTTTGGACACCTACTCATTCAAGGGTTTTTCTTTTATTTGCACAATTTTCTACATTGTATAATAATAGTGAAGACATCAAAACTATGAAATAACACATATGGAGTCATGTAGTAACCAAAAAGTGTTAAACAAATCAAAATATATTTGAGATTCTGCCACAGGCCCAGAAAATAGGAAATGCACATAATTAGTACTATTGGATAGGAAACACTCTGAAGTTTCTAAAAGTGTTAAAATAATGTCTGTGAGTATAACAGAACTGATATAGTAGACAAAAACCAGAGAAATGTCTGTCCGTAATTTTTTTTGTGACATTTCCTCTGTTTTAAAAGTCATCTATTGAATTATATGGAATCCAGCTCCTAGACTTCAGTACCTATGGCTTCCACTAGATGTCAACAGTCTTTATACAGTGTTTGGAGGCTCTAGCACTGAGCAGAACTGATAGGAAGAGGAAATAGTCAAAGGACCTCAGAAGTCAACAACGTTTCCCAGGCGCGAGACCGTGAGCGCGCCCCACTTTATTTTCCTTTTATAACGTTTAGGTTATATCATCTGAGTGAAATATTATCACTAATATTCATAAAAGGATAGCTAAGGATGCATTATAAATGATCTTTGATTTGTTTAGGAAAAGTTGATAGGTATATTTGAAAGCTTTCTCTTCACAGTACAACGGGTGATTAGACGGTGGATTTTCTGAACACAACGCGCCAACCAAACAGATTTATGGATATAATAAATGACTTTTTCTAACAAAAGAACCATTGGATGTCTTCGTTGGACACTTGGGAAGCCCTCAGCAGAGGTTCTTCGAAAGGTAAGTGATTTATTTGAGCTCTTATATGGGTTTTGTGTGACCCGCGCTGGATATGAATTTATGCTAATGCATAAATATTGGAGGTGCTATTCTCAAACAATCAAATGTTGTGCTTTCTCCGTAAAGCCCTTTTGAAATCTGACAACGCTGTGATATTGCCAAGAATCTATGCAACACTTGTATATTGATGAATGTTTAATAATTCAACTTTTGGATTTTGAATTTGGCGCCTTACATTTCACCGGGTAGTGTCGGGAGTGGCTCGCTAGTGCGCCGCTACTCCCTAAGTAGTTAATGCGTTTGAGCCAATCAGTTGTGTTGTAACAAGGTATGGGTGGTATTCAGAAGATAACAAATGGGCTAACAGACCAAGTCCATAATATGGCAAGAACAGCTCAAATAAGTAAAGAGAAACAACAGTTCATCATTACTTCTAAGACATGAAGGTCAGTCAATCCGGAAATTGTCAAGAACTTTGAAAGTTTTCATCAAGTGCAGTTGCAAAAACCATCAAGCGCTATGATGAAACAGACTCTCATGAGGACCACCACAGGAAAGGAAGACTCAGAGTTACCTCTGCTGCAGAGGACAAGTTCATTAGGGTTACCAACCTCAGAAATTGCATCCCAAATAAATGCTTCTGAGTTTAAGTAACAGACACATCTCAACATCAACTGTTCAGAGACTCCATGAATCAGGCCTTCATGGTCGAATTGCTGCAAAGAAACCACTACTAAGGGACACCGATTTATTTAGAATTCAAGGCACACTTAACCAGCATGGCTACCACCGCATTCTGCAGCAATAAGCCATCCCATCTGGTTTGCACTTAGTGGGACTATCATTTGCTTTTCAACAGGACAATGACCAAAAACACACCTCCAAACTGTGTAAGGGCTATTTAACCAAGAAGGAGAGTGATGGAGTGCTGCATCAGATGACATGGCCTCCACAATCAGCCAACCTCAACCTAATTGAGATGGTTTGAGATGAGTTGGACCGCAGAGTGAAGGAAAAGCAGCCAACGTGCAATTCTTGTGCTATTATTTTATTTAACCAGACAAGTCAGTTAACTTCTTAGGGATCGGTGGGACGCTAGCATGCCTCCTAGGACCACATCCGTTGAAATTGGAGCGCGCCAAATTCAAAATACAAAATTGTAATTTTAAACATTCATGAAAATACAAGTGTCATACATGATTCTTTAGCTTAGAATCTTGGTAATCGAACCGCGTTGTCCGATTTACAATAGGCTTTACGGCGGAAGCAGAACATTCGATTGTCTGAGGACAGCGCCCCACTTCCAAAATATTTTTCAAACCAGCACAGGCTTTACAAAATCAAATATAGAGATAAAATAAATCACTTACCTTTGAAGATCTTCCTCTGTTTGCAATCACAAGGGTCCCAGCTACAACATGAATGGTCGTTTTTGTTCGATAAAGTCCTCCTTTATATCCCAAAAAAGTCTGTTTAGTTGGCTCGTTTGATTCAGTAATCCACCCGTTCAACAAAGGAATCCCCCAAAAATACCGGTAAACTTCGTCCAAACAAGTCAAACAACGTTTCTAATCAATCCTCAGGTTCCCTAATATGTAAATAAACGCTAAAATTTAAGATGGAATGTAGTATGTTCAATACCGGAGATAAATAACAAAGAGCCCGCCCTCATTCACGCGCACCAAAACACTTGTGTCCACTTCATGGGCCACCAGGAAAAACTACAATTTCTTGTTCAATTTTTAAAAAACAAGCCTGAAACCTTGTATAAAGACTGTTGACATCCAGTGGAAGCCATAGGTACTGCAACCTGGGTGCTATTTATTTTAGCTATAGGTACTGCAAGCATTGTTAGCAGAAAACAGGATCCCACATTAGGGTGAATGAAAAACATCTTTGTCTTAAAAAATGGATATATTTACACAATCATGGTACCACTAATTGCTTCTAATAAACCAAATGTATGTCCTTGAACTGATTATTTTTAAATTCTAACAGCGCATGTAATGTCTCCATGAGATGCCATGTTAACAGACTTCATTTGGCTTCAATGCGATATTGAGTCTTCACATGGGAATGAGTGGTGTCACGTGATCGATGGCTTTGTCCATGCATGCATGAGCATGCATGCATGCATACATCATCAAATCAAATGTATTTATAAAGTCCTTCTTACATCAGCTGATGTCACAGAGTGCTGTACAGAAACCCAGCCTAAAACCCCAAACAGCAAGCAATGCAGGTGTAAAAGCACAGTGGCTAGGAAAAACTCCCATGAAAGGCCAAAACCTAGGAAGAAACCTACAGCCCCAGTCTTGACCCATATGTTTCACCTCCGTGTGTGTAGCTCTAAGCATGTGCCTAGGCCAGGTGTCCTCCATCTGTAGGACAGTGTGTGTGTCTGGGGATGCTTCAGCTCCTCTACAGTCTAACCTGGATTAGCCAGCGCCCAGGCTGGGAATGGATACTGCTGGGTGATTGGCCTCCAGACTAACCGCCTGTGAAACGGTGAGTGAGGTCTTCCTGGGCTACAGTTAGGCGTTTGGCTGATTTTCACATTATTGGGTGACGCATACTATGCTGCCTGTGATGTTTTCTCTTTGCATTGTCCAACTATGTTGGATGTGGTAACCAGGCCAGCCCAATATGGCTCGGTTTGCCTTCGTAGTGTGAAATGGTCACAGTACACAACCAGGTTTAAGTTGAGGCTCATTATGAACATAGACGGAGTCCCTGTGAACTAAGTATCCCATCGAGATGTGCTTTGGCTGCAGTAGTCCCCTGGTCTCTCTCTTAGCTTATAGCCAGCCAGGCTTCTCTTGAGGCCTGAAGTGAATAATGCTCCTCTCACGATGTACAGTACTCAACTGGAAACCAATGCTGGTTAATGAGATGCAGCCAGGCTGATTTGAATGCGAGGTTAAATGACTTTTAATTAAATAAGCGAATTCATCCATTTTGAAGACCTAAGGCAAGCACAGGTTGTTCGTTCATCTGCATTTTGAGGACTGCATTTCGAGGACACAATCGCATGAGGCAAGTGAATGTTGTTAAATAGGGTAATTGGTAGGCCTTCATTTCGAAAAGAGAATGTTGTTCATGTCTGGTTATGTCATTCGAAACCCTAATGCTTCTCACCCAGGGTTTAACATAATGTCTTAACAATGGACCAAGATTCTAGAACTCATTGCAAATCTTCTGTTAGTCTTTAAATTCTACAGACTACAGCTGACCTGGACAGGAGTCCACTATCTCTGTACTGTGTTGACACGCACACGCACGCGCGCACACACACACACACACACACACACACACACGTGTCTCTGGGAACCTATTCTTAGAAAGTGCTCCTTGTTATCCACCTGATATTGTGGTCCCGATGTCAGCCGGTTGGTTTATGGAAGGCCAAGCTTGGCAGCATGTGTTTACAGGCCTGTTGAGAGGAGAAGGGGAGAGCACTTTTCTCTATTTTGGACGTGCAACCTTTCACGCAGTGCACTTTGTCCTAGTGCTTCTCTCTGGCCAACTGCGACCATAACAAGGAAAGGTCTACTGCTCGCACTCACAAAAACCCTCCCCGGTCAATGTGGAAGCCTGCATCTCCTCTTCGATTCCACTGACTCGCTGTAAGTGGGTCACTCTGAATGTGTGTGTACATACTTGTTGTTGCCATTCTGAATCAAAGGGACTTTGATTTGATACATGCTGCGCTCTGCTTTGAATCAGATTCTGAAATTACCCGACAACTCAACACAGCATGCTTCCCTCCTGCTGAGGAGACATGCTTCAGCTTCATTCAATGACATGTTTTTTTTGAGAGAACAAATCAATAGGGATTCAATAGAACCAGTATATTGAAGAATGAAGGCCGACTCGTCCGATGGTCCTCCAACCATTGTACCTTTTTACCTTTCGTTCAGCGTTTTTCCGACAGCACTCTTTCTTTTAGTGCTCACTTTAACAGCACGATTAGAGTCGGACCAAACTGACAGTGGACAGCAGTCACCTCCGCCAACACTCTGTTTTGTAATATAAATATTAACGCCTGGCGAGCAGCTGATGTCAACGAAAGGCTGTAGATGAACCTGTTCTGTTCTCAGATCTTGGCACGGTATCTTTTTTTTCTCTCTTCATGTCCAACAATACATATTTGACCCCGATTCAATGTTTTCTTTGGATGGATTGCAATATTTTTTTCTTGTGGACGGTGGTCCTGGTATGTTGGACTCTCAACTTTGGAGTAATGACTTCATGTGGTCATTCCCAAGTTTTTTTTTTTATTTGTATCTATTTTATTTCTATGAAAATGGAAATGGTTCCAGTTGTCGCCTGTTTGACTACAAACGGTCATCTGAAAACAGGAAAGGAATGCTGGAAAAGGTCAAAGTTAAGGAAACATTTGAAATAAGATGGATTTGCTCATTCTCTTACTCTTAGCAGCTCAAGTTTTTTTGGCCTCTGGGCTCAACATAGAGATGAGATGAACAGAGTTTCTGTTCCACAGCTGGGTGGTATGATGATGGTCTTGTTCTCGCGCTCTCTCTCTCTCGTGCTCCCTTTCTCGGTTGTTCCCTCTCGTGGTCTCCCTCTCGTGGTCTCCCTCTCGTGGTCTCCCTCTCGTGGTCTCCCTCTCGTGGTCTCGTGGTCTCGTGCTCTCGCTCTCGCTCTCGCTCTCGCTCTCTCTCTCGTGCTCTCGCTCTCTCTCTCGTGCTCTCGCTCTCTCTCTCGTGCTCGCTCTCTCTCGTTCTCTCTCTCTCGTGCTCCCGCTCGCTCTCTCTCGTGCTCTCTCTCTCTCTCGTGCTCTCTCTCTCTCTCGTGCTCTCTCTCTCTCTCGTGCTCTCGCTCTCTCTCTCGTGCTCTCGCTCTCTCTCTCTCTCTCGTGCTCTCTCAAAATTCAAATTCAAATTCAAGCTGCTTTATTGGCATGAAAAACATTGTGTCAATATTGCCAAAGCAACAATGTATACAGTATACATTGTAATAAAATTAGAAACAATAACAAAAAATTATATAAAATGGTAGTAAATAATAATACAAAATTAAATACAAAAATAATAACAATAATGGTAATAGTCAGTAGTAGAAATGTAATAAATTGAAAAAATCTAAATATGGAAAATTAAACTATAACTAACTTATAACTAAATAACGGTAATCTACATCTGTACTACAACTACCATCATCATCACTACTACTACCATCATCATCATCATTAAACTGCTTTCATTACCATTACCACCCATACCACTACTACCATCATCATCACTACTACTGCCATCACCATCATCATTAAACTGCCATCATTACCATTACCACCCATACCACTACTACCATCACCATCATCATTAAACTGCTATCATTACCATTACCACCCATACCACTACTGCCATCA
>QNTS01001293.1:236668-251555 GCA_003317085.1 Hucho hucho | reverse complement strand
ATAATACAAAATTAAATACAAAAATAATAACAATAAAATGGTAATAGTCAGTAGTAGAAATGTAATAAATTGAAAAAATCTAAATATGGAAAATTAAACTATAACTAACTTATAACTAAATAACGGTAATCTACATCTGTACTACAACTACCATCATCATCACTACTACTACCATCATCATCATCATTAAACTGCTTTCATTACCATTACCACCCATACCACTACTATACGGAATGATAAACAACAATAATAATAGTAGTAACAATAATAGTAATATCAATAACAGCAATTATAAGTAAGTTACTGCTTACTATGCGGATGTTACTATTCAGTGTCCCTCAGGCTATGGCAGGCAAATACATATTTGGCTGCAAGAGGAGCCATTGCTCCTTCGCCCATGAGTATTTTTAGTTTTTCCTCTGGATTTAATGAGTTAAAATTTGGAATAAATGTAGTCATTTCTGTGAATAATCTATCTCTTGGTGAGGAATATTTATCACAGTAAAGGAGAAAGTGCATCTCTGTTTCTACCTCCCCTGTCGTGCAGTGACCACATACACGCTCCTCTTTGGGTAGCCATGTCTTTTTATGTCTGCCGGTTTCTGTTGCCAATTCGTGGTCATTCAGCCTGTACTTGGTAAGGATCTTTCTCTGCTTCGTATCTCTGACAGAGTAGAGATAATCAGCCAATTCATATTCTCTGTTTAGGGTCATATAGCAATTTAGTCTGCTTTGGGATTTTGTTTAGTTTTTCCAATGTTTTAAATATGAGTCCTTTGATTGGTTCATGATTTTGTTTATTGGAATTCTTTCTTTTGAAGCAGTGCTGGTGTCAGCTTGGTTGGTTAGGTCCAACACCAGGTGACTGAGAGGGTTCGTTTCTGGGCTCAGCTCTTGGGTTTGAAGTGCTTTAAATTGCAGACTTGAATTTGGACTTGAATTCAGATGTAGCCAAAATTGTATGATCTTTTCTGTATTTTCATTACTACTGGAAAGCGGCCAATTCTGCCCTACATGCATTAGTTGGTGTATTTCTCTGAATTTTCCGACAGAATTCTGCATGTAGGGCTTCAATTGGATGTTTGTCCCACATTTTAAAGTCCAGTTTATTGAGTGGCCCCCAAACCTCCCTTTCATAAAGAGCTATTGGTAGGATTACACTGTCAAATATTTTGATTTTGATTTTGAATAATTTCATTTTTATTGCATACAGTGCTCTGCGGGCTTTTTCTTTGAGTGCATTCACTAACATATTAAAGTTTCCCGATGCAGATATGGTCAGACCAAGGTATGTGTAATTTTTAGTGTGTTCAATTATGGTGTTGTTCAGGGTGAATTTATATTTGTGTTTCTGACATCTGGGCTTTTTTTGGAACATCATGATTTTCATTTTTTGAAATTTACTGCCAGGGCCTAATTATGGCAATATTGCTCTAGAATGTTAAGCTTCTGTTGAAGACCTTTGGTTGGTGATAGAAGTACCAAGTCATCAGCATATAGCAGGTATTTTACCTCTGTGTCAAATAGTGAGTCCTGGGGCTGGAGAATGGTCCAACATGTCTGCTAATTCATTGATATAAATGTTGAAAAGATTTGGACTCAAACTGCAGCCTTGTCTCACACCTTGACGTTGTGAAAATAATTCTGTTCTTTGGTTTTAGATTTTTATTACACACTTGTTTTCTGTGTACATACATTTTATTAAGTCATACACCTTACCATCAAGCCCACTTTGGAGAATTTTGTAGAATAGCCCTTCGTGCCAAATCGAGTCAATAAAGCAAACAAAGATTTTGACCTCTTTTTTTTTTTTTGGTTGACGTGTTTATTCATTAGTGTGTGTAAGGTGTATATATGGTCAGTAGTGCGATGGTTAGGGAGAAAGCCAATTTGACATTTACTTATTACATTTTTTCTTGAAGAAAGGTTTGAATTCTTGAATTCAAAATGCTGCAGAAAACCTTTCCCAAGTTGCTGTTTACGCAAAGTCCCCTGTAATTATTGGGGTCTGATTTGTCTCCACTTTTGTGGATAGGGGAGATGAGCCCCTGGTTCCAGACATCAGGGAAGCAGCCAGAAGTTAAAACCATGTTGAACAATTTAAGCACAGCATTTTGCAACTCAGGTGTGCTGTTTTTCAGCATTTCATTTCTGATGTTATCTAGACCACACGCCTTCTTTGATTTTATAGATTTGAGCTTTTCATTTAGTTCTTGTTGGGTTATTGGGTAATCTAATGGATTTTGGTTGTTTTTAATGACTGATTCAAGGATGTTCAATTTTTCTTGAATTTCTAATTGGTTCTGTTGTAAGTCTTTTTGTGGAATGTTTTTGTATAGATTATCAAAATAAGTTATCCAAATTCCTTCATCTTGTATGGCTAATTCTTGTGGCTTTGTCATGCTTAAATTATTCCACATGTCCCAGAACTGATTTTGGTCAATTGCGTTTTCAATTTCGTCAAGTGTCTTGTTGGTATAATTTAATTTCTTGCGTTTCAGTGTATGTTTATACTGTTTCAAAGTATTCATAGCGTAGATCTGGGTTGTTTTGCTGCTTATGTTTTTCATTTGACATTTGTCTTAGGTGTTTTCTAATTGTTTTACATTTGTTTACATTTTTTGAAATATGCAATTGATGTTTTGAGTAGCCGAATTGACACCTTTATTGTTTTGGTATTGTGCGTTATTGAAGAACTGTATAGAGTTAATCATTTCCTTTGAGTTCAATGTTTCAATGAATCTCTCTGCACTGTTTGGAGCCCATCTGTACGATTGGTTTATGTTGTAGAGTTTATTGGGCTGTTGTTTTTAATGAATATTGACAGTTAATTTCTTGAGAAACACGTTGATCTGACTGTGATCTGACAATGGTGTCTGTGGTCTGACAGTGAATGCGCTAATGGAGGAGGGGTCAATGTCAATGATGGAATAATCGACTACACTTGTCTCAAGAGCTGAGCAGTAAGTAAACTGACCTAAAGAGTCCCCTCTGATTCTACCATTAAGCATGTACAGGCCTAAGGCTTGACAGAGATGCACTAACTCCCTCCCATTTTTGTTCAGTATTTGGTCAGGACTGTTTCTATTATTTATAATAGGGCTGCTGTACAAGGAGGGGTGTCCAAATATGTGTTGGTTACCTCCCGCATCAGTGTAGTCAAGCTCAGAACTTGTTCTTGCATTGAAATCTCCACAAAGAAGCACTTTACCCTCTGCTTGAAATGTAATGATTTCTGTATGGAGATTGTCAAAAAACTGATCATCATAATATGATGAATCTGAAGGAGGAGCGTAAGCTGCACATATGTATACATCATTGTCACAATAGATTGGACCTAAGTTTTAACCAAATGTGATTAGTACCTGTTTTCATTTCATTCAGTGCTTATGCAAAATTATGATGATTCCACCTGTCTCGGCCCCGTTTAACATTTTTCTGTTTGATTGATGGTAGTAAACTTTCTCTATAGCCTGAGGGACACCTAGTATCTATGTCTCCACGACACAGTGTTTCCAGTAGGATTATGATGTCCTGTCCCTTTATGTTTTTAATCAATTCTGGATTTGTTGTTTTATATCCAAAATGTGAAGAGTATAGGCCCTGGATATTCCAAGAACTGATAGTTAATGATCTCATTTATAATAAGTGATATTCACTGGTTTGAGTAAAGTACATTGAAAAAAAAAAAAAATTAATCATATACATACATACACACACACACACACACACACACACACACACACACACGTGTCTCTGGGAACCTATTCTTAGAAAGTGCTCCTTGTTATCCACCTGATATTGTGGTCCCGATGTCAGCCGGTTGGTTTATGGAAGGCCAAGCTTGGCAGCATGTGTTTACAGGCCTGTTGAGAGGAGAAGNACAGAGGTCAGACGTTTCTTGTAGTTGGCCACCAGGTTTGCACACATCTCAGGAGGGATTTTGTCCCACTCCTCTTTGCAGATCTTCTCCAAGTCATTAAGGTTTCGAGGCTGACGTTTGGCAACTCGAACCTTCAGCTCCCTCCACAGATTTTCTATGGGATTAAGGTCTGGAGACTGGCTAGGCCACTCCAGGACCTTAATGTGCTTCTTCTTGAGCCACTCCTTTGTTGCCTTGACCGTGTGTTTTGGGTCATTGTCATGCTGGAATACCCATCCACGACCCATTTTCAATGCCCTGGCTGAGGGAAGGAGGTTCTCACCCAAGATTTAACGGTACATGGCCCCGTCCATCGTCCCTTTGATGCGGTGAAGTTGTCCTGTCCCCTTAGCAGAAACACACCCCCAAAGCATAATGTTTCCACCTCCATGTTTGACGGTGGGGATGGTGTTCTTGGGGTCATAGGCAGCATTCCTCCTCCTCCAAACACGGCGAGTTGAGGTGATGCCAAAGAGCTCCATTTTGGTCTCATCTGACCACAACACTTTCACCCAGTTGTCCTCTGAATCATTCAGATGTTCATTGGCAAACTTCAGACGGGCATGTATATGTGCTTTCTTGAGCAGGGGGACCTTGCGGGCGCTGCAGGATTTCAGTGCTTCATGGCGTATTGTTTTACCAATTGTTTTCTTGGTGACTATGGTCCCAGCTTCCTTGATCAATGACAAGATCTTCCCGTGTAGTTCTGGGCTGATTCCTCACCGTTCTCATGATCATTGCAACTCCACAAGGTGAGATCTTGCTTGGAGCCCCAGGCCGAGGGAGATTGACAGTTCTTTTGTGTTTCTTCAATCTTGTCCCTGACATCCTTGGAGAGCTCTTTGGTCTTGGCCATGGTAGAGAGTTTGGAATCTGATTGATTGCTTCTGTGGACAGATGTCTTTTATACAGGTAACGAGCTGAGATTAGGAGCACTCCCTTTAAGAGTGTGCTCCTAATCTCAGCTCGTTACCTGTATAAAAGACACCTGGGAGGCAGAAATCTTTCTGATTGAGAGGGGATCAAATACTTTTTTCCCTCACTGTAATTATTATTATAATACCAGTGCCAATAAAATAAAGGTTAGTTGTAAACAACTAACCGGGTCTAGTAGAGCTGTGTTGTGATGGGCCGGGTCTAGTAGAGCTGTGTTGTGATGGGCCGGGTCTAGTAGAGCTGTGTTGTGATGTGCCTGGTCTAGTAGAGCTGTCCTGAGGCGGGTCTGGTCTGGTAAATCTGTGCTGTGTTGGGCCTGGTCTAGTAGAGCTGTCCTGTAATAAGCTGTGTGTGGCGGGGGGGCTCTGCTGCTGGGGTGTGTGGGTCCCTGCCAAGTGTTGCATCCTTTAGGTCCTTGGCAAAGGTTCTGATACTGTCCTGATTAAGATGTTCATTATGGTATAAATGTCAGAGTGGGGTGGTGAGCCGTTCTGACGTTGAGCAGTGAGGCACAGTCGACAGTGATCTGTTGATTTATCTTTTCAATCAACTTTCCTGGGAAGTCTTTTCTTGGTAGGAGGGTGGACACAACTATATTGGTTGTTGGGAACATAGCCTGCGCCCATTCTGCCACTCTTCTCACTGCCCCAGATACATTTTCACCTTTGGCATGAAGGTGGTTTGTGCCAGTGTGGATGATGATGTAGTGGGGGGTGTCAATCCTGGTCTGACTGAGTAGCTGCATTGCACTGTCAGTTGTAGGACACCAGAACTTATACACCTGGTGTCTAGGGAATCATCTTTCCTGGACTAAGAACTTCCCATTAGAATCAATAAGGATTGCAGTTGTGGGTGACTGTCTGGCTGGAGCAGACTGGGAGGCTGGTATTCTGACCTGGGCTGGAGCAGACTGGGAGGCTGGCAGGTTGACCTGGGCTGGAGCAGACTGGGAACCAGGTAGGCTGACAGGAGCTAGAGCAGACTTGACGCTGGTTGGCTGACCTGGGCTGGAGCAGACTGAGAGGCTGGTAGGTTGACCTGGGCTGGAGCAGACTGGGAAGCAGGTAGGCTGACATGGGCTAGTGCAGACTGGGACGCTGGTTGGCTGATCTGGGCTGGAGCAGACTGGTAGGCTGGTGCAGTGTCATCAGGCTGTGTGTTGGAGGCCATGCTAGGTCTCAGGTTCTGCTTGTGTTGTACCAAGCTGGTGGACATGTTCTCTAGATGCAGAGGACATAATGACTAGCTGCTGGTTCTCTCTCTCTCTCTCTCTCTCTCTCTCTCTCTCTCTCTCTCTCTCTCTCTCTCTCTCTCTCTCTCTCTCTCTCTCTCTCTCTCGGTCTCGCAGTCTCTGTGTGTGTCTGGAACCTATCACCACACTCTGTAAACATCTCCCAGATGCTGTGCTGCCACATTACATAATGGAGCTACAAACTAACCTTGACTTCCCTCTCTTGTTTAGTATAATTCCATAGGCTCATGAGAGTCATAAACCAACTGCTTTCTTGATGTGAAAAGATCTGATTGGTCAATAGACCAATTATTGGAAAAAATATCAGAATTGGGTTGCCTGTCTAAACGCAGCCACAGTGATCTGCTGTCTCAAACATGCATGCACACTCCTGTCTCACGGTGATCCACTGTTAAGCAGCTGAATAGTCTCCCTCGGCTATTCTCAATGTCTTTCCCAGGACTCATGTCCGGCTCTGTCTGGTGTTAACACCCAGTTAGCCAATAGCAAGCCCTTGGCACTGTCCAAGTTCCTTGTGCTGTTGTGATGGGATAGCCTGTCATATCTAGGGGTTATTTTCTAGGCACTGGCAGCCGTTCAGAGGTAGAAACCGACGAGAGTTGGAAGCCAATAACTGTGCCTCATACAACTGGTCTGCCTTGCCAATAGATCCCCAGTGGCTACTCAAGTTACACGTTGACTTTTGCCCGACTTGAGCTCTGACCGCTTCCCATATCAAACTGCAGTTTTTTGTCTGTCTCAAACCCCACCCTTGTCAGGCCAAAGAATAGCTCTCCAAATTGGTCCATGAAGAAACTAACTTCACCAGAGAACCAAATTAGAGTAGCCCGACCCAGCTAGCGTTCCTGTCTTCTCTTTCAACTGGGAGGAAAGTTACACTTCACCATAAGGACTGTGTTAGGGGCACCGGGGGGTTAGAGGGGCTCAGAGAACCTGGGGGGGGTGCATCAAAGTGGCTGTCCAACAGCAACTGTCGGTCTGCTTCCCTCGTCAATACACGCTACGGAAAGAGAGCTCTTCTCCGAGAGAGTTGCCTTGTTGAGCCCATCGTCAATGTTTCCGTATCATAAGGGTTTTTATGCCCAACAGTCGTCCGCCGTTACTGGTTTCAGGAGGTTTTGCCTAGTTGATTATGGCGTTATGACATGACATGCACATCCCAGACTTACCAAACCCGGTTGCTGGGTAACCATGTACTGCAGATAAGTCAAGGGAAGACCTGCACACTGTATAGCCTAATGCTGCTCTCCTTTGCTTTACTTCTGCACAATGTTACCTAGCCTGTAGGGCTTAGGCCCTAAGTGTGCAGCTGGCCCTTGTGAATGAATGGCTGATTACTAAATGTTAATGAGCCAATATCAGCGGGTAAATCAATCTGCCTCACAGGTGCAGTGGTGACGCAGTTGCATGTTGACACCGGTATAGTCAGTATTCAGACGGTCTGTTCCTGCCTGGGTTTTTGCCTTCAAGCCTACCGGTTATTTTTTTTATACTGTAGCTGGCTCCTGGAAGGAATGCCCCACACCTTCGGTGTCAGATAAACACCCTGGGTGTCTTCCTTGATGGTGAATAGGGTGCTATTTTCGACACACCCCTGTTACTTCGTATAGCTACTGTAGAAGTAAAGTAGAGATTTTATTAGGGTGTAGTCGAGTGGTAAGGCCTCACCTTCACAATCTATACATCGTAGATCCTAGATTGCCCGTTTCCTGCTACATACAACTCTGTGTTTCTTTGCATAGCTCTCTGTCTGTATCTCTATGTATGTCCCCAGTGTGTGACTTAATCTCTGTCTTAAGGTGTCTTTGTGCATTTGTTTTCTTTGTGGTATCGCCCTGCGTGAGTCTGTTGTGACTAACTGGGCCTGTCTGTGGGAGAGTGGATGTGTGCTCTATCTGTTATGGGGGTCTGGGTTTCAGGGGGATAAAATGTGTTTATCTGGGATAAACTGTGAGATACCAGGATGAGACCAAAACACATGGAACTGAGAGACCCCCAGAGCCCTGAGGGAGAGAGAGGGGAGATCACCCACCCCCCCCGTTGGCCCTGTGGCATGTTGATTCTGTGATGACTTCTGAGATTGCTTAACACATGATGCACTGACATCCCCTTCTCTCTACTCAGCCTCCACTGACAGCCCTAACAGACAGGGGCCAGGCCGGGAGAGGAGAGGAGAGCAACCCCCAGTGTGGCCTGACCGAGAGAATCGTGAGTAACCGCTTCACTTCCACTCCCTGGGGATTGGGGAGGGGGCGGGTGGGTGGGTGTGGTGGATTTTTCCATGATCACCAGCAGCATACCTTAATGCACAGGACAGATGTTAAGTGTGTATGTGCACTGTGTGGGGCTGACAAAAGGAGAATCTTAGCTGCTTCACTTACGCTCCCATGGGTATGGGGGGGGGGTGTGTTTCTTTTGGGTTGAGGCTACAGGAAACCAGACAGATATTTAATAGCTAGCTAATTAGACTCCTTTCTTTCTCCTTCATTGACTTCTCGGTGGAGGCTTAATGCTCAATTAAGCTTTCCCCCTTTTAGGCTGTGATTTATCCCTCCCTCCCTCCTGTCTTTTCAGTATCTTAGTATTCATGACCGTCTTTCCACTGTGGCCATTTTACCACGACTTCATTCGGCTTTCAACTGTGAGCCCACTGTCCAGCGCCTCATGATTTACCTCGGGCCCCTTTCTCCTCCAGTACAGAGATATCCTGATACGTTATTACAGCCTCTTTATGTTGCTGAGGACTGCTTCTGTTCTGCTTAGTCTCTAGTTGAGAGAATACAATCAACCCTAACCTATATCTTTGTTCTCATAGCTTCCATATAGGGATATCAACCAATATTTAACCTAATATGACGAGTCACTCCAACATTTGACTACTTTTCACATTGCGACATATCCCCAGGAACAGTTCACCTGTACACTATACTGAAAGCTAACACCAAAAGGCTAGCCTAGCCTGTAACATCAAAATGAGCCTACCAAGTTTGAACATTTAGTTGTGAGAGTCCTGTTCTTAGACCTGCTCTGACAATGACTTTCCATTGATACTTCAAGATTTTGGCAATACTTCCTCAGAGTCGGATGAACTCGTGGATACCATTTTTATGTCTTTGCGAGCAGCTTGAAGGAAGTTGCTAACTAGCGTCAGTGCAATGACTGGAAGTCATGGGTATCTGCTAGCTAGCAGTCTTAGACTTAACTATTAAATTAATTAAATAGACTTCCAGTCATTGCGCTAATGCTAGTTAGCAATTACGCTACTTAGCAACTTCCTTCAAACCGCTCGCAGAGACATAAATGGTATCTACGAGTTCATCCGACCCTGAGAAAGTAGATAAAGGGCCTCATAGCCAAAATCCGAAGTATCCCTTTGACGACCAGAGTAAGCAGTTCATTGTCTAACAGCATCCTCTGGCAGGCTCCCCCTGAACCGTTTGGAGAGGCGTTTATTGTGCCAGATCTCTCCTCAGGAAGCGCTAGCCGTGTGTCGTTCCTCCGGAATGAAAGGGAATGGAACATTATCTAAAGAGGAAGACAAATGATACACAGGGAAGCGGGACGGAGGGAGATGGAGAGGGTTAGAGAGGTGATGAATGGGGAGTGGAGTGAGTGAGAGATCCACCCTCCCAGCCCTTCTCATTGTTCTCAGGGATAGAGGCAGGAAGCCTCACATTCACACTTCCGCGTCAGGGGAGTTTTTTTACAACTACCTATGAAGAAACAGGAGGTTTATTAACTTTGAAGCCTCGCTGTCGGTGTTGCTCAGGCTCATCTGTGGACAAGTAGGGAGGGAACCTCGAGGGGATGAGATGATCACTAATGAGGAGGTGCGTGTGTGTGTCCCACTGTTGGGGCAAAGGAACAGAAGCAATGCCTTTCCTGTGCACATGCATGCACAACTGTTTTGGTAGTAACTTTAATTCATTTGAAGTAGGCGTTCACCATCTTTGTTTCCTGATGTGTGTTCCCCAGTTTGAAGGTGGATTCTCATATCGGCCTCTCCCCAGCCACTTAAGATTAATGAAAGAGCAAATAAGTGAATTCATGCGGAATGGGTTCACCTTTTAGTATGTTTGTATCCGTCCACTGTATGTGTGTGTGCTGTGGGGAACTCTTTCTCCTTACAGACGAAAGTGCAGCCAGCTTAGACCCTGAATAATTCATTGCTGGCACGCTTTTGTGAATTAAAGGTAAAGCGATTGGACAGCATACAGCATACAGGTTTCTCTCTCTGCTAACTGTTGAATATTTAAAGGGATGGTCCTGACTGCTCACGCCAGCCAGTCAGTCAGTCAGTCAGCCAGCCAACCGGCCGGCCGGCTAGCTAGCCAGCTAGCTCGCTCAAACTACAATTCTGCTGCTCTCTGACCTGAGGATGTGACATCATACCTGGGGGTGTTAATAACTGGTAGTTTGGATTGGAATCCCGAGGGAGCACAGTCTTCATTCTTCCAATGCAGTTTCCTCAGGATGCTACCTGGATGTTACCTACACGCAAGCTAAGGCTGATATGTCTGGGCTCACTGGTGGAGAAACAGAGTCGAAGCAGGTGAGGTGAATTAGAGGTGCACACTTTTTTGAAGAACAGTTGCAATAGTAGTATGCTATGTTAGGGTGCGAGTTGGGTTGTTTGAATACCATGCTGACTACTCTGGCTACACGTAGTTGATTTTGTCCATCCACACCAGAGGCGACCATGACACGCAGGTTAAAATATTAAAACCAACTATATTAATTTGGGGGTGGGTTTAAACACATGAAACGTTCATGGACATTTAGCTAGCTAGCGGTTGCTGGTTAGTTGGTCCTGGGAGATGAACGTGCGTTATTTTATCTGACATGCATATGGTCATCTTTTTCAGCGTATTCTTTGTAGAATTTTGAGCCCGAGTCATACAATATGGTGTGTTTTTCTACTCCAACGAAACAGTTTTTTTTTAGTTGTCTTTCAAACATCCACGTGGCCGGTGAGGTTTGCGTGTAAGGCTTTTCACCTTGCCATCGATATTAGGACGGTGTAGGCTACAATGAATGGATGTCACGTCAGCTATCAGTCATCACTTGCTTATTTCAATGATCATAATACAGTCTGTGTGTGTGTTTGGTGGCACCGCCTACTCCCACTGGTTCTCACACTGCCTGTCTGTTTTTATTAAGAGAAGCCTTTTGATGCAGAGTCCCGGCAGCAGGGCTGATGGTGCCTCTCTCTCTCTCCTGAAGGAAGTAACTTAATTACAGTCTGTAGACGGTAAGAGAAGGGGAAGAGCACCAGCTTGGTTACCTCCCCATGTTTGATATAGTAATTAGGTAATATCCACGGGAACTGCTGTGCCCATCACAACAGGCACTGTCGCTTTCATCTTCTCCTCAAGGTACGGGAAGGTACTGGACTTCCTCCTTGTTTTCTTTTTAAAGGATGATCTAGGTGTGTCTTCATTCACCTGAAGAGACAGGTCGTAGTTGGAATTTCAGGCTGTCGTTTAGGTGTGAAGCAGTGGTGTAGGGGAAATGTGGGATCATTTCCTGGAAGAGGTGAGCATTTCTTCACAAGTACAGACGGAGCACAGGGAGAAGACAAGTAGACCTTGGCTTTGTCATATCCTGAGGCAAGACACTTTCCACAACAGCAGAGCAGCAGAAGAGAAGAGGTCTGGGATTCAGCCAGTCATCCTTTGTGTCACTCCTTAATCAGTCCCCCAGCACCCACAACCCACACACATCCTATATAAATAATTTAAAGTCCCTTTCCTTTCAGCAGCCCAGCAGCCAGGGGAGGAAAATGGCCAGCGCACAATTGATGACACAGGTCAGCAGAGAACAGTAGAAATGGCTGCTGATACACTAAGGCTGCATCTGAAATTGCACCCTATTCTCAATGTAGTGCAACACTTTTGACCAGGGCCCGTAGGGCCATTTCGGATGCACTGTACGGCTTTAAACAATTGCTAACAGGGTCGGATAGTAAAACTAGCTGCAGATGCGCTCTCTGTTAGTGGCGAGGCTTTAAACAACTTGGAATGGTCGCGTCACGCTGTCAGCTTAGATTTGGACGTAATGAAAGGGCTGCTCGGTGGGTGTTGAATCTGCAGCGCTTTTTTTGTTTAAAGTTGGAATAGTTTATCGTGAGTGGATCCATGGAAATGTAGACCGGACTGTAAGAAATACTATACAATGTTGTGAGAGAACAGTCTCCTCTCTTGATGATCTATTGGCCCACCAGACTAGAAATGCCATACAGTTTCCCGTATGCCCACATCTTAGGTTATACTGGGACCCTGACTACAATACCACGTGAGGGCAATGTGTTTAAATGGAACCGGAGTAAAACCTGCTGGCCATTTTGTTTCTGCTTTTAGATGTTGCTTCTCTATTGTGGGGAACAGGGGGGAAATGACTAAAACATGCAGTCAGTTTGCTGTGGTGTGTTCTTTGCTGTTACTGTGAGAGATGGGTAGTAGGGTGGAGCTGTGTGTACGTTCCCTCGTTAGAGAAAGAAGGCGGTCACAGTCACACGCTTCAACCCAGTCATTCATGCTTCGGAAGCTCCGGACGAAAACAGGAAACCACCCACCAGCGCTTGGACTCTAGTCTATACCCACCCTGCGCTGGTCTGTTCCTGGGGCGGCAGGAAGCTGTGGCTTCACAGTCCTCGTTCACTCTTGGAGGGCCCACCCTGTCCACCCAGAACGTTGTTATTGTTCAGCACGTCATGCAGGCAGTCAGTGGACTTGGCCTAAATGTGACATTCCTCTCTGTTGAAAATAGAAGAGGATAGCCACTTGTAGGCTTGTGGGTTACTCGGCCTAGGCATTTTGGTTTATTGTTGCTGAGGACATCAAGCAGTCAGTGGGCCTAAATCGGACACTTTTCTGTTGAGAAAATAGGAAGTAGTAGCACCTGTGTTTCTCATGCTGTAGTGGAGGGGAAGGCATTGTACCGTCTTTCCCCACTAGAGGACAGTCTAGTCAGAGGAAATGGACACTGCAAGCCTGGTCAGATGGAGTGGAGAGAATCATCCTTCACTGTCTTCTATTGGGTCTCTCTGTACAATGTCATTGGAGCGGTTACTGTTCGCCAGAGAGATTACCTGAAAACATGCCACTTCGATACGGCCACAACTTTTTAGTTGCAGGTTAGGTGAACTTACGCAGCAGGTTAGGGTTAGGGTTAATGAAAAGTCACTTTTAATCATTTTGTTATATATTTATATATATTTATATTTTTTTTAGGGAGTCCCATTAGCTAGATTGTAGTAAGATTTGCCAAACAGTGTTCGCGTTTTTTGAAGCTGGTACTTGTTGACATTTAGGCTCGTCTTAAAGGGGACTCCAGTCTCAAGTTACATATAGCATAGTTTGATACATAATCATACCTAATTATTCCCCAGAACTGCTCTGCCTGGCCAGTCGCCGTTGTCCTTTCTCCCAGTGTGTCAGCGATTTGTGAGGTAGGCCTACAGCAGGATCAATGAGGGCAAAATGATCCTGAAACATACTTACTTTGAGCCCCATTAATTAGTTGGGAAGCGATTAATGATCAAGGAAAAAGGCAGAGATTTTAATGAAGGACCCAGCCCTTGCTTGATGTAGAACGACGATGGTAATTAGATAATTGAATAATCCGCTAACAAGTCACTACTTTGTAACTGGAAAGGTTGGAATCAATGCTTATTCCCCAGATCCACTGTCCGCAAACCACTTCTAGAAAGGGGGAAAACACTGGACAAACGCTCTATAAACGTTATAGAAACGCTGCATCACAACATCAGTCCCATTGACACAAGTGAATAATGATTTTGCGGCCAGGGGTTTGCGGAGTTTTTAATGCACTCTCACTTTTCGCCATTTAAAGTCCCTAGGCCAATCTGGGAATTCCCAGGGCTCAATGCAGCGCACCCCTAGCCTGGTGTCCTAACTGAATTTGCTATGTATTTTGCTGTTTCACTTCCCTTCAGTTCCGATGCCAGGCTAAGCTCACCCCACCCTAGCCCTATGTTTGGCTGTCTGGTCGGTTGCTAGGCCTGCGTCCTACATCAAGACAGACTAGATTTACTGGACGTCTTTACAACTGCATCATAATTAATACTCGGGAGTGGATCATGTCTTTCTGATGGTTTCCTCCATCAGAAACAAACAAAAGACTGGTAAGACGTCCTTTACGAATCCCTGCTTTCTGCCTGGGCTCCGTAATTGAGTAAGACCCAGTGGCAAAGAAAGTCGCTGTAGGCTAAATGTTGGCAGTGAATACATTTTCCCATAGCATGATCTTGGCAGTGGAACATCATTGCCATCATGTAGTCGGGGAACTACAGCTGTAAATTAGCGCTTAGCTAAATCTGGTGTAACTTCTCAGTGCTCTGAGACTACATGTTGCACGTTGTCCCTGTCTAAATAAACGTAATACATCAAATCAAACGGAAAATAGGTCTGAGGTTCTAACCAGGCTCCTTGTGTTTTACCATTGAAAGCTTATGCCTAGTTTTCCCGACATTGTAGTGACTGTTTAACTTGATGATTTGATGAAATTGGTCATGATTCAAGTATCGTGTGTTTTTTTTCTCTTACCTCAGTGTTATAGAAAGAAACACACAGGCTTCTCAATATCCTGGTTTCAGATGTAGCCCTAGGTCTTCTCCTGTTAGTTGTTACAGAAGGTGTCCTTCCTAATAAACTCTGTTTCTGTACAACGTGTGAAGGTGTAGTCCTGACATACTACAGCGCTGCCGTCATGAGCGATGCCAGGCCCCCCCCCCCCCCCCCCCCCCCCCCCCCCCC
>QNTS01001293.1:187158-224395 GCA_003317085.1 Hucho hucho | reverse complement strand
TTTGACATGGTGTTTGACATGGTGTTTGACATGGTGTTTGACATGGTGTTTGACTTGGTGTTTTATGAATATTTGACATGGTGTTTGACATGGTGTTTGACATGGTGTTTGACATGGTGTTTGACTTGGTGTTTTATGAATATTTGGCATGGTGTTTGACATGGTGTTTGACATGGTGTTTTATGAATATTTGGCATGGTGTTTGACATGGTGTTTTATGAATATTTGGCATGGTGTTTGACATGGTGTTTGACATGGTGTTTTATGAATGTTTCGCAGTGAATCTCGGCTTGTCTTAACTTACTGATTTAAGCGTCAGAATAAACTTTCACAAAGTCTGTAATGATTGACCGACCGTATGTCCGATGCTCCATAAAGAGCAGGGAGTGAGGATTGTAGCCAATATGTGGTTGTCTGTGGTTCAATAGATTGTGTCTCAAAGGTCCTGCTTTTGTCTTTTCCCACGCCACTTACTCAGCAAAAGAGAAAATGACTGGTGTTTTTTCAGCTTTGATAGCATATCTGGCCGTGTCTTAGAGGCCCAGTGCATAATACTTTGGAATAATACTGTGAAAATGATAATACCCATTTTAATAAAAGAGCTGTTTGAAAAGACTGCATGAAATTTCAGCCTGTTTTGGCAGGATGATGTTTTCAACAGTTGATAGACCAGTAAGAGTTCCAAACCTCTGCCAGTTTTCCCCTCCATACTCAGACCACTCCCAGACAGTCCTAGCTAAATTCTTGCTTGAGAAATAGATCTTTGCTAAGAATCTTTTTTGTTGACAATTTTAATTGACAACAATCACAGTAAGTTACTTAATTGTTACCTAGAAATGATTTGATATTTCTATAAAAACTGCTGTATTGGGCCTTTAAGTTACTGATAACACTTCAAAACTATCGGTTTGAAAATAGTTTCAAACGATGTCCCATAAAGAGCAGGTAGTGAAGAGTACAGATCATCCACGCATGGTTAATGTCTGTGGCTGTTTTTTAGATTGAGTCATTGACCTACTGACCCCCTTCACTGGGCTAATCCTCCTTCAGCAGTTTGCCAGCCGGTTGGATAGAGAACCTAATACGTACGTGCTAAACACAGTAGGGAGATTGCCGAGGGGAGAGGCCAAGCATTCCCACTGTTCGGATGTTAGCTGGCGGCCTGATCAACTGCCTGCTGTGCGAAATAGGGCCTTCACAAGTTCAAATGCTTACCCGTTGGCCACCCCTCATGGCCCATGGAGAACTTGGCCCGGCCTGAAGCAGCCCAGCAGTCCACCATAGGGGCATTCTGCCGGTCTGAAGTGCCCCCAGATGAGGGCACTGTGCCTGGGCTGAAGAAGCTGACGTGGTGCCTGGGTGTGCCGCACACAGCTGTGTCTTTGTCTCTGGAGCTACAGACTTGGCACGGCACACCACAGAAGCCCAACAACCCCTGTTATCAGCAGCTACACTGGGTGCTGTCTTGGTCCCAGCTGCCACAGTTCTGTGCGCTAGGCTAACTAATAAGACCCAGCCTTAAACTATAAACATTCAGACCCATTTATATTATTCCTGTGGATGGGGAAAAAGCTTTTGGTCGGTCGATAAAGAGTCCAATGGCTGGCTCGTTTTTTTAGAGCGCAATCAAAGCATATTTTCGAACGATACCAGCTCGTTACAGCCCCATATTGCTTCTCACTCATTGTCCATTAACCTGAGACTGTGAAAGTTCCTGTGCAATTGTGGTCTGATAGGAAGAGCATAAACCCACAAGCTTAATGATTACGCTCTAATGGTATCTGTTTCTGCTTTCACTTGGTCATCTTGCAAGATGCTCTGAAGTGCACAACCTTTTGAGATAATGGCTTCTGTTGTAAACGCTCAGGTAACTTTTCCCAGTTCATTGTGCCAGAAGTATTTTATCACCCTATACGATCTCAGCCTTTTATAAACCCGTGCCGTACTAAATTCAACACAGCTTTCATTTAGCATGATGCCAGCATGCCAATATTGTTTGTTACAAAAGCCATATTCTGAAGTCTAAAATCCCCTAACTGTAGGCTTATTAGAAAAGTCAAGCGTGTGTTTTTGTGTTCATCCAGCAAAGTTGTGAATGAAGACAAACTGCAGTGTGCCTATGGGATATTACGAATGACAAACATTTGTTTTGCCGCGGGGTATTCCCACTTGTTAAAGATCGGTCTCTTAAATCGCATTAAAGCACATGGTAATGGAATTTGGGATGTTGCTGAGATTACTCCTCAGTATTTTTCTGCTGACGGAGGTAACTTAGTTCCCACCATAAAAATATAACTACTTCTACACTTTCTATATACACCTCCACCAATTACCTTGATTAAGAGTTAAGTATAAAATGTGTAACTTATTCTGTCAGCAACTGAAGCATTCTACAATTTCTGTGATTTAATAAGGAAGTCGATGCTGCTTCCTTACCCACTACCACCTATGGGCAGGTTGCCACAGTCTGAAGAGGAAGTTGTTTTGGTCCTAGTAACCTCATCATCCTACCTGTTTCCTGTATGAGGTGAGACTCTATACAGTACCCCGTGGGGTTGTGAGTCACTCTTTGCCACAGAAAAACCAAGCTCACACCTGCTTCACCCACTTCCAAGGGATACGTTCTGCTCTCACACTCTGACCTCAACCTAGAGTAAAATCCCTCGCTATGGTGCTAGCCGGTAGAGGTGTCTCACTGGTGGTCCATGCTTTGTAGAGGCTTATTTCAACTAGTCAAGCCTACTGATATACAGTTAATACTGGCTCACTGTGAATGGGAAGTATCTTTTTAATTTATAACGGATAAATAAATAAAATAAAAATAAATAAAAATATTACCTTCATCCCTCCCCTGTGATTCAATACGTCACTGTCTCTCGGTGATGTGCGCTCTTGTCGTGTGTGTTCTACCGCAATTGTTTTCAGCAATAATAACAAACCATATGTCATGTGATGTTTAAGAACCTAATTACAGAAAATTGTCGATTCCCTTATAGGAGGCATACCGGGTTCAGCTATTCATAGCCTTCCTCTGTCGAGCTCACAGTTCTGAAATACAGGTCCCAGGGGGAGCCCTGCAATCGGAGATGAGGCTAATGCTCCAGTCTCCACCACAGCGCTTGAGACTTGGAGAGCCAGGCATCCACACACTGAGCCACTCAGCCAACCCAGTTTCTTTCCTGGAGGTCACAAAGCAAAGGAGTTTCAGGGAAACGGACACAAAATGGCCGGCCATCTATCCACTCGCCACTTTGTCAATGCCAGCCGGTGCATGCAGCTCCACAACACAAAGCGCATTCATTTCCTTTTGTGTGTGTAGCCTTCGACTGTGTCTCTGCAGTTTCTAAAGAGGTGAAGTGTGGCTAGAGAAATGTACCTGGCTGGTGTCTCATTGTCACTGGGCTAAAGCTAGGGGACCTCAGTGTGTCCCAAATCTTGTGAATGTTACAGAAAAACCCTACAAAGAATTATCTGAAATGAGAAGTTTTGTCCCTTTTTTTATTTTTCTTCATCCTTTACTTTCATTCTCATCCAGTGGCTCATACACTAGAGGAGCTGGAGAGATGATTGATCTGAAACATTTCTTTTTAGAGGGAAGCAGCTTACCGGTAACCACGGGAAAGGCTTGTTTTCTTCCAATTTGTCTGCGCTGTTCCTTTTGGAACACATCAGATTGTATTGGTCGCGTCCACATGTTTTGCAGATGTTATCGCAGGTGCAAAGAAATTCTTGTTGCTCTAGCTCTAACAGTGCAGTAATACCCAACAATACAAAACAATGCACACATCAAAAAAGTATATTTATACATATATATATATATATATATACACATGATAGTGTGTATAGACATTATGGACAGTATATGAATAGAAAAGGTGTGTACAGCAGTAGTTCTATAGGATGAACCTTGACTAGAATATAGTATATACATATGAAGTGGGTAAAACAGTATGTAAACATTATTAAAGTGACCAGTGTTCAATGACTATGTACATAGGGTAGCAGTCTCTAAGGTGCAGGGTAGAGTACCGGGTGGTAGCCGGCTAGTAACAGTCTCTACGGTGCAGGGTAGAGTACCGGGTGGTAGCCGGCTAGTAACAGTCTCTACGGTGCAGGGTAGAGTACCGGGTGGTAGCCGGCTAGTAACAGTGACTAAGTTCAGGGCAGGGTACTGTGCGGTGTGTACGCCATTTGGCGGGAGTAGTTTAGAGGCTCTGTAATCTCCCATGGCCCAGCTTCCTCAGAGACAAATGGCCTGCCAGAGAAGCATCGGCCACTGTAATAAGAGGGAGAAAGCATGAGGGAAATGACACACACTGCACCCCTTTTATCTGTTCACATGGAGGCTCCCACTTGCTGTCTCCCACTTGCTGTCCCAACAGTCTGAGACCATGTTAACTGGGGAGATTTCTGTCCCATCCGGTGTTGAATTTGAAAGTAGATATCACACAGTCATCCATTACGGAATGATTAGTGTTCAGGGAAACTGGATGAGACATGCTATTCCGGCCTGTCTTTCTGGCCTTGCCCTCTTTTCAGTCTGGCAGACGAGTATCGCTCGACCGGAATATCAATGTGGCCACCTGAATCGAACCTGGCTTTGGTGTGTCATGCTCGTCACATTTTGCCAGTGGACTGGTAAGAACTGGTTTGAGGTTTGATTTATTTTCTCATCATATTCTGTCATATGTATCAGGTACACGGTAACAATAAGAAATGCTCACAGCCATGACTAATCAATGGTCAAAATGCAAAACACACAATTGCAAGGTTTCTGCAAGCTGTAATCACTTCCAATGGTGTGCACCTTTTTTAAGGAGCATTAACTATGAGCAAACTAAGAGACTGATATCGGCTGTTACATACCCACAGTCCACTTCTCGGTAATACCGCTCTTAGCTGTGCTGCTAAGTTGCTCATCTCCTGCCTGATAAATAAACCATTGATGTGACAACCTATAAGAAATCCCGCTATGCCCTCAGACGAACCATCAAACAAGCAAAGCATCAATACAGGATTAAGATTGAATCCTACTACACCGGCTCTGACGCGCATCGGATGTGGCAGGGCTTGAAAACTATTACGGACTACAAAGTGAAACACTGAAGCATGCACGAGAGCACCAGCTGTTCTGGATGACTGTGTGATAACGCTCTCTGTAGCCGATGTGAGCAAGACATTTTAAACAAGTCAAGATTCACAAAGCCGCGGGGCCAGATGGATTACCAGGACGTGTACTCCGAGCATGCACGGACCAACTGGCAAGTGTCTTCACTGACAATTTCAATCTCTCCCTGACCGAGTCTGTAATACCTACATGTTTCAAGCAGACCACCATAGTCCCTGTGCCCAAGGAAGCGAAGGTAACCTGCCTAAATTATTACCGCCCGTAGCACTCACGTCGGTAGCCATGAAGTGCTTTGAAAGGCTGGTCATGGCTCACATCAACAGCATCCTCCCGGATACCCTAGACCCCACTCCAATTCGCGTACTGCCCCAACAGATCCACAGATGACGTAATCTCAATTTTACTCCATACTGCCCTTTCCCACCTGGACAAAAGGAATACCTATGTGAGATGCTGTTCCATTGACTACAGCACAGCGTTCAACACCATAGTGCCCACGAAGCTCATCACTAAGCTAAGGACCCTGGGACTCAACACATCCCTCTGCAACTGGATCCTGGACTTCCTGACGGGCCGCCCCGAGGTGGTAAGGGTAGGCAACAACACGTCTGCCACGCTAATCCTCAACACTGGGGCCCCTCGGGGTGTATACTTAGTCCCCTCCTGTATTCCCTGTTCACCCACAACTGCGTGGCCAAACACGACTCCAAAACCATCATTAAGTTTGCTGACGACACAACAGTGGTAGGCCTGATCACCGACAACAATGATACAGCCAATAGGGAGGTGGTCAAAGGACTGGCAGTGTGGTGCCAGGACAACAACCTCTCCCTCATTGTGAGCAAGACAAAGGAGATGGTCGTGGACTACAGGAAAAGGCTGGCCTTCAAGTTCCTTGTTGTGTACATCACCAACGATCGATCATGGTCCAAACACACCCAAGACAGTTGTGAAGACCCTCAGGAGACTGAAAAGATTTGGCATGGGTCCCCAGATCCTCAAAAAGTTCTACAGCTGCACCTTCGAGAGCATCCTAACAGGTTGCATCACCGCCTGGTATGGCAACTGCTCAGCATCTGACCGTAAGGCGCTACAGACGGTAGTACGTACGGCCCAGTACATCACTGGGGCCATGCTTCCTGCATTCCAGGACCTGGAAAGTCCATAAAATTGTTAGACTCCAGTCACCCACATCCATAAGACAGCTGAGCAATTCAGCTGTCATTTGTTTTGTAAGCTGCTGCTACTCGCTGTTTATTATCTATGCATAGTCACTTCACCCCTACCTTCATGTACAAATTACCTCTAACCTGCACCCCCGCACACTGACTCGGAACCGGTACCCCCTCGTTGTTGTGTATTTATTATTTTTTACTTTAGTTTATTTGTTAAATATTTTCTTAACTCTTCTTGAACTGCACTGTTGGCTAAGGGCTTGTAAGTTAGCATTTCACCGTAAGGTCTACAAAATTTGATTTGAACTCCTTCAGCACGGTCACCAATAGAAACCAACTGCTGTGTCCAAGTTCTGATAGGTGTGTGTGTGACTGCATGTCCATCATTTGTCGCCGTGGCGATCCAACCGGACATCCCATTCTGCCCCCATGGCACTCGTCAATCCAGAACAGCTGACCAGGCTGAGTGGACCTTCAAGGCTTTACCCTCTTTAGCTAAGCTATCTGTCTGCTGTAAATCTGATGCGCTAGAGTGGACACACCACTTGGAGATATCACCACCTGCTGCTTTCTCAGGATATATATATATATATATTTTTTTTTATTTTTTTTTATTTAATCAAGCATTTGCTACAGGCGTTTCTGAGAACTAAACATTATTTAGGTCACTAAGTACGATGCCTTACTATTGTCTTTTATGTTCTAGTAGGCCTAATTGGCACAGTTCAGTGAGACCTAGTTGTGTGTGTGTGGGGGGTAGGGTGTTTGGTCACTGATGTGGTGAGGAGACTGTCAGACGGTCATCTCTCTGATCCCCAGAGTTGCCTAGTGACAGCTGCCCACGCCACCAGCGAGAGATAGTCTCCCCTGACACCCAGTCCCCCCCCCCAATCCCCTATCCCCCCCACCGTCAAAGACCCTGACATCAGAGAACAGACACCGCAAGCAATGCTAGCTTAGTATTATAGAGACAGCCTGACTACTGGCCGATAACCTTCTTGTGAAGACTGCAGAGAAATAAAAGTTGAATCCTCGGATGCAGTGGCTGGACCTTGACTTGCTAACCAGACAGTCTGCTATTTTACATGCTGGATGGTGATTGCAATGTTGTGTTTGCAATTTAGATGTGTACACAAGAACCCCTCCTCCCTACAGAAACACTACACAGCCAAGTACTCACACTTCTTAGTGCAAGCTGGGAGGCTGGCTGAGATGCAGCTTTGTCTTGTCTCTCTCCCTCCCTCCCTCACTTCCTCCCCCTTCCACTTAAACTCTTGACGTGGTGCCAGTTGACACCTCCGAATCAGAGGCTGTGCTCTCTCATCCACAGAGTAATAACACTGACTGTGTTTTGAACTGACACCTGGGCTGGGCTGCATAGTAACTCAGATTGGGGAGCTGAAGTGGTCACACTACATACACTTCACATACATACAGTCATGAGAAGTCCATATTCACATAGTAGCATGTAGCCCTTTACACTCGTACCTGTATACGGGGTTGAAAATGACAGATTTGGACACTGATAAGCACCTAAATTGGAACATAGTGGCTCTACAGTAGCATGCTATACATGACGTCAGAGCTCTGGCTCTGTGCTTCACCGCGCTGGATGGGATTTGACTGACAGCTGTTCCGAATTTGAGCACCGCGCGCGACAAGAAGTTGCCCTCATCCCTCCCGCTAATTGGGCAACATCTGCAAATAATTTTTTGTCTGATTTGAAGGAAATGCTGTAAATTACGAGGACCCTGTATTTGAAAAGATGAGACATTGAGGATTATAATAAATACTGCTTTGATGTCATACAAGCAAGCCAAGCAATTGTATGCAAATGGGAACTTTACATTTCCACATCATAAAATGTCACTCCATACAGTGTCAACGTTTAGGATCACTGTTTGATGTACAGTTACAAGATGACTTGGCGCTCTACCCTGGATTGTTCTGAACAGAATAAGCCTATGTTGTGTTGTGAAGAACATCCGCAACGGACCACACACCTGAATGCAAACGACTCCATTCTATGCGCGCCAAAATGACGATCTGCTTCTCTGAATTGCGTTGTGAAAGCCTAACACTGTAAAATGGGATTTTGTCATTTAGCTAGTCATGTTGGCAATAGAACAAGCTTTCAGATGATGGCCACCTGACCCAGATCGCGGTTTATAATGGACCGTTTTTTGGATTGCGTAAACAACAGTAATTGTGTGATGGCGGGGATGCAGGGCTGTGTTCCAAGCAAAACAACTACAAGTGTGCTTGCTCTAGTTCCTCAACGACACAGCTAAGAGAGCTCCAAAAGCCCCTTCTAGTTGAAGACTCTTTTTGTTGAGTCAACTGTGCACACTTTGAAGAGGTGTGTGGCGACTTGGAAACACCAGTTAGTCCTCTCACTCAAACCCTTGTCGTTTTTTTTGTCTTATGTTGCACCTACCCCACATCTCCCAGAAATATTCTTATGTTACTGAATGTATCCAGAGTGTTTTTCGATTTTGTTATCAACAAATGCAGCAAAAAGTACAGTAAATCTAAAAGGCACATAAAACCGTAATGTTTGGATCTAGTCTTGTCAGGTGAACTGCTGTTCTCACCTTTTAGTCTAATCATTTTCCCATGATCTTCAACCTGTTAATTTCTAAGTGCTACCATGGTTATGCAAACTCTTTCCACATTTCTTCTGTAAGAAACATTTCAGTTTAGCCCAGTCCATTAAAGGCAATTCCCTGGAGTGTCAGGGGTTAAAGATCAGACCATCTTCCCACCAGGAGTCTGTCTAGCTAGAGCACAACCAGTGAAGAGTGGATGACGGAATAAAATGAAGCAAGCATGGAGGAAACCCTGCCTAGATAAAGGTCATTTCCCAAGCCCTAGTGTACTGGGAAGCCCTGCTGCCCTGGGGGGCATTGAGGGGGTACAGGGTTGACCCATGCCCGGATGCCTGTGTCCCCAGAGAGCTGATGGCCAATATGGGGCGCCATTCAGGACATATTTACAGATACAGTATGTCACTAGCTGGAGAGAGTGGCTTAGTCATGCTCCATTGAGAACTGTGTGAGAGCGAGGGAGGGAGTCAGGAAGGGTAGGGGGCGAGAACAGTATTTGACTTGGTAATATTCTCAATAGAACGAACCGTCTTAAAAGGTCTAAGCACATCTGTTCAGTCACACGGAAATAACCTCAGTGCAAGGCATGTTGGGACAGCAACATTGTCCTCCAACTACTCCTATAAAGACAAGGGACATCTACCAATCAAGCGTCCTTCCAGGAAAAGTTAAGCACATTATGGATGCGTCCCAAATAGCACCCTATCCCGTAGAAAGTGCACTACTTTGACCAGAACACCTATGTGCACTGGTAAGAAGTAGTACACTATATAGGGACTAGGGTGCCATTTAGGACTTAGTCAATGTGTTTCTCACGGTTCCCAACAGGTGCGTTGACCCCCCCTCCACTTCCCCAAACTAGCGTTTTAATAACTTCCTCCTCAGTCCCCCAGCTGTGCTGCCTTGCTGCATCCCTCCATTCACCCCTGGATCTGCCCTGCACTGGATTTACCCCTCCGCTGTACTGTAATTCCTGCCCTCTGGCCGATTTTAGCAATGTGTGTTCACAGCAGGCTTTGGGGCCTCATAGCAGGCTTTGGGGCCCCACATATCAGAGCCAAACATGAAACGACGAGAGTGCTTTAACCATCCTCAATTACACACCGAGCAGGGAGAGGGTGGGGGAGGGAGAGAGGCTCTGTTTTTAAAGCAATAGCAGACACTCTGACACCAGCCAGTGTCTTAAACTCTAACCTCCGCTAGCCTTCTGTCTGGGCTCTCTCTCTCTCTCTCTTGATTGGGTGGTCTAATTAGCACTAACATTTCCCCTCCTGTTGGAGACAACATTAATCAGAGGGGTAATGCTAACGAGCAAAGCACTGGGTCGATACGACGGTCAGAAAACATTCTCTTACGTTAATTGGAGGTTGATTAAACGTTGCAGGAGGAACCCCTCTGATCAAACGAGAAGCTGCCTCTATCTTAAATCAAGCCCAAAATGAAAAAGACATTTAAGAAGGAAATAGTCATGTGTATTTGGTTAGGAAATGAACTAGCTAGAGCAGGTGCTTGTGGCTGATAGAAATTCCAGGTAGACCACGCCGCTACTCAGCTGTCGGGCCCTTGGGGCTCCGTACTTCCAGTTCATTGCTGTAGTAGTAAATGTGCAGCTGGATAATTCGTGTGCTTTCTTAACTGCTGCTGAAGGTACTTGTGTTATATAGGCTAGACTAGAGGCACCTGCTCAGTAAAGAATAGGTCTAACCAGAACAGTAACGCAACAGTTGGGCATGTTTGAATGGGCCCCGCTCCCACAGAAGGCCCAGCTCTGTGCCACATTATAGGCTATGGAGAGAGTCTGGCCCGCTTGTCCTGAATGCTTTATTCTTGTCACCTTTTACCTTGTTACACACAACCTAATGACATCCTGTCATTACACACCACAGCTCCAAGTGTGTGTGTGTGTGTGCGCGCGCTCTCCCAGGGCCGTTACTGGCTTATAGAATTTGTATTGACCTCCCACTGGTTCCGCTGTCTGATTTAACACTGACAAATGTTTTATTCTGTCTTAACACTGCCCTTATAACCATAGAAACATAAATACTAGAATGGTAAAATGCACAATGTAATTCCAGTTCTATGCATGTAACACCTCTGCGGCTCACCCGTCACCTTGTATATGATCTCATTAGCAGCCGTACAGGTTGTCTTAATGAAGCATAGGCTACTATCTGTGTATGGACCATTCTACTGGTCCAGAATCATCATTAGGGACTTAGTCATGGTGATGGTAGTGGATGAAGTTTTCTCTAGTTTATGATGAATGATGGGGCGGCAGGTAACCTAGTGGTTAGAGCGTTGGGCTAGTTACCGAAAGGTTGCAAGATTGAATCCCCGAGCTGACAAGGTACAAATCTGTCATTCTGCCCCTGAACAGGCAGTTAACCCAATGTTCCTAGGCTGTCATTGAAAATAAGAATTTGTTCTTAACTGACTTGCCTAGTAAAAAATTTGTATAAAAAAATAAAGATCTATGGCAGGGTTTCCCCAATTCGGCACATTTTGGTTTCTGCCCTGGCACCACACAGCTGATTCAAATAACCAACTAATAATCAAGCTTTAATTTGAATCAGCTGTGTAGTGTTAGGGCAAAAACCAGGAAGGAGTTTGGGAAACTCTGACCTATGGTGTTGAAGTCTTCTCTGGTTGATTTTTTATGGGATTTCAGCAGGACTCTGTACAAGTCCTCCCTCTGCTGGTTCTTCTATCAACTACTGGAAGAGGATACCTCTTCTCAGAATGAACATCAATGATGTTTCTGATGATGGATTAGGATTAAAAATGATCTGTGCTCTCATGTTCTTGACACCCTTTATAGTACCTGTCATGTCATATTTAGGCTACAGATTCCTGTTCTCTTGGCTCTTCTTTCAGGGGCTGATTCATTGCTTTGGCGTCATGTCAGTGTCCTGCCAGTTTATCAAGAGAGCTGTCATACTAAAGACAGTCATTGTCAGATTGACTCGTCCTCTGAATGGAATTCACAGGCACGCTGGCGTCTATTCCTGTTCTAACGGAGTGCACTCACTTCCTGTTGGTGTCAGTGGAGGCGGTCCAGTCTCTCAAACGGTCACCTCTCCTGGGGAACTGGAGACAGAATGTGGCCGACTTCAAAAGGAGGGGATGGCATGTAGGTTATGCTCGGCTATTTTCCACCAGGTGATAGACAGGTTTGGTATGTGTGTGTCTGTCTGTTAGACAACCTTCCTACTGAAATCTCCTATAAGAGTGAGGGACACTGACCGTGAACTCAGTCATGCATTTCTCTAAATGAATGGCTCTGAGTGAACTCATTCAGGTTCAACTTTGTCTGCGTACCTGGGCAAGGTGAATGTGTCTTGTTCTAGTCTGTCACATAGACCTACACTGTGATCACCCAAGAGGCTAACGAAACAACATGACTGGGTTGGAGCTTTTCCAATGTTCCCCTGGCCTGCACTCCTCCCTGCTCCCTCAAACCTTCTCCTCTAGCCTGCACTCCTCCCTCGCTCCCTCACTCATTCTCCTCTAGCCTGCACTGCTCCCTCACTCCTTCTCCTCTAGCCTGCACTCCTCCCTGCTCCCTCACTCCTTCTCCTCTAGCCTGCACTCCTTCCTGCTCCATCACTCCTTCTCCTCTAGCCTGCACTGCTCCCTGCTCCCTCACTCCTTCTCCTCTAGCCTGCACTGCTCCCTCACTACTCCTCCTCTAGCCTGCACTGCTCCCTCACTCCTTCTCCTCTAGCCTGCACTGCTCCCTCACTCCTTCTCCTCTAGCCTGCACTGCTCCCTGCTCCCTCACTCAGTCCCTCACTTATCTTTCCAAACTCCAGCCGTTCCGGCTAATGGACTAACGTCATATTCGTTCTCCTATTCAGGCCGTACATAATGAGCTTTCTGACACTTTGGCTTCAGAGTGAAGGCAGTGTCATGTTGGGTAACTTGGCTCCATCTGTTTCTGATACAGAGTCTCTGTCATCTAACTAGCTAACATGGTCTTTTATTCTGATGTAGGCTTACACCCTTACCTGGTCCCAGACCTGTTTGTGCTGTATTGACAGGAGTTGGCAAGACGGCACAAACAGGCTACATCATATCATGCTCGTGTGATTAACTTCTAGAATTGTGTGAATAACGGCAAGCTTCAAACAGCATGAACAAGCTGTCTGACACAAGCCTACAGTATGTTTACCAAGACACGAGAGTTAAATTCCTCAGCACAGTATGTTTTGATTTATTTTGATTAGGCTAAAGTTTCTGGGAACCACCAGATTCACTGTCAGTAGACCAGTAGCCTCGGATGATAAACAACTCTAAACATAACAGAGCTGGACTTTCATTCTCATTCTGAACAATGTTCCACAGCCGCCATCCAATTCCAGACTACCCCAATGGTTAAGAACAGTAGTTGGACTGGATTCTTCCATATGGAGCCAGGAATGTCGCTGCTTTCATATCATGACAGATGGGCTGTGTTCATTGGCTGTGTCGGAGGCTAGAATACGTGTGTTGGTGTGTTGGTGTGTGTGTGTCACGCTGAGGCTTGGTAGTTAGTTATTGTAGAAGTTCCAAGGCCCATGCTGTGTGATCCAAAGCTTTCCTCTATTGTCTCCCCACCAAAACGCGACCATTTCGTTCATCTCCCAGCACAAATGCTTTGTTTTATTTCTACCGTTATGAATAAAAGAGGAAGGGGTTATTTCCACTTTCTTTTGGTGAGCGTCAGCATTGCAATTGTCTGTGTATGAGATGGATAACTCTATCTCCTCTTTTCTCCCCCCTCTCTGTTTTTTCCTCTGTCTCACGCTCTTTTCCTGTCTCTCTCCTACAGAATGCCAAGCCCTTCTCCTCCTCAGACAGCCTAGTGAAGGTCCAGGAGGTAGCAAGCTGGCTTTTGGAAATGAACCAGGATCTGCTGTCGGGGGGCAGCAGGCGGGGCCTGGGGGGCCGGCGAGGGGGGCCGGGGGTCCCGGGGGCCCAGCGAGGTAACGCCTCCTCCTCGGCCCGGACGCCCCAGGGCCAGCAGCCTGGAGAGGAGGCCGACGAGGAGGAGCACATGAACCGGGTGGTGGAGGACCAAGAACACCAGCAGTCCAGAGTCCAGCCTGCGGCCTCTGGAGAGGAGGAAGGAGTGGAAGAGCCGTGGACCTCCAGGGAGAATGGACCCCAGGGAGACGGAGAGGAGGAGGATGGAGGAGGAGTACCCAACGAGGTGAACGGAGGAGTGACTAAGGGCGGCCGGTGGATGTGGGAGTTGGAGCAACGACAACGGAGGGGGGACGACGAGGAGGAGGAAGAGGAGAACAACAGTGGCAGCCAGCAGGGAGAGGAGGAGGAGGAGGAAAGGACAGAGGGAGGAGAGAGAACTGGGAGGGAGGAGGAGGACGAGGAGGAGATGGACCAGGACAGTGATGACTTTGAGCATTCGGAGGAGAGCGGGAGGGAGGAGGAAGAAGAGGAGGAGGAGGGGGAGGACGGCCTCCAATCACCCTCCCTCAGGAACGATGTGTCTGTCCCCAACAACAACCTGGACCAGTCCTCGGGATGCCAACACCAAAGCTCACCCATCAAGAAGAAGGTAAGACCTGACCAGTGTTAGTGTTTCACAGTATACCAGAGCTTATAGATACTAGAACCTTCAAAAAGGGTTCTCTACTAGAATTGTTACTTTCGCTCTTCTGTCAAATGTCTCACGCCATCTTCTGATTGAGAGAGGTTCACGCAGCCGATGTCGCAGCCGATGTCGCCTTATCGTGCCTACTCCACTTCCTCATTGCTAGCTCTAGCCTGGCCTGAGGAACCACTGCACTCCCTGGGAGTCTGGGCTGCATCACCACTTATGCTGAACAGAAGTTAACACCCGTGAATATTGCAAAACTGCAGTAATGTCTATTACAGGCTAGAACAAGAAGATACTGGTAGCTTCCAGCTTTGTAAGCTAAGTTTCCTTGCTGGCTTACAGCTGAAGCGTACATCAGCTCACTACCCTAGTAACTTGTTGGCGATTAATATGCAAACTATAGCTCACAATATTGCTGATTTCAAAGCTGATTGTCTCGGAAAAATGTATTCATTCATGTAAAATCCCTCGCCTCACATCTCTTCCACATCTCTTCCAGTTGCTGGATCCCCAAACTGAGTGTGAATGACATCATGGGTCTTTTTCTTCTTCAATGCAAATGTTGTTGATCAGTACAATAAAATAAGTCCCTAATGGAAGGGGAACAGATTGTTTGTCATCTGTAGCCCTGTGAAATCAGCCAACACAACACAATAACTCAATGCTTGCACACACTCCTATTGAATATGCATTCACCTGTATTGTGAATAGGCCAAGGCTACATCTTGATTTTATCAATAGACATTTGCCATTCAAATAAATTATTACCTTTCTATTGTTTTGTAGTTAGATTGGTAAAAACAAAGTAAAATTAATTGTATGATTGATTCATTAATGCATACAAAAAAATACAAAAAAAAAATATATTGAACTCCTAAAGATCTATTTGGATCAAGTCGCATTCTGTGACTGGCTAATAGGCCTTCTTTTTCCCCCTTGGTATCGAGCATCGTGATGGTATATAGTATTATGATACTAAACCTGGTGTCAGTATCAAAGACCAAATTCTGGTATTGTGACATCACTAACCTGTGGTCAGTTTTTATGTTGTGTGTGTGTGTCCTACTGTGATGGTCTGAATGTACATAGAAACAGGTACAGTATTGTGTGAATAGGATCAAAGTAAGTTACGCTCCGTGCTTTTCCACATCCCTGAGAAGGTGAAGAAGGTAAGCAGTCAAGCTCTGTTTCAAAGCAGACACTTTCAGAAATGTGCAAAACCTCTAACAGAGCCTATTATTATCTAGCGACCCTTGCCTCCAGGCATGACATGAGCAATTGTTGATACTGAACGTGCTCCACAACTCTAGTAGTCCTTAACAGAGCAGTACAGTATTGCTGTATTTCTAATCCAATGGCTCCCTCTTGTTGTCAAAAGAAGATACTACATTTTTTAATTCATGGAGTTAATTTCTCGACTTGAAAATGCCAATAAAAAGGCCTGTGATTTGGTCTTGAAATGCTATTCACATACCCTCTACACTCCACTAGCTGTACCCCTCAGCTATTTGTCAGGCTGTCTCTGTGGTCAAATTGCAATGCTACAGCAATGCTTTAATGACATATTAAACAATTCTAGCATATCGGCCTATAGAGACTTCTAAGAGAACATTTACAGTAGTCTGTAATAGGTACTATGAGGTCTACAACCCTCAAACTCAACTCTGGACCTTGGAGCCAGTGCGTTTTTTTCCCGTTTGTTCCCCTCGAATCAGACTGATTTTAGACCTGGGACATAGAACAGAAAACCAGCAGGCTCTGAACCTCGTACGGTACGAGTTGAATACCCCTGATCTTCAAGATAGAAATGGAATTACTAGATATTCTATTTCTATACTCTACAATGCATAGGTCACACAGGGAGAATGTTACGTGCTGATTGACATATAGCAGTAGCTGGCAACCTTTCTTGGGTTGCATGCCTGACCCGTGTCTGTGACATTCCTTCTTGGTAGAAGCCGCAAAGGTGCTGACTTCAAGAAGCGTTACCTTCTATTTTGAGGATCCATAAGTGAAGATTGAGTGTCTTGAAGGATTGTTCCCAGCGACGCTTCTCAAAGTCGTTGTTGAGCACCACTGTGTTTACTTCAGCTGAGCTTTACTTAAACTCTAATTGGATATCAGGTTATGGGTCGTCAATCAACTGAGGTTGTTGACACAATCAGAAATATTGTTTGAAAGACTGTTACAGTAGGGTTGACTATTTCTTAAAGGGATATGTCGGGATTTTGGCAATGAGGCCCTACGTATCCATTTAAGCAGGCCTATAGTACTTCAAGTACAGCTCAGCCAGTTGAGAGACTGACTTTGACCATTCAATTTAGTATTCCTCACAGCAGCACAGCTAAGTGGTTGAAATGAACCTGTACCACAGTAGATGTTGGAAGTGATGAGCTGAAGATGATGGTTGCTTAGCTAGAGCATTCACCAAGGACACAGCTCAGTGCTTGGCCGTCCACCTACTCTAGTGTGTCCTCGTCTAACCACATCTTTCTGTCTGTCTTGGCAACGCGATCGACACAGTGCTGTGTTGGACTGACAGGTCATCCATTCCCCGCTGCTCTTCTCAAATCACTCAGCCAACCCGTGAAGGGAAATCTATTCCGCCGCCCTCGGAAATCACTCTTTAATTAGTCCGGAGAAATAATGAACGACATTAAAGTGACAAACTCGGCCCGCCTGGTAGCCTTGGACCCGGGGTAGCCCTCCGCTACAAGGACAGAGCCTCCTCTGAAAGACGAGGAGACCAGGCAGCACATTTTATTGGACTAGATTTATCACTCCAGAGAAGGGCGAATGTGTGTCATCTACCCCCACCCATGTTTTGTCCTCAGGCAAGCGTCAAGTGCCAAGTTCATCCCAGGGCTTGTATGACATTGGGGCTACCGATTTACAGGACAGGCCTTCAGTTAGGGCTGGAGCTTGGTTTGGAGCTTGCTGTGCCTCCCCCAGGCAGCCCCGGGCCACGTTCCGTACGCCAACGTTCTGGAACGCTGCAGATGGAAGTTAATATCATGAATAGAGTTGACATGATTCCTTATTCTACATGTCAAGAGAGGCATGTTTGTTCTACATAACATGGAACGTTATTTAGGCTTAGGCCGCGTGGTGCGTCCCTTCATGCAGTCCTGGAATGTGTCTCTTTGTGCTGAGCCTTGTGGCTCTGTTCGCCTTTCACACGTGTTGTGCAGCCGTCGGCCGGCATGAAATGTGCCACATGTTTTTTTGCCATACCCTTCTCTCCTGTGAGCGTGATCGAGCTGTAGCAGTCAAACACCTTAGAGAGAGAGAGAGAGAGAAGAGGGAGAGCTACTGTAGCAGTGACTGCGATTCCATTCACATCCGAGCGCGCCACAAGCGGGGGAGCTGTGACCGTAACACTTGTCAACAACAGAGAAGTGGCCCGTCTGTCTCACTGTTACTGAAAAGCTCACTGCTCCTCATCCTCCAGTCCAGCCTGACCCGTTGTCTTCCTCCTGCAATGGGGAATCGCACCATGAAGAAGGTGGCGCTGCTACTGGTAAGCATGTGTGGAGTTGTTACTGCTGTGTGTATGTTTCTCTCTATGGTTTCTCTAGGTTCTCGAGACGGCTGGTTGTACTTGACTACACGGCTAGCATTGTCCTGAAATACTTTGACCTAACTGTCGATCTTGATTGTGTGTGGTGGGTGCCGCATGCCAGCTGACACTGATGTCTTAGTAGGCTAGGAGTGGGGGCCTCCCAGGACCGCTAATGGGTACAGTCTCTTAATCCTGGAAGGTTACAGATTGCAATATCAGCGATGTAATGGTCGGTAACGGAGTGACCTGCTGTCTGAAGTATTTGTATATCGAGGTCGAGATATCGTGGTACGCTATGATTCTCTTCTCATGCAATTATCTCCGTAAGTGTCAAGCGTTTTCAATTTGCTTAGTGTGTGTCGGACTGTCTGGTGTTGCTGCCTGTGCTGACTTGGCCTACCTCCAGCTGGTGATTCAGATTGCTCTGTAATTGACCTAGATTCCGTTTCATCTCTTATAGAGTATTTGTTGTTTCTCATTGTTATGCATTACTGTTGGAGAGCACTTTCTTAGAACGCATCAACTCCAACATATTATTAGACAGTCCATCTTTATGAAGAGGGAGGTTGGGAGAAATATAACAGGAGAACAGCACATCTGCTCGGAATTCCCCCATAGACTAAACACAAAGACCCAGAATTCCCACGGACCCACGACCCGCCATGACCTATTGGCCTCTGTCTCTGTCACAGCACGACCCCGAAGTCATGTCCCTCTCTGGTTCTCACCACGTTAGCGCCAAATGGCCAGCAACACCAACAATCAGTTAAATAAAGGTCAAATAGAAAGTTTCTTTACAAGAGCCTAGGCTGGGATAATGGACATAGTTTTGAGTAGATGTCGGACGATGTCCTGGTTATCTAGATTAGCTCTGCCCCCGCAGGCATAGTCCTATATCTAATCATAGACATCAGTTTATAGCAGTGGTTCTCAACTGGTTTTGCCTCGGAACCCAAATTGCACAAGATTGTCTGTCGCGACCCAATAGTAGCATCGCGAAGAATAATCACCAAAATACATTCTGGAGAACTATTTTGAATGCTATATTTAATAGTAAATGTGGCAATAATATGACGAGGGAACAACATTCCCACCTCTCATTGTTAATAATTAAATGGTGCCCATATTCTTGATGAAGAATGTTAATTAACTCACTGGCTTGAGTCACAAAATCAACCAACATAGTGCTGCTAATAGCTCTATATTAAAAATACCTTGATTGAAGAAAAATTGTTAAACGATTAAGTAATTAAATGTAAGTTCATTATAATTTCTACACACCTAATGCCTGGTTTAAGTCGTTTAAGTTCAGTCTGGAGTATTTATTTTTTACTCAGACACCCGCGACACACTCAAAACCTCCCACCAGTTGAGAATCGCTGGTTTTTAGTACCAAGAAAGAGGTAATCATGGATTAAACGTAGATTCTTTGTTCCAATATGTATTCAGGAGGAACGATCTCAGTCTGAAGCTAGTTGATATTACCAGTGTTTTTATAGCGGTGTGTTAAGACGAGTGTCTTTCTCTGGCTCACTGTTTGTTGAGATGTCCTTGGCATGCAGATCCTGAAGTATGCTCTTTCATTATCGAGAAATGCAATCAGAATTGAAATCTCCAGAAGCCAAACAGCTAGAGAAATTAAATATTTAATATAGAAAATAAGCTGTTGGCGTTCTCTGACCGAGAGCTCTTGTTTCAGAATTCATGACAACCAGTTGGGTATTTTAGACTGGCAATATCTCTTAGTGCCAAGTCCCCCCCGCAGAGTGTATTCAGTCCTTTTGGAGTGGGTCTGAGATACATTTTCACAGCTGGAGACTCGTCTGTTTGTAATACGGAGGAACTGAACAGGGTCAAATATCCTATATTCAAGGGATAGGAGAAGTGCTTTTAAAGAAGCCTATGCGTGTTAGCGTTGTGTGGACTAAATAGGCTATGCTATGTCATATGCTATACTAATATAGCCAGTGGTGTATGTGATTGAGCAGAGATGACAAACTGAGAGGTTCAAGTGCTGCTACCATCATAAGGCCTGAATGTAGAAACAGCCTTGATTGTGGTGCATCTTTAGGCTTTATGGGCTTTGCTATTGGAATACGAGTGTTTTGAAGCACGGTGGGATGGACGTATGTGTGATATAGTAAACACTGTGAGAGGTGTGACAGAGTGGAAGTGCTGGAACCAACACGAGCTGGTATGTAGAAACAGCCCTGTGTTATAGTCTGAGGAGGCCTCTGCCTGTGTGGAGGAATGTGTCAGTAAGCTGTTCTGCCTGGCATGTCTTGAGAAGGGGACAGATGGGGGCTTGTGGCTCTCTGAACTACAGGGCCTGGGTTAGGAGAGGCTCCTGAATTAGACCCTCTCACTCTTCCTCCCCTTACTCTCCACCACTCTCTACCTGACTGCCTGCCAAGTTCCTCTGCTGCTTAACACCACACACACAGAGAGAGTCAGAGACAGAAAGCACTCTCCCACTCCCAGTGTAAGTCAGTGGGGTCATGTTTCCCCACAAGGTACAGTGAACTCTGGGATTTAACCTCCACTCCATGACTACTCACATGCTGTGGATTAACGATCTCTACAACACTGACAACCTCTTCAAAGACCTCTAACTAAACCTGTAACTAACCCGATCAACTTCTATCGCGCTCGGATCAACTTCTATCGTATTCTCTGCAACAGATACCTTTCTTTTCCAAGTAAATAAAGAGGCATGCCATCAAACAGTATTAGAGCGTGATGTTTCATGAATACCGTATTGGATGTGTAGGGTGTAGATATGGCTACTGTCCGTTTGGCCACTGTCGTGCAGTTTGTCTACTGTGTGTACTTATAAAGGACAAGGTTAGTTCATTGCAATAGACTTAACATAAACTAGCATTGGTCAGACTGTGGTAGATAGTCTCAACACCACATCACAGATGATTTATGTGGAATATGCATATGCACTTCCCTCCTCTGGGATTCCCCATTAGCCCTGACAATGACTCCCCCATAAACCATCTGGGGTGGTGGATTAGACAGAACAGGAGATTAGGCCTCCATGGTGACTGAGCCGCCTTGTGACTGTCTGCCTCCCTGCCTGCCTGTGTGTGTGTACACCCTTTAACTGCCCTAATCTAGGGGACAATGGGGGGGGGGGGGCTACTGGCCTTTTTGAACAATTGGAACACACTGTTGGTGATCTCAATGACACACCTCTGTTCTGGCATAGAGAGGGAGGGGGCCAGCCTGGGTCTGTAGAGGGGGAGGGGGAGGGGGCCAGGCTGCGTCGGCCTTGCTGCCTGGCTTGTAAATGTCTTCATTTCTATGTGGATGAGGTGTGTAGGCCTATGTACAGACATCACATAGACCGCTACTGTGTGTGTGTCTCGCCACACATGCCGCCAGCATTGTTCAGTCCCATTTTGGACCTGGATCCTCTCCAGACAATGCCCCAGGGGCAGCCAAGGCCAAGGCCCTTCTGGCTGCCGTATGCCTGCCTCGTGGACGGTGGCTGAGGGGAGGCAGGCCTTTTTTATACGCCTGTCTGACAGCCGGACTTCAGCCCCAATGGCATCTGGACACCGAGTTAATGCAAGTAGGGTAGGTACTAGGTACAGCGCCCCTGTGATGAACAGGGGTGGCAGGTAACCTAGTGGTTAGAGCGTTGGGCCAGTAACCGAAAGGTTGCTGGATCGAATCCCTGAGCTGACTAAGTAAAAATCTGTCTTTATGCCCCTGAACAAGGCAGTTAACCCACTGGTCCCCGGTAGGCTGTCATTGTAAATAAGAAATTGTTCTGAACTGACTTGCCTCTTTAAATAAAGGTTCCATTTAAAATAAAAACGGGACATGTCCATGTTTCAAATCATGTTTTATTTGTCACATGCGTCAAATATAACAGGTAGACCTTACCCCACCGTGAAACGCTTACTTACAAGCCCTTAACCAACAATATTTACTAAATAAACCCCCAAAAAAGTTTCACAATAAAATAAGAATAATGAGGCTATATACAGGGGGAACCGGTACCGAGTCAATGTGCGGGGGTACAAATTAGTTGAGGTAAAGTGACTATGCATGAATAATAAACAGAAAGTAGCAGCAGTATAAAAACAAAGGGGTGGGGGTGTCAATGCAAACAGTCCGGGTGGCCATTTGATGAATTGTTCAGCAGTCTTATGGATTGGGGGTAGAAGCTGTTAAGGACCTTTGGACCTAGACTTGTCCCTCCTTCCTCTGACACGGGCTAGTATTGAGGTCCTGGATGGCAGGAAGCTTTGGCCCAGTGATGTTACGGTGCTGTGCGCACTACCCTATGTAGCGCCTTATGGTCAGATGCCGAGCAGTTGCCATTCCAGGTGGTGATGCAACCGGTCAGGATGTTCTCGATGGTGCAGCTGTATAACTTTTTGAGGATCTGAGGACCCATGCCAAATCTTTTCAGTCTCCTGAGAGGGAAAAGGTCTTGTCGTGCCCTCTTCATGACTTTCTTGGTGTGTTTGGACCATGATAGTTTGTTGATGTGGACACCAAGGAACTTGAAACTCTCGACCCGCTCCACTACATTCCCATCGATGTGAATGGAGGGATGTTCGGCCCTCCTTTTCCTGTAGTCCACAATCAATCTGTTTCTGTTGGGGTGGTATGCGAATTGGAGTGGGTCTAGGGTTTCTGGGATGATGGGATGATGGTGTTGATGTGAGCCATGACCAGCCTTTCAAAGCTACGGGGTGGTAGTCATTTAGGCAGGTTACTTTGGCTTTCTTGGGCACAGGGACTATGGTGGTCTGCTTAACATGTAGGTATTACAGACTCGGTCAGGGAGAGGTTGAAAATGCCAGTTAAGACACTTGCCAGTTGCTCCGCGCATGCTCTGAGTACACGTCCTGTTAATCCGTCTGGCCCCACGGCTTTGTGAATGTTGACCTGTTTAAATGTCTTGCTCACATCGGCTACGGAGAGCATGATCACACATTCCTCCAGAACAGCTGGTGCTCTCATGCATGCTTCAGTGTTGCTTGACTCGTAGCGATTTATAAAAGGCATTCAGCCTGTCTGGCAGGCTCGTGTCACTGGGCTGCTCGCGGCTGGGTTTCCCTTTGTAGTTGTAATGGTTTACAAGCCCTGCCACGTCTGAGTGTCAGAGCCGGTGTAGTACGATTCAATCTTAGTCCTGTATTGATGCTTTGCCTGTTTGATGGTTAATCTGAGGGCATAGCGGGACTTCTTATAAGGGTCCGGATCATTGTCCCACCCCTTGAAAGCGGCAGCTCTAATCTTTAGCTCGGTGCGGATGTTGCCTGTAATCCATGGCTTCTGGTTGGGATATGTACGTACGGTCACTGTGGACGACGTCATTGATGCACTTATTGATAAAGCCGATGACTGATGTGGTACACTCCTCAATGCCATTGTATGAACAGTCCTTTAGCGTAGCATCCGCGTCATCTGACCACTTCCTTATTGAGCGAGTCATTGGTACTTCCTTTTACTTGTTTTTGCTTGTAAGCAGGAATCAGGAGGATAGAATTATGGTCAGATTTTCCAAATGGAGGACAAGGGAGAGCTTTGTACGCATCTCTGTGTGTGGAGTGAAGGTGGTCCAGAGTTTTTTTTACCTCTGGTTGCACATGTGACATGCTGGTTGAAATGAGGTAAAATTGATTAAAGAGCGCTTCTGGATGAGCATTTTCTTGTTTGCTTATGTATGGCCTTATACAGCTCGTTGAGTGCGGTCTTAGTGCCAGCATCAGTTTATGGTGGTAAATATAGACGGCTACAAAAAATATAGGTGAGAACTCTCTTAGTGTGGTCTACATCTTATCATGAGGTACTCGATCTAAGGCGAGCAATACCTCGAGACTACCTTAATTTTAGACATGGCGCACCAGCTGTTATTGGCAAATATACACAGATACCCACCCCTCGTAGCTGTTCTGTCCTACCGATGCACGGAAAACCCAGCCAACTGTATATTATCTGTGTTGTCGTTCAGCCACGACTCGGTAAAACATAAGATATTACAGTTTTGAAAATCCTGTTTGTAGGATAGTCTCAACGGCGCTCATCCAGTTTATTCTCCAGTGATTGCACGGCGGCCAATAGAACGGATGCTAGAGGCGGGTTACAAGGCACCCTAATCTCCACCCCGTATATTTCCTTATTTTCCTCATGCAAGTGACAGGGTTTTGGGCCTTGTCTGGGAGCAACGTTATATCCTTAAGTACTGATATGTGGTCCTTTGTCACTCAGTTTGTAAGAGCATGGTGCTGGAATCACATGCTAATACTAAATGTATGACCTCACTGTACTGCAAGCCACATGGTGTATGATGTGAATAGATCGTAATCTTCATCAAATTAAGTCGTGATTTTCAGTCTAGACTCAATATAACAATTTGCTTATACTTAGACTTGTTAAAGGTACATTGGACAAATTATCCTCTCGAAACCAAAGCCTGTTATTTACTTGCTAGACCTAATGAGAGGCTTAATGGGAGACTAGTTTTCCGCTAAGCTTTCTAGATACACACTTTAACTTTATTTATCATCCCACAGTTATAATCCTATTGAAATTGAAGCGGGTAAACCATTTCAGTAATTAACAGATTGCGTAAGAAGGAATGCCCATAGGATTCCATCAACCTACTAAGTCTTACAATGTTTGTTTACATGACGCTGTGTTCTTAATTACTGACTAATGAGCGTTGTTTTTTTAAAGACACATTTTCTTGTTATAAATATATTTATCTTACTTGCTTGTGTATTTGTTTATTGTTCAGGGGATTTTTGTTGAAAGCAGTTAACACTCTTAACCCCTCAGAGTTTGTCAACCGAGAAGTTTATCCTTTCTTCCGCGTAAATAGCCAACCTGCAGCATTTTTTAATTCAGCTTGGCAGTTAAAAGAAAGCTCTTAAAAATTCAACTGAAGTAATTCCAGATGACTGTTTGGGGAATAAAGTGAATTGGAGTTTGATCATGGAACAACTACCCAAGTGTCTCTTGATGTGGTGCTCTGCTCTGGTGAATGTCAAAGCAAGCTTGTCCTCTTTGAATTAAAGCACAACCCTGACGTGATCAGCACTGCCAGCTCGGATGGTTAGTCTACTCTTAGTGTTGTTGCTAGATGGTGTTTTGAATGAAAACGAAAGTGTTTTTCCGGCCAGTCAGTCCACAGGGCAGAGCAGGGCAGATGTCCGTTGTAGCATGGTCTGTGCTGCAGAACCCAGATAAGGACTAGAGCAGGACCAAATGGGATGCCATGTCTGTGACATGGTACCACTATTCTGTGACTGGACCATTGAGTCATTGACCCTGGCTCTATGGGATTAAAGGCCAATAACACAGCCATAACACAGCCAATAACACAAAACAGAAAAGCATAACAGGCTGTAACAATTCAGTGTTGCCTTACGGCACTTTTCTGGATCATGGTCAATAACACGGCCATGTCTACTCTGCTATACAAACAAACAGGCTTTAACGGTTGCGAGTATTGCCTTTCGGCACAGAATTCTGGTCGTACAGTACTTTCAATAACACAGGCAGCCATGTCCACCCATGATACAAACCGAGACATGATACAACAGTTGAGTGTTGCCTTACGGCGCTGCGGAAATCTGGTTGTACGCCCGTGGCCCCTGCTGTGCCAGTCTCTCCGTGAGTCTCCGGCGCGACAGAGAGATTTCCCCTATAAATCAATGGAGGAACTCTGTGAGTGCAGCAGAGGAAGCAACACTGTTGGTGTAACCCTGTTGCTCCACCACCCTGTGACTGACATCTGTTCTGCAGTGTGAGTAGCTATGCTACCTGCTATGCTACCTGCTATGCAAACACTTAAAGGCACCCATCTCTTTCTGTTTCCTCATGTAATACTCAGAAGTTTTTTGTTGGTTTTGCTGCGGATGAAAAAGAAGGGCTCACAAGTTCTGATAAGCAGTGCTCGCATTAGCAGAATAATTAAGAGTCCGGATGGATTTGAGTCGTTTGATCGTTTAAGTGGCTTAAAAGCCCCGATAATGAAAAGTTATTGCGAAGGGAATTTATACTTTTCATAACATTGAGACGTTGAGTAAAAAAGAATCAATGTTTACTTTGCTGCTAGGCTACCGTTTGGACTTCCTGTAGAAGCCTACTCAAACTTCCTCCATCCTCTTAACCGTGACTCAAAATAAAGCCCACTTGCACTGATCATAGCAATCAAGTCTGGTGGCTTCAATCAGTCGGAACATCCGACAGTGAATCGCTCCCCATAGCTTTTCTCTATAGTTGCGCCCCGGTTCTCTGGAGGGTTGCTGGGTCATATTCCTGTCTGCTCCCCAGGTGAGGGGAGGCCAGCCTGGACTGACCAGCAGAGTTGTCCCCCCCCTCCCTCTGCCCCATCTGTTGGTTGTACTGTGCCGTCCCGAGCCCGGAGCAGGCACATCACAGACATGGTGTTTGAATATTTGATACCGGCCTAATTAACTATGCCCTTTTACTGCAGACGATGCACTGCTATTCTCCTGAGCCGGGCCCCTGCTGGCTTCAAGGCTACTCAGCCAAGATTGTTGTTTTGCTGTCACGTTGGAGCTCTGCGTCGCCTGGTTGGAGCTCTGCGTCGCCTGGTTGGAGCTCTGCGTCGCCTGGTTGGAGCTCTGCGTCGCCTGGTTGGAGCTCTGCGTCGCCTGGTTGGAGCTCTGCATACGCGTCATTGAAACAAAATAGCCTCCACACGCCTACTCTACTGATTCCACGGACGGTAATGTAGCCTACTCAAAAGCATCCACACACCCAGCAGGGAACCGTCCCAGCTGTCTCAGGAATGCCAGCTTGTTGATCCAAGCCTGCTAGGAATAGAGGATCAGAGGAAAAACTTGGATTTGTTTTTGGGCTCCCATTTTCAGTGTTTAATAAACTCAATGGGTCTAATTCATTAGAAGTTTCTCCCTCAACCTTCAAACTTTAGATTTTTTTTGTTGTGTCTCTCATTAATGAGAAATCACTCTGAAGTGTTTTAAATGGAGGTGGCTGTTCAACTGCCGTCCATAGAAACCTTGTTTGTAGCTTTAGGCTAAGTCTGAAAATGTGTTTCAGACAGTTATACTTTGGAGTTGAAAGTTAGTTAAATCCAGACAATATTATTTGGCTTACTAGTAGACAACTAGCGTAATGTAGCATTGACTTGGTGTGATGAACACTGGTTGTGGGTCTTTAGACCCATAACTCAGCCTACTCTCTGGAGAGTTAATGAACAGTCTATGCCTCGCTCTCTTTTAAACTCTGTTATTCTGTATGCAATGGAGCTCTGTGTTCAAATGCCTTAGACATCAAATTCATTCATTTTACTCGTTTATGGGTGTATTTTTGCCAGTAAATTACGTTTTTGGGGAGAACTGGAACCTTGTTAGGCTAAATGCTAATGATTTTCCTGTTGGTTTGATCTAACAAAGCAGGCCAGCTCTAGCCAGGCCTGAGGAGAATGTCAATGCTGATTGCCTTGTCCATCAGTCTTACCTATGGATAGCAACAAGATGGCACCTGGGTCCTCCTGTGTGTGTGTGTGTGTTTCGCCTCAGGCTACAGAGGCCTGGATATCCAGCTAAAAGTGCTAGCTCTAGATAGATGGCATCATTTTGTCAGAGTTGCATCAACTCATTGCATCGAGTCATTCTCAATCGGCCATCCCTCCATCGCCCATCCCTCCATCTCTTCCTCCTTTTTATCTGTCCTAGTTCTCCCCAACAGGTTGCCAGGTAACAGGGCCAACACAGCCTCCACAGGGGTGTTCAGGTACTCTTAGAACATTACATCGCTTAAAGAGCCATTCATTAGCCACTTTTCAACCTCATGTTTGTTATCTCCAGCACCAAACCAGTGTCTACATTATGTGAAAACAGCGCGTTTCGATGATCTGTGGTTAAAAAGATAAAGGACCTAAAGAACTGTTTCTGTCACAGGGTAGGATTAAAAGTCCGACATTTGATCTTAAAACCGACTTTCTAGCCCATGGGAGGGTCTGAAAATCACTTTTTAACTTTTGATGTCATCGGGTACCTCAGGAGTAAATGTCAGTTGGCCTTTCACAGCCGAGCATTCAGACTTCGAGAGAGTTGGAGAGAGTCAAAAACAGCAGGTCCGGGACAAGGTAGCGTGTTCGGGGAACAGGTCAGGGTTCCATAGCCGCGGCTTTGTGTTGGTAGTATAGTGGTAGTGACATTGACTAGTTCCATAGCATGCTCTACTCTACCCTTATCGGTCTGTGCTTTGCTACTGTGCTTTTGTAAAACTAGGGGACTTATGAAGTCTGAACAAAACTGGGTCCTTTTCTATCCCGCTCTCCCTCCCTTTCCTGTTATGTGTCTCTTTGGGCCACCTCATTACAGGAGACTCAGTGGGCTCCATGTTATGCTCTGTGGAGACCGGTTGGAGATCGTCTGCCATCTCCAGGACAGGGCTGCACTCTGCCGCAGCTCAGCCATGGCTTTCCTCCTTGACCTTGGGAGAGACATTAGTCTGTCACCCTGTCCTGCCTCCACTAAGGCCCGTCCTGCCTCCACACTGACTGCTTTATTGGCCCAGGCCACAGGAACACTCTGCCTGTCGTGCTGCCTGGTGTCTGTACTTGCAAATTTTGGACACTTCAGCCCTCACGCTTACTCGCAGAAGTCTGTTTGCAAGCAGGCAGACGTCTGCGAGCATGTGAGCTGAAGTACATTTTTGCATCCAATCATATGGGTAAATGTCAAGGGATATGCATATGGCAGTACAGGAAATGAGTAAGTGTACCCCTGAACAGCTCTGTAAACTCAGGTCTGCCTGACTTCTGCGATGGAGGTGGCTTCACTTTGTCCTCCCTCTTATCACACCTGTAATGTGTAATTAACTCTGAGAGCCAGCCAGCCAGCCAGCCAGTCGCAGTGTAGGTTCTGTTTTCCCACACGCCGGCTGCCCGTCAGAGACGAGAGAGACCCGGCAGAGCTGAGCCGCAAAAGGTCACGTGCACCCGTCCGCCCACGCCAAGGCAAATGCAGCTGAACTCCCGTCCAACTCTCCTGCTGCTGGCACCGCTGCGCCTCAGTCCTTGCCGACGCAATCTTACGCTAGTTCTCATGGAAACCTGGCCCGGCCTGGACACATGGCGATGGCAGACCGTCTCCTTCCGCCTCACGTTAATTGAACCCATCATCAGGGGGCATTGTGAGCTGGCTACAACGTCCAATAACGGTGGTTCAATTTCCGCCTGTCACTGACCAGACTTGAATCATTGGACCTAGATCGTGTGATGCACACCACTGTATTTAGACCCCTACTGTGGCGTGGGAGGGACGGAGGGATGATTGGCTATGGCACCAGGTCTCTATGACAACAGCCCTGGCTGCTGATGGCTGTGTGGTCTGTAGGTGACAGGCAGCCTGCTCCATGTCAACCTCCCTCCCACGCTGGTTGGATGTTTTAATAAAAATCCTGACCCTGGTAACTGTTGCTATGCGACTATCATGATTCCACCCTAGTGCCAGTCTATTCCATCCAAACCCCAGAAGACTCCCATTTTAGAGGGCGTCTCAGGGAGAGAGTGACTGAGGATCAAGCTTCCTGTGCAGAAATCTCTCTAAGATGGTATTACACCGTCACTGGCAGCTCAGAAAAAGAACAGAAGCATTCCACTGCACCTGCTTTAACATCTGTTTTAACATCTGCTAATCTGTGTACGCCACAAATGAACACGGATTTCAATGTAGCCTCTATAAAACATAGAAAACTGCTCAGAATCCCGGTGCAGTTCCACCAATGTCCACCAGAGGGAGGCAGTGCTCTGGCTGTGGGGTTCCATAGTCTCAGACGGTCTGCTGCAGCTGTGCCGCCAGAGCAGCATCCCAGGCTTCACACACGAATCAGCTATTTCCCATCTGCTACCCACTGTCACTGGGCAGCCTCATTCAGCCGTGTGTGTGTGTGTGTGTGTGTGTGTGTGTGTGTGTGTGTGTGTGTGTGTGTGTGTGTGTGTGTGTGTGTGTGTGTGTGTGTGTGTGTGTGTGTGTGTGGGCCCACCCTGTCTGCTCCTCTGGGGTAGCGTCAGAGCCTCTAAGACACAGAGCCACACTGGTGCACAATGCAGGGAGATGGAGGTACTGAGAGAGGTCGGCTGTGTGAGTACGATGAGGGTCAACGGCTGAGGACTTGATGAGAGCTGGGATGAATTCTACTGTCTGGTATAGGCCTACAGTAGATTTGTTTATTTCACTGACAACCTCTTCATTAAAGAGGAAGCATGAACTCAATCCCAGGTTTTAAACAACCTCATCTCAAACGCTGTGTGGTGAATGCAAAGGTACTCATTAAATTGGACAGACACACACCTACACACACACCTCCTACTCTGGGCCATACCACTCAACCCTCTGTAGTTGTGGCAGCTCGTAGGCACACTCCAGATACAACATGTCAAGAGGTAGAGTGGAGCCAAACAGTCGGGATCGCTGAGTAACACGGATAAACATTAGGCTTTATGAACACATTGCCCTCACGCACGTCCTCTCGTCCCTACCTCCCCTCACCCATTTCCATCTCTCTACGTAAATTGACTTTGGAATTTCCCCTGCTGCCTGCCTCACCCCTATAGCAGCAGAGCCTCTGTTGCTCGCCACCCGGCTTGGCTGACGAGCGCCACAGCTTTATGACACACTCGCCACCCGGGATTAGGTTGGAATGGCTCTCTGTTGACAACTGTCTGGCCCAAGGCCTCTTTGCGTCGGGAGTGAGCATTGGGGCAATTATTAGGCCCCAGTGGCAAAGCCACATTGCACTTATTTTGGGGGTGCCCGCCTCGTTGAGCATAGGGCGTTGGGCACCGCATTTTTACAACACACATCCTAACTTTCCATTGTACATTATGGCCATTCAGGATTATGAGATTTTATATATATATATATAGATATAGATAGATAGATCTATATCTATGCATAGATATAGATAGATATGCATATATATATAGATATATGCATAGATATATCTATATCTATGCATATATCTATATATATATGCATATCTATATGTATAGATAGATAGATCTATATATATAGATATATAGATAGATAGATCTATATAGATATCTATCTCTTTCTCTCTCTCTATATATATATATATATATATATAGAGATATATAGATATAGATATAGATATAGAGATATATATATATAGATATAGATATAGAGATATATATATAGATATAGAGATATATATATAGATATAGAGATATATAGATATATATATAGATATAGAGATATATAGATATATATATATATATATATATACATATAGATATATAGATATAGATATATCTATATATGTGTGCCCGGGTCAAGCCAATTTGTCATTTGTTTGTCCTTGGAGAAATGTGGTTTAAGGACTATTTCTCACACAAGCAGCCCTAGACATTAAAGATTAATGGCTGCTTGCAATTTTTATGATCTTCAGCTAGTTATTCTTCTCTCAAATGAGCTTTCTGTTGCGCTTTTAGTATGTGTGTGTGTATGTGTGTGTATACTGAATGTGGGTGAGAAGGTCTGGATTCCTATTGGAAAGACTGGAGGCAGGTTTAAACCGCTCTGGAAATAATTGACACGTTGCTGCTCCCTGGCCAGTAGTGCAACAGGAAGCACTGCCACTGGTCTTCATTCTGCTAAATATCTGTTGGCTTTTTGACTTACCTCATGGACAATTTCAGATTTTGAAGCAATGCGATGTCTAGCAATTAGGAGATGGAAATGGGCCTATGCCTGTGCAGAGATGAACACAGCCCTATGTCCCAACAGTGTCTATTTAAACTTCAGCTGTTTTTCTTAGGAACTAATCAAACGCTAACCAGAAGTGTTATTCTTACTCCTATATGGATGTTATTTTCTCTAGGCCAAACTCTTTTTCTAATACTGTGTAGAATGTTCTTAGTTGAATGCATTGTTGTACAACTGACTAAGTATCTCCCTTTCTCTACTCTGGCGTCCGATCCATGTGAAAGCCATTTTAACGTTTGCTTGTATCTACAATGCTATTGTTATAGGGTAATAGCTTCTGCGACAGTAATCGCTGGCTGTCGGCTGGTGTTTATGCCCAGCGGAGATGCTAATGTGAACAGGAAGGAACCTCAACCCACTCTTGTACACAGTGGCAGGCTGTCGCTGTTCAAGGGGCTGGACTACTCATTCAAAATCAAATCGAATCCAGTTTTATTGGTCACATACAAATGGTAAGCAGATGTTATTGCGAGTGTAGCGAAATGATTGTGTGTGCGTGTGATGACTCATTCATCAACTTTGTGTTCTAGCCTGTGTCGTATAGATTGGTACGGCTAATCACTCACTGTTGCAAGGGAGGTGTGACTGAAAGTGTGTTATAATGTAAACAGCGAGGAAATGGTCTGTGTGTGGTCCGGTTTGAGCTAAGCCTTCCCAGCGATCCATCATGCCCAGTCACCATACAAGTCCAGGCCAGAATGAAACCCTTACCAAGAGCCTTGTTATGCCTTGTCTGATATGTATGCGTCTGGCTGTCAGAACCTTCCAGATGTGTGAATAAGGGAACGTGTTGCTACGGTTATGCATAAACAGGTTCCTGTTTGTTTCATATTTTAACGGATTTGCAATCATGCTTAGTCTTCTAAAACCCAAATTAGCCTGATGCATCCAGCGGCACTGTTTCCCCCTACTGCGGATCTTTAAGTCATAGGCTAACATCCTCCAATACTTTGCCTCAGTTTTTAGCCATATTTAGACTTCTTCTTGGTGTTTTTAGTTTCAGTAATATAGGTCCTAGTCCTAGCAGCGTTGGCTGTCATGGTCAGAAACATTCATACAGTGGAGAGTTCTTTTGTACTTATGAATTATTCAGTTGCCTGCAACACAAAATGAAGAGGCCTCTCGGTTCAAGAGGACTAGGGCTTTGTTTTTCATTACGTCTTTATTGATAAGGGAAGGGAAGCGTAGGGGCGAGTCAGCATTCTTTGTTGTCAGTCAGTTCTGCCGAGTTGTGAAGACTCTGTAATCCCCACTGATCCAGACCCATTTCTTCTTCTGTAGTTGAATTTTCCCATAGCTATTATTTATTTCTCCAGCCTTCTTTCTCCAGCCTTTTGATTAGAATTTGAGGAAGGTCCACGTGCTGAGATGTGAGCTATGTGGGTATGGTAATGGCGTCTATTCCCAATAGGTTGACACACTATATTGAGAAATGTCCTAGCCGGCATGCAGCAGCACATTCTGTGGACAACATCGTCCCAGAAGAAGAAGTGGAGGCAATTAAAAGAGTTGGAGAACTTCTCTTGCTCTTCTAAGGGAGATTTAGACCTTCAAATGAAAAATGAAAGTTCAAGAAACATTGGGGAAACGGCGGCACTCCAAAAAGTTTATTTGAAAAAAAATTGACAAAAAAGACGTCCCCCACGTTTTACCTTTTTGATTTTCTGCCGGACAGGGGAACGTTTCGGCAGTTCTGCCTTCATCAGAGCATCTACTGTAGGCCTAAAGCCTATCCATCCTGACTCCAACAGGTCAAATAAAGCCTTGATGAAGTGACCATGTCACACATTCCAACATCTGTCTGCTGTGTGAACGGCAGCCCTAAATATCCTTCATCTGCTTCAGCATCATAGTCAAGGTTACTATGATGCCATAACTCCCTGGCCGGCAGCACGGAAGAGTTCGAGTTTCTGTTAACCCTTACTTTAGATTTGATGTCGTCGACGGCATCAGGCGTTCATCAGCATGGGCCTAAGTCATTCTGAGTGTGAGGAACAATCTCTTGGCCTGCTGTTCGATGTACATACCACTTAGCCTAAATATGCTATGTACTCGCGGTATTGATCTGCTTGTCATGAGTTGGCATGAACTGTCACTGTTTATGACTGCTGTCATGTCCCACGGCAATACTGTAACATTATACCCCCCCCCCAGGGTATGCAATGACTGACATGACAAGAGGAACTGCTGATGCACTACCCAATTTAGAAATGTCACCGTGTGCATTCTGCTATTGCAGCTTTCAAGAGTAAGTTGAAAGCCCGACTGAGTTCCTAAAAAAAAAAGAAGGAAAATGTGCCCCATAGTTTGGGAACCACCTGCGTTAAGAGACCATGTGAAAGCAGCTGATTACAGTGGTAAGTCAGGGAGGAGCTGACAGGACAGGAGGGGGTCTGGTCTAGGGGGATTGCACATGTCACCCCATTGAGCTTCCTCATAACCACAGTTTTGGACGACCGGTGGAACACATTGCTCCCCAGGGGGTCAGGGAGCCGGATTCCACAGTGACCCGTCGTTCTGAGGGGGAGTGGCCTATCCTGAGGCATGGCAGCAGACAGCTGCTCTGCCTGGCAGGGAGCGCAGTGGTGACATCACGCCCTGGGATATTTTAAAGGGGGCCGATGAGCTGGGGAGCGAGCTCGGAGTGGACAGACCAGCATCAACAGCGCACAGTGAGGGTTGTATTAGTGTTTTCAAGAGCTCCAGAGAGAAGAGTAGAATTCCCTCCGGCCACTTCGTACGACTACCTGCTCCCTGAGCCGACCCACCCCTGATTCCCCCTCTGGGATATGACCTACTAGCCCCTGTTCTTGCAATGCTGAGGCATTGCCCCATACCCCTTTTCGCATCTTCCGGATCCCGAAAGAAGATGCCCAAGGCCTCTGGGAAAGAGAAGGCCCCCCTTGCAACACCGGAGAGCCAGGCCCTGGACATAGTGGCAGACCCAAAGGTGGTGGTCAAGGTGGCTAAGGAGCCTCCACTGCCCCCGCAGAAAGTGCTCCGGATCTTCAGCATCAACATCATCACTCAGGGGCTGCCCTTCTGTCGCAGACGGGTGAGTGCTGCCGGGCTTGGGACCAAGGTGTGTTAAGGGGGCTTGGGGTTGACCAGATGCTTAGACATGAGTGAGGAATCTCACCTGTCACCCACATAAAATGTCATGGGGTCACTCCGCACCCTGCTGGCTCATCTGTGAGACGGGACTGACGAAAGCAAAACTGTCTGCGGACTAGTGCAACTGTGATTCTGTTTTAGCGTCAAGGTTTCTTCCCCGTTTCCTCTCTTCTGTTGAATTGCACGTTGTCAGTTTCTCAGTGTTGTTGTGTTTGTAGTTAATCAAGGTGACAGTTTTTGTCTCCGTCTGGCAGAGGTTGTTTGTTTGTCGTATTTTTGTTTCTGCTCTGGTGACTTTTCTTTGTTTTTGAAATGTTCAACAAGAGTGTTTCTTCCCTGGGTTATATTTTGTCAAAGTGAAGCACAGTGGAGGCTGTCTCAAAAATAGTTCTGACCTCTGACGCACAAGCCTTCTCAACGTGGATATAAACACTGTATCTGGTTAGGAATCACCCCCCCGCCCCCCCCACTACATCTCATCCCACTTCAGTCAACAAACAGTCATTTGTTACCTATACTGTTGTGTCTAGTCTTGTTTCATTTAATCAAGATGGAAAGATCAAAGCGATAGTACGTGTCCTTGACCGTAAATTCAGTGACAGGTTTTATTCTTGTCAAAGCGTTTCATAATAACACGTGAATGAGCGCGATAGCTTGTCAGCTTGGTAGAATACCCTATTCTCCAAGGACTTTTACTAAGGGCTTTGTCACAATCACATTATACCATGTTGTGTAAGGCTAACAAATGCACACCCCCCAATCCTTAATCATGTGCCTACTACAGCAAGATAACTTTCAACCAATTTATTTGTTTTTAAGTATTCAATGTCTCTCTAAAACACGGTTTTATGCTACCGTGTGTCATGGGTAGACTGCTGGGCGCAACAATGCACTTGTTGACTCAGGCATGTGCTCGGGCAGCCTCGCCCAAAGCGCCGTTCAGGACTCCAACATGTGACCTTAAAAAGGCTGCATGGTATCTTTCTATTTATAGGTTATGTTTAGGAGACGGTGACCGAATGTATTGACCGTAGAGATAAACACCTGGCAGCTTCTGTAGCCCAAGGAAGTATCGGCTGTCGATGTTTCAAGAACATAAAGTTGAACATTTTATAGGGACAAGTGCATAAAAGACAAAGGCTCTGGATGTCCTCTACCTCCACTGGTCTTTTATTGCTGACATGTTTCAGTGACGTGATCCGATTAATGGGAGAGGTGCTTCTAGATAGGAGGGGCTTAAGTAAGTGACGGCCAGGACAGTTCAGTGATATCGGACGCGATGGAACATTACAGCTCGACAACTGGCCTGCGGCTTACTCCTTATGCTAGCAACCTAAATTAAGCCGTTCTAATGTTTCGGGAAAGATGGGCGTATTATAATGACTTTTCTCGTGTTTATCCTGCCACTAAACCGGCTTCCATTTTGAGAACCCGGTCTGTTTATGCACCGCTTACGCCACGCTCGTACCAGCATCCTTGCACATAGGCACTTTTTATTCATATAATGTGTGTGTGTGTGTGTGTGTGTGTGTGTGTGTTTTTATATATATATGTGTGTTTTTATATATATATATATATATATATATATGTATGTATGTATGTATGTATGTATGTATGTATATATATATATGTATATGTGTGTGTGTATATATATGTATATATGTGTGTGTGTGTGTGTTGTGGCGCACTGCGGCAACAAGTGGAGAAGGTGCACACTTGTGACAGGCTGACCAAGGCTTTGACTGCCATGTTGAGCTGATATCCTGCCAAATTGAATTGCGGCCCACACCACCTTTCTTATAGTTGTTCCCCTGTCAGGAATCAGACCCCCTGTCTGTGACGTGGGAAATGTTGGCAGCCCTTGATGGGCAATTTGCACTTCTGTGACATTGTACTGATGTGAACACTTAAAAAAACGTCATCACTTGGGGGAATTGAATTGACTATAGCTAACGGCATTGGTATTTTCTTATCAAATTAGAATGGCACCTCAGTGTTTGGGTGTTGGCTACATCATAGTAAAATGCCTTGGAGCTTAGACGAAGGGCTCTTTTTATAGGAGTTGCTGAGGGTGATGGAAGGATGGGAGAGGACATGAAAGATTGAGAGAATAAAATTGTGAAAGCTGCAGAAGCAGAGGTGTAAAGAGGACCGAGGGAGTTGAGGGACAGAGTGAAGGAGGGTAGGATTGAGAGAGGAGGAGGAGAGGACACGGCTAAAACAGTGACTGAGGAGCCTGCAGCCCTCTCGCTATCTCTCCCCCCCCCTCGCTCGCTCTCCCCCCCTCTCGCTCGCT
>QNTS01001293.1:149684-176964 GCA_003317085.1 Hucho hucho | reverse complement strand
CTGCCCCCTCTCTCCCTCTGCCCTCTCTCTCCCTCCCTCCCCTGCCCTCTCTCTCTCTCCCTCCCTCTCTCTCTCTCCCTCCCTCTCTGCCCTCTCTCTCCCTTCTCTCTCCTCCTCTGCCCACTCTTTCTCTCCTCTCTCCATCTAAATTCAATTTAAGGGGCTTTATTGGCATGGGAAACATATGTTAACATTGCCAAAGCAAGTGAAATAGATAAGAAACAAAAGTGAAATATACAATAAATGAATAGTTACACTCAAAGAAGTTCCAAAAAGAATAAAGAGATTTCAAATGTCATATGTGCAAATAGTTTATTTCGCTCTCTCTCTCCGCCACCCGCAGTGAACCCACTGTAGAGTGCAGCCAGGCTCAGCATTGGTAGTAATAAAGATATCCTTCCACAGCAGAGAGAAGCACAGCAGCCCCGCCTGCAGAATATAGAGAGGAAAGAGGAGTGTTATTGCTTGTTCTGTTGCAGACGGCTGAAACTCCAGTGTATTGCACAGACTAAAGAAAAACTAAACAAATACCCCCAGGCGGTTTGTTCAAGGAGTGGAGAGCCTTTGTTGCTTGAATGAGTGTGTGATTTGAATGAGTTGTTTAAGTAGACTTTGGTTTGGAACAACTGTCCGGGTTGGCTGGTATTCTGTCAAATATCTTCTATAGTGGGTCCAGTTCGCCCATTTGTCAGGCTCACTGTAGAGTGCCTCGCCATCCCTGTCACCAGCTCTGGTAATGATTCCCTCCATGCCTTGGCTAGAGTAGAGCTGCTTAGGCTGCTCTGTCTAAAGGATCTCCAGTGTCAGATGAGCTCCCACCATTCAGTGGTACCAAACTAGTTGAGACTAGTCGTTAATGCTCAAAGGTCATTAACTTTTTATGCATTCAACCTTACTCGAGACACGCATCACATTCGCTACTGTTCAGTGGCACAAAACGAGTCGTGACTGACTTTTAGTCCACGACTTCACCTTTACCCTGCCCTTGACTTTATTAGTGTCTCTGGGCTTGCCTGCTAAGAGCCCCGCGATGAACAGCTGGACAGCCAGCGGTTTCTGCAGCACAGGCAGAGTCTGGTGCCAGCTGGTCCACCATCTTGGCTCTGGCATACGGAACGCAGGACCCTATCAAACCTTGTAGTACGATTTCTGTGATATCCCATAGACTTAATACAGGTTTGGATTATTTTAATATACAATGTTTATGCTACAGTGTGAAAATTGACACAATTTCATTTTAGTTCAAAAGAAAGTGTAGTAAAAATACATGTTATTTTTCTAATCCTGGAAACCTTGTTACTGGGTTCAGTTGAATAGTGCCTCGCCCACTCCGCTAACAAAACACAGTGCCCTTTAATGCTCTTCACACATTGAGGCTTTAGAAAAATAAGAGGCTCCTTGGAGCCTGCCTTGCTCCTCCTGGTCTTGCACATACATATGAAGTGGCCCTTTATTACCCTTTACAGTGCTTGAGGCGTCACTACAGACACCCTTGTTCGAATCCAGGCTGTATCACAACCGGCCGTGATTGGGAGTCCCATAGGGCGGCTCACAATTGGCCCAGCGTCGTCCGTGGTAAGCCGTCATTGTAAGTAAGAATTTGTTTGTTTGCCTAGTTAAATATGTAAAATGGAGAGAGGAAGAAAGACTCTGCTAGCTTCCTCTTTGTTTCTGCTTTTAATACCGCTATATGAGTGTCCTTGGAAAGAGTGCGCGTGTGTGTGTGTGTATGCTCTCACATTGTATTAGTTAGTCTGCATCCCTGGATGTGAAGGAGCACTTTAGGGGCCTTGTGGTTATCTAGTCCTCAGATGTACTGCGTATTCATTCTGAATACAGACAGACCTCTCACGCTTCCATCGATCTCCACATGTCCTCTACCGACGTGTCTAGAACCGAAGGCCTCACTCCGAAGACCAGCATTTAGCATGCAGCGGGAAACCAATGGGTACAGGGACCATGTTAATGTCTCTGTTAGAAAGAATCCAGGCAGACAGGAACTTGTTGTATGTCGTGATTAAGTAGGGAACGACTTATCCAAGGAAACGCAATGACAACTCATGAGGATTTCGTGGCTTCCGTAGTTAGCGGACACACACACACACACACACAGTTAGCTGACCATGTTTTGAAGACGTTGGAAACCCGAGGTCTCTTCTCACGTTTGATTATAACCGTGTATCATGTGGGAGAAGGTACGCCAGGCTTCAACTTCCCCCCTATTTATAAACCCTGCGCCGGTTTAGAAATGGCTCCCCTTGCCCGGGCTCGCTGTGCCGTCCACCTCCCCGTCTGAGAGACCTCGTCATCGCCCCAGTAAAGGCAAGCGGCACATCGCATCCCTTCAGAAGGCCACGGGTTTGTTCCAAATGGCACCCTATTCCCTGTATAGTGCACTACATTTGACCAGGGCCCTGCTCAAAAGTATTGCACTATACAGGGAACAGGGTGCCCTTTCAGACGCAGGCCAACTCCCACATCTCTGTAGCAGCCTGAACTTTTTCCACCTCCACCTCCACCATTCCCTGCCCACCCGACCAACCAGGCCTTCCTTCCAGCACGTCTTCTCTCTAAACTTGTTACTCAAGCTCCCTGTCCAATTAAGGACAGCTTCCCCCTGCCCCCTCTTGGCTTTCGCTGTATTTAATTATACATAACATCAAGGCGCCCAGGCACAGGGGAGAGATGGATGCGTTTTCTATGTAAAAGCGCGTCGCCAGCCTCTCACTAATGTAGCTCCGGTGACTCAGCCGGCTATTAATAGGACCCTGCCTGTCAGTTCCTTCAGCCCTCAGGCTTTGTGTGCAGTGATACAACAATGCTCGTCATCCAACCACTCTCCTCTGCCGTACTGTAGCGGACCCTCCTTGGCATCAGGGAAGACCGACCGCATGATGGCCGTCGTTGTCTGGTGTCACAGTGCAACATTCGTCTGCGACTGTAAGTTGAGGGACTGGCGTTGTTGCGTAAGAGTGACTCCATCTGTTGGAAGACGAGCCTAGATCAAGGCAGCCATTTAAACCCCACCTATAGCTAACCACCGCAGGGACTAGTTGACATCACTGACCTTGTCTAAGGTCCGTATCCTCACCGTCAGGTTCACTTGTGTTTTAAATCAGCTTTCTGATCCTTCATCACAACAGCCCTTTTCTCCATGTTAGAGAAGGGGACATTCCCACCATTAGTCAAAGGCCCATTCCCACTATTCCCACTGGGGCCATTTCCACTAGCGGGACTGTTTAGGGAACGCTGTCAACCTTAGATCCTGGCCCCGCCAGGCCAGTAGATTGATGAGGAAGAAGCGGGAGTTCCGAGCAGCCGCTTGTTGCCGTGTTTTAAAAAGTCAGGTCAGGAGACGTCTGCAAGAGGGAAGAGCATTCTCTGAGGAAAACAAACCAGCCAAGGAAGAATGGAGGAGGATAGGATATGCAACGTAATGGACTTCAGCTGGACCTACCCGTCTCTCTCTCTCTGTTTCTGGCATCTCTCGTTCTGCCTGTAGGCTCCTACATCTGTTTTCTTTGGGGGAGGCGAGGCTAGTGTCAAGGCAACCCTTTCACACCTCTCCACGTCGCATCTAAGGCATTTCTGTTGCTTGTTACTGCAGACCACTTTGGTCATTTGAGTTTGGATAGCCTTACAGTTTACTGAGGGAGGAGGAATGCAATTACTTTCACCCCCCATTTCCCCCCTTTTCCCGTTCAAAGCATCGTACTGAGCAGAGGGGCGAGAGCTGCATGTCTTAGTATTGATTGTGTCCATATGTAGGTCCAGTGGCTCCCTCCATTTTCCCACACAGTCCCGCTCCCACTCTCTCCACCCTCACTCTCTCCTTACCACATATTACCCCTCCTCATCCTCTCTCCTTCCTTCCTTCCATCCCTCTCTCTCTATGGACTTGTCTTATCTCAGGCCAACAGCACCCCCCCTCCTCCCTTTCCTGTGGACTGGGTGGTCTCTTCATTAGCCGTAGTTTAATGGAATCATTCAGTCTCTAAACCCATGATGAGATTGGCTTTTTTTCTGAATGCCACTGCGTTCCTCGGCTCGCAGAGCAATCATTGTGCCAACTGTCCATGTCGCAAATGCAGTTTGAACTAGCGTTCATAGAAACTACAGACCAACGTTGGGAGTGATTCATATTGACCTAAAAGTAATTTCTGGGCTCTTTGCTGTGTAATGTGGTTGAGGATTAAGACTTAAGGGTTTGACAAGTCCCACTTGTTACCGTTCCATTAGTCTTGTCTAATATCAGTAGAGCTCAAACTTACTGAACAAAGAATGTAGCCCATTTGATTGCTGCGGGACTTTTCCAAGTAGTATAATATGCGAACTTCACTGAAACAGAATTGTTATGACAGCTGCCAGAAAGATACACCTCTGGGTAGAACAGTTTGTATTGAACAGCTGTAGATTAACTGCTTGGTAAAGCAAGGCATTTGAGTTGTTCTAACAGTGCAATATGCTGCAGTGCCTTCTCTGAGTGCTAATGGAAAAGGACTTCATCCTCTTCAGCTATATTCAGATTTCTTGACTCTGGCAGTAGTTGTTCATTAAGAGTTCTAATTGGAAGGCTGACAGACTACCTTTTTGCAAGCATACTGTTTGATGCCTGCCAGTTGATTAGCTAGGTCCACGCTGCTCCAGAACGTAGATTTGCAATGATTAACATTCAACCATGATGAGTGTTTTGTCTCATTTGATAAGGCGATAATGATAATACCAATCAATGGAAGTCTGCATGCGATTTTTCACTCGACGTTCCACGAATGTTTTCAGACTCACGACTTGGATAAGAGACTTTGTTTTACACTAGAAACTATTGCACAGAATGTTAATTGCTGCTGGCTTTACTTGTTCAAAGCAGCCATCAAGTAAACCCTCTGTGGAGACGTTTCTTTCAGAAGTAAAATATTCATAGAGAATATTGTTTTGACCATTATTGATGACCGAGTGTGAACAGTGCTTTGAAACATATTAATGCTATTTACCATTGCATAACTGACCTATTTGAAACATTCATAGCTAGAGAAAATGCCTCCACTCGGTAGATCTCAAACAAAGGCAAACCAAAGGACCTATTGCCAGTGGACAATACTAAGAGCAAAGTTTCTTATGAAGAAGGAGCAATGCAAGTCAATTAAATGTGTAGCTACTACTTAGGCTATTTTAAGAAATAATTTCAATATCTCTTTTTTTTCGTCCCATCTTGTTGATCTGAGGAGACTTCTGTCACTGTTGTGAAGGCTTCTAGCTCTCTCATTCTTCTCCCAGGAGCCTAGATTGACATTGCTGCACTCTCGCGCTGTGCTCAGTCAAAATGTATGACTGGTAGTGCAGCTCTGGGTCGTAAAGCTTTGGAAGTCAGAACATTCTGAAAAAGATGGCCTTTTCACACAGTGTTAGGACAATGCTCTTTTAAGAGTCACCCTAGATGCCATTTTGCGGTTTCTAATGCTTGAAGAACGGGGGATCTGAAATTGAGGGTTGTTACCCTATGGGTGGTTCATCATAGCCCTCTGCATCGCTCAGTCTCCCTTTGTGACGGCATGCCGATTACCTCCCTTGTTGCACTCCTTAACACTTCTAGGAGCACATTTATCTGGCCCCAATGAGTTTCTCCAGTAACTTAAAGCAAGGTATTTCTTCAAGGTCATATGTGAGTCATTTCTGCCAAGTGCCCACCCTCCCCTAAACCCCTTCAGGCAGAAAGATCACTCTTACTATCCATTTGAAAAATGTTTCCTATTTTGGGCCTCCCGAGTGGCGCTGTGGTCTAAGGCACTGCATCGCCACTAGAGATCCTGGTTCAAGTCCAGGCTCTGTTGCAGCCGGCCGCGACCGGGAGACCCATGGGGCGGCTCACAATTCGCCCAGCGTCGTCCGGCTTAGGGGAGGGCCGGGATGTCCTTGTCCCATCGCGCTCTAGGCGACTCCTGGGCTGGGCGCATGCGCGCTGACACGGTTGCCAGGTTACAGTGTTTCCTCCGACACATTGGTGCGGCTGGCTTCCGGGTTAAGCGGGTGTTATGTCAAGAAGCAGTGCGGCTTGTCTGGGTCATGTTTTGGAGGACACACGGCTCTCGACCTTCGCCTCTCCCGAGTCCGTACAATACTGTAACTACCAATGTGGTCTATTCAGCCATCAGATTGCAATAGTTAGTCCTGCCATCTGTATTCCAGTAAGTCCTATCTATCTTAGGTTATGCCAAGGTTCTAGCTATCTTAGGCTGTGCAACTCCCGCCTTGTACAGAGATCAGAGGAGGCGGATGCTGTCTCTTTGGCCGCCCCTGCCTTTTGGAAAGTCATTGGAATCACTAAATACCCTACGGTCAGTCAGGCAAGATGTCAGCCAGCCAGGGAGGAAGGCAGGGCAGTCAGTCAGGCTCTGTGTGGACCAGGTCCCCACTGTCAGCCCCTGGTGGACCATACTGTACACCCTGGTGAGAATTCTCCATCCCAACAAACACTGGGCTGAATGTTCCCTCTATTTTTTAAAATTAAATGTGGTTTGTTGCCAGTGAGATGCAAAGAAACTCAGAACATCTATCTGAGGAGCAATAATGTGACTGACGGCTTAATTTTCTATTTGACAGATTCATTGTTGGTCTGTTTGAATGGTTGTCACCTGAAGAAGTCTCTTCCCATATGTGAAATATAACAAAAGTTTATTTCAGTCAGCGATGGACAAGCATTCATTTCTCACACTTCCTGATTTCTTCACACCCCAACTGAATAGCTTATGCTAAACCTTCTGTTTTCCTTTGTTTGTTCATCTCCGTGCTTTAAGTGCATCCTCGAATGTTCATACTCAAGTGGCCTGCTTCCCTTCCCTCCCTACCCCAGAAAACTCCTTTCTCCGTTCCTCTCCGCATTCAAATTGGTCCATTTTTAGTATTGAAAGCACTGCCTCCTCTTGTTTATTTGGATGTACTCTGATGATTCCCAACCAACCCTGTGCTTTGTCATTAAGACAGACAATCTAGAGCAAAGAGATGATATCCAAAATAACACCGTTAAGCTGGCGCAGTCCAAGACTTTGTGTTATTACTGAGTCTACTGGTTAAGAGTCGGAGTGATTTCAGGAAGTTTGCTCATCATCCATCCTTATAGAATAGCAATAGTTCATCGTTTCATAGTTCTTGTTTGAGTCGTTTAACCTCTCTGTGGGTCATGACGAATGGTCCCAGTATTCTAGCATAGCTCCGACTCTTATCTCCGATCTGATTCACTACTGTATGATGGGAATCTGGCATGGTATATTTATTCTAATAAGCAGTCTTTCACGGATATTGTATCACTGTGGCGTTTGTCACACACTGTGTGCGTTTGTCTGGTAGTCATTGCCAGGGACCTCACCATACGGTATTATCACTATACTGTGGTGCCGATACGATATGCATTGCGATTCTCATTATTCTAAATGTTTTGTGATTCGATACTGATTTTATTGCGATTCGCTGTTCCAAACGTATTGCTCACCATATGTCGGCTGCAGAAAGACAAAAGAGCGAGCCGTGAGAAAACGAGTTTTGTCAAATTGGCTCCCTATTTTAAAACAAGATGGAGAAAAATCCTGGACTTTTGGAGCAGGTACAGCCCACTAGCGCACAAATAATATTGTGATACTGTCAAAACAATCGTCCAAAATAACCTCCCGATATGTAACTATGAATTCTTCGCTCCCGGTCACTAGTAGCCATCTTCATAGAAGGAATACGTTGGCTTTTCATTCAGTGAAATCACCACCTGTTTCCTTGAACATGGGATGGCTTTGTGCCTGTCTAGGAGAGGACAATGAATGCAAACCTACCATTATGTAGGAATAGCACTGTGTACATTGGTTCAATGCAAAGAGAGCTTTGCCTCAATGGCAGTTAAATGACATGTCCAATGCCTAACAACTGTCTTCTCTCTCTCTCTCTCTCTCCATGTTCCTCCTCCCTCTGCCATTGTTGATTCCTGCTAACTCAGGTAAGCAGATCTTATGTTTGTTCACTTTGTTTTCTATATGTGTAAGCCACACAACCCGTCCTCGGACTCTTCTATGCATCATTTCAGTCAAACGTGCACCTTCGTCATAATACCCTTTGTGACAGGGTGAACTGGCGTTTAATCACCACTAGGGGGCAATACTTACCTACATGCTCACTCACAGAGAGAGAAGCAAGCAGCAGCTCAGCCCAGTGACAGCCCACCCCTTCCCTGTCCTCGTGTTACTCCTCTGTTACTCAACCTGACTTGCGGTTGGTTGTAGCACCGCGGCTCATTCAGCCCTCTGCTTAATTGCCTGTCCCTGTTCTATTTACCAGTGTACCGCATTAGAGGTGCTTTGTACCTGTGCGTTTTAACAAGATGCTGTTGGAACGCGCCAGGCTAGGCTGATTAAACGAGCTGCAGTTGATTGGATTAGGGCAGTGACACCCTGAAGAGAACCCCTCCGGTCATCGTTTGCTTTTGTCTGACTGTAGCAGTGTGGACCTTTCCCAGCAGCCACTTTGCGTGCTTTGAGACAGTGCCTGTTCTGCTCTCTGCCAACTGGCCAACTCCCATACACACACATTTGTATGTACGTAGAGTGGCCGTCTCTATATACACACACACACGGTTTAGAGCCCCATTGAATGTGCATGTTGTTATGACAACTACAAGTGCATGCAGCACTCAGTCTTGCATTAGGATGTTGAGGGACACTTCACCCCCCCCCCTCCCCTCTCTCTCCCTCTCTCTCCCTCTCTCCCTCTCTCTCTCTCGCTCGCTGTTATATTTAGTGCAGAAGGCACATCTCCAGATGAATATGATGTTGGTCATGAATGACTGAGATTCACAATACCAGGAAAAATACGATGTGGATGAGAAATGTGCTTTTTCTCAAAAGTTTTGAATATTTCCTCTGCAGTGGTATTTCTTTGAATATATATAGAGAGAGAGAGAGAGAGAGAGAGAGAGAGAAAAAAAACAGGCTGTTTTGGATGTATTTTCTCAGTTGAACTGTTAGTGAAGGAAAGAGGACATTATGGTCTTTAGCTACATTCATGGTCAATGGCAATCAAGCAAATATGTGTTTTTGTAGAGAAAGGCCTGTTAACTGACTTGTTAATGTAGACAAATCGTCATTCAATGGAGAGGGAAGTGGACCAACTGTCTTCCCATTGACTTAACATCTTTATTGGCACCTCTTACATATTACTGAGCTCTGTTAACCACTCAAACCACTGAAATGCACTACATTCAGTGCCTAGTGAAATGAACTGCATTCAGTCAGTGCTCTGTGAAATGCGCTGCAGTGCCTGGGTAATGGTCTATAGATTCCGCTCTGTGGACAAACTGGCCATTGTAGTGATAGTGCTGTGGTGGTGCTATTATACAGTGCCGTGATGGATGAAGTGTTGGCTCAACCTGTGGCCCATTTGTGGCAGGCAGTCAGGCCAAGAAGTCAAGTAAAGCCATCTGATAATTGCATTTCTCAACCAACACGATTAGCTATAGGCAAAGATCGGGGGACAGAGGAGCCAGTGTATTCAGCCCCCAGGGCTTGGCCTCCCAGCGGGAGGGGTGGTCCCCCTGGGTCCCAGCACACGAACGAGGGCCACGCGTCACCACCGCATGATGGGGGTCGTTGACTGCCAACCCAGCGGCACACTGCCCGGCACAGCGTGGGATGGCGGGGGCTGAGTGGGGAGCCTGGCGAGGCATCAATGAAGTTTATGCAACGGGAAACTCGACATAACAGCGCAGGTCGAAAAGCCACGTCTCTGTTCTCGTCTTGGCTCTCGATACACACACACACACACACACACACACAGGAGCCTGACTCACCGCGGGTAGGCTGCCTCTTGTCACGGAAGAGGCCGCTGCCGGGTCACGGATCCCCCCTCCACTGGGAACCCCTACAGTGAGGCTGTAGGAGTAACACGTGTGTGCACACACACCTGCCTTAGTTAGCAGCACAACAGGAGCCTCTGTTTAGAAGCTTCTACCTAATAGATTAAAGTCAACGACAGCCAAATTGAATGGGAACGTTAACTTAAAGAGCTGCAAGGCTTTTTATGTTCCTCTTTTACTTTTTAAAAGCTCTATTCACCTGTGTTTATAACTATGGCGTTGTCATTCATTACTAGGGTTGTTCTGTAGACTTGTTGGTCAGGTCTGTGAGTTGAGTTGAGCCTCCACACAGCGCGATAAGACAAACAAACCGGTTAATTAGTCCAGTCAGTGGCAGATGAAATTAACCTCTTAAGGAGCAGCAAGGTGCGCTGGGGTGCTAGCGCCCCACTCCCGACACTACCAGGTGAAATGCAAGGCGCCAAATTCAAAATCCAAAAGTTTAATTATTAAACATGCATCAATATACAAGTGTTTCATAGTCATCAAAAGCTCTGCTTCTTGGCAATATCACAGCGTTGTCAGATTTCAAAAAGGCTTTACAGCGAAAGCACCACATTTGATTGTTTGAGGGTAGCACCTAACATATTTTTGCCATTACCATGAATTCATTAGCCTTCAAGGTTCACACAAAACACATTTCACAGCAAAAACAAATCAATTACCTGTTGAAGAACTTCTGCTGATGGCTTCCCAAGTGTCCAACGAAGACAATCCATGGTTCTTTTGTTAGAAAAAGTAATGTATTATATCCATAAATCTCCGTTTGGTTCGCGCGTTATAATCAGAAACTACAGCCTCCACTCGTCCATTGAAACGTGAAGAGAACTCGTTCAACTTATACCTATAAACTTGTCCAAGAACAATCAAACATCATTTTAAATGTATCCTTAGGAACACTTTTATGTAGAAATAGCATAATATTTCNTGGCGAGAGCGCGCGTCCTCTTCTATTGACATCTCTGGGGACACTTCCTGATTCCTCTTCTTCTCTGCTCTAAAAGCATCTAAAAAAAATCTGAACAGTGTCTCGAGACTGTTGACATCCAGAGGAAGCGATAGGTACTGCATTCATATGCCCTTATAAGGGCATTTTCATAAGGGAGGGGTTCCAAATGAGCAATGTGTCAAAACCACTTTTTCCAGGACAGAAATTCCTCGGGGTTTCGCCTGCCATATCCGTTCTGTTTTACTCACAGACAAATGGTTAACACTTTTAGAAAATTCAGTGTGTTTCCTATCCAATGGTACTAAATAAGTGCATATCGTATTTTCTGGGCCTGAATGGGAGGCATTTTACTTTGGGCACGCCAGGGTCTCCAACGGTCACCTCATGCGCTGCTCCCTAAGAAGTTAAGCTATTTACGTTTATGCGTTTAACTTTGGAATTAAACAGCCTCTTGCAGGCCCGGACCAGCATAAAGCCCTAGTTGTGGTCAAGTTAGTTGGGGTGCTTGCCAAAAAATACATTACTTTTGCAATCCAGTCGTTGTTTGCGGTGTGTGTGCGCGCTTGCAAAAAGTGATTTGATGGAGGACATGTGCACTTAAGAGATATTTAAGTGGTTCTATTTCCAGACTGTCCTTTCTTCAAACCAGGACAATGGCTCTAGGCCTCTTTACTGAGAGAGATGTTGCTGAGGCCTTCCCTCTGTCTCCTGACCGGTGATATCCACACTGTCCTTTTTAGACTTGGGCCAAATTCAATACAACTGTTTACAGACTGGGCCTGTACCCAACCTGCTGTGCTGTGTCTGAGTGATTTGTAACTCTGCACAACTTTGGAGAACCACCAAAGCTCCAACGTCAGAACTGGTTAAATGTGATTTATTATAAACTGGGTGGTTCGAGCCCTGAATGCTGATATCAGACCATATATCAGACCTTTTTCCTCTAGATATCAGACATCATACCATGGGTATGACAAAACATTTATTTTTACGGCTAATTCTGTTGGAAACCAGTTTATAATAGCAATAAGGCACCTCAGGAGTTTGTGATATATGGCCAATATACCGCGGTTAAGGGCTGCGTCAAGGCACTCCGCGTTGCGTCAAGGCACTCCGCGTTGCGTCGTGGGTAGGAAAAGCCCTTAGCCGTGGTATATCGGCCATATACCTCACCCCCTCGGGCCTTATTGCATAATTATACCATGGTAGTCTGAACTCAACTGGTTATATGTGATTTATTATACCATGGTGGTCTGGTCTCAGAACTGGTTATATGTGATTTATTATACCATGGTAGTCTGGTCTCAAGACTCCATCCTCTTTGAACTCAGATGGCCTATACTTTTCTACTGAGCCTAGGGCTAGTCTATGTAAGGAGTTTGATTGGTCTGAGACCTGAACTTGACTATATTGTGACAGATGGCACTGAGAAGGCCCGTCTGAGGGCACGACAATCCCCAAGACGAAGGTGTGCGGAGCCATTACCACCACAACTCATATTCCTCCTGGAGGCTCCCCATGGAGTCCCCTTTTCTCCAATCTCAGTGTGTATTCAACTGGCCACCTGGAAACTGGCCCCCCCACGGCTCTACCATGTTACCACAACGACCCAGTTGGCCAACCTCTACAGGGGACCTGCATGCTCCCTATCCACACACCATTACAGCTCTCACCTCAACAGTTGCCTCCACTTCCACCCAGAAGCATTGTCTTCAGGATCAGCTGGCACCTGTCCTCTGTAGACCAAAAACATCACTGACTGAGCCTCAGCTTTCTATCTCATTGTGACGCTCCACTTGAGCCAACTGTAAGCACACTACACACACACTACACACACATTGTTATCCCCCCACACACAGGTTCTCAATTTGAGGGCGAACATTTCAGAGTTGAGGCAGGAAAGGTAACCGTTGGAATATCAATGAGTACCAGGTGCCTGTAAAAGGCAGCACTTCAAACAGCCCAATGTCCCCTGGTGTGGCTTCACCACCGCTGGCTGCCTGGGGGCTTTCAGACTCTGAAGATGGTATTTGCAAAGAAGAGAAAGTGGTGGACCCAAATAAAAAAGGAGGCGATATCACTTGTAATTGTCGAACATACCGTGACACTACTGCCCAAACAAATACTGTAATATTATCCAGTCTTCCTTTTTCGGGATTCTGAACCGTGTTTCTTTCCTGAACATGTAGGCTAGCCCACTGGTTTTATAGCATTGTCAAACACTTGGTTACAGAATCCGTACCAGCCACAAACAATTTCCATCTGGACCCTCTTAAACCCACTGTGTACTTTTATAAGATCATTCTTAAAATAATCAGGACGTTTTGTGCCAGGACCTGTACCATTTCTTCAAAGGTCTTTCTATTTAATTGCCCTAATAATCACAGTTTGTCAACTTGTCTGTTCAGATCTATTGGACATTAGAATCAGAATATATACTTGTTTTGTAACTTTCTTGTTGCGTGTCTAGGTGGCAGTGACGGTATGATTTGAAGAACAACGGCTGCACAATGTGTGGTTAGTAAGAATAAAACAATGTACCTCAGCCATACTACTTCTAGCCTCGTCCTTACCCTTTCAAACTGAAACGAATCATCCTTCATCAGCCACTCGCTATGCGAGGTGAAAAGGAGAATATCAGCAAGGTGAATGGGAGGAGGTGGTTGACGCAATATTGTCAAGTTTCCGTCTTAACAGCCTTCTCACTCAGATTGCCCCCAGTCAGGTCCTACAGCATCCTACAGTAGTAACCCACAGCAGTTATATTTAATTAGCTCCTACAAGCCACTATTGCTTCATTACTCTTCATTACATTCTTCTTTGCTGAAGGTTTATTTCCCCTCCCTCTGCGTCTTCTCCTTCCAATTCCCATTAAAACGGATGGATTTCCCTTGATGCGGTGATGTTACCTTGGCTGCATCTGAAATGGCACCCTATTCCCTATATAGTGCACTACTTTTGACACAAGTCTATACCGAGCCTACGGGGCTCTGGTCGAAAGTCTTGCATGACATATGGAATAGGGTGCCATTTTGGACGCACCCCTTGACTGAACTGAAAAGAGCTGTATAGCTGTACCCCCATCCAAGTCCAGAATGCTGTTGCTGTTCCTCTCCACACACACTGATCATTAAAACCCAGAGAAATGGAAGCTAGCAGCAACAGAACAGCCAAAATGGAGTAGTACGACATCTGTTCTTGGATCAGTTGCTGAGTGTCATGGGTGTTCCAGAACCCTACTGAGATGTGGACAGGATGTGTTTAGAACATGACTGATGAGGGAACTGTTTCGTGACAATGGTAGAATGACTATAGGCCCCAAACCACAGTGTGGAATTTAGAATGTGTTTATCTTTGAATGGAATAAGCTGGTATCTTGGAGAATTTACAGTATTTGTCTTTGAGAAATACTTGGACAACGGTCATTCCAGACAGTCAAATTAACCCAAACAAAATGCAAGGGCACATTTTTTTGAAGCTGCGAAATTCCCCACCGAATTCCCCCAGCAGTTTAGCCAGGGTTTGTTTTGCATGGCCCAGAATTAAATGTTACACCGACACTATTCCCAGCAGAACTTAGATTTTGATTAGCAACGCAGCCCCCTCCTTAACGGCGATATAACACCGCAATCGATATCAAGTCCTCCGCTGAGGATAGAGGGAGCACGTCGTAGGGATTAATTTACTAATACAAAATGAAAAATCAATGGTATGCCATAAGTACCCCAGGTGGATCTCAACAACAGCATCCGCCGACTAGGCTCGCTGGGGTATCCCGTCTTCCCTCTCGGCTTCAGATACAGCCTGGGGCAGATAGCATTGTTCTGAATACGGGGGCTTTAATGCATCTCTAATGCCCCAGTTGTGTGAGCCTCTGCGTGTTCTATTGTGTTAGCGTGATGGATGATAATGAGCAGGGATTCCATGGCTACATTTGATTTTCCACCCACCCTGTCCCGGTCCCAGCAGCGTCAGCAGGCCTCCTGTTAGACAGACTACTGGGCTGCTGATGTGATTAGCAGGGCCTCATTACTCCCTTCATTATGCCAGGCCACTACTTGTTTACCATTACCCCTGTGAAGTACGTCAGCCATTTTGAGGACAGACTTCACATTTCGCCCTCTGGAAGTTTGTCTTCCAGAAATCTTGAGTTTTTCTCCCTTTTTTGAACATGCCGTGCAGTTTGAGTAGTGGCAATGTTTTTTTATTGAGTACTTGTAGTATATTTTGCTGACTTCACTCTCCATGGACTGGGATGATGGTCCTTCTCAGTTGGCGTCCATTGCAAGTAGGCACGAGTCCTCAACTGGCAAACACTGGGGGGGGTGCACCATCCAAAGCTAACCGAACTGTCACTAACCAGCGCTTAATGAGAAGGATGAGTCATAAGAGACGCTGGCCATCTGTGGTTTCTAACTTAGTTAAATCTGGCCTCCCCCTTCTATCCAGCTCTTGTTATTTCCGTGCCGAGGATTACTTTGACACATGTAAACAAAACCAAGAGGCGACAAGACCACTAATCATTTAGCTGAGAGGAGAACTATTAGATTTTTAATTACTTGTCTTCTTGTCCGTGGGTTGCTTTTCATTCTCCACCGAGGAGAGAGGAGAGAGGAGATAGGGGAGAGGGGAATTGGTCCTGGTTGAGCAGAGTTGTTGCTCGAAGGCTCAGGCTGCTCACATGGGCTGGGCACCACCACCACCATAGAAATATAATTACTACCTAGCACAGTAAATTGACTTGAATGAGGATTCTCATTCTAGTAATTCCATTTCTATGGACACCACCACCGTCTCTCTGGCTATGGCTACCTCCTACCAACCCCAACACAGCAGCAAGCAGCTGAGACAGACGGAGGGAGGGAGAAAGAGAAAGTGCTGATGTGGACCGACTGGCCTCTTTAATTTGAGTGTGGGAGAGCCGGAGCCCCCCGGGGATAAGCAAGCGGAGAGCCTGGTGGCCAGCTGCTGTGCTGCTGGGTCTCAGACCGGCTGTGGAGCAGCACCTGCTGAGTCAGCCTCACTACCCCAGGTCATTTACTACAGCGTGAAGAGGCGTCACAGAGCCCTGTTATTTATCTTTGGTAATACAAGCAGCATATTGTACAGGACAAAGTGCATTTAGGGACAAGTTAATTACGGTTTTCTCTACAGGAAAACAAGGTAACACAATTAAGAGATTTCTCTATTAGTTTGTCTTTCCATTTAATTTTAGCTCCAGGTCACCTTAGACCTCTGTGTGACCAGGTCCTGTACCCATTGTGTGTTCTGCAGTACTGGTAATTGAAAGGGTTTCTTGTTCTCTCTCCTGAATATCCAGTGGTGTGTGTGTATAATCACCCTAGGCCAATACCAAGGTACACACTATGTACCTGAGTGGTATGTCCTCTCCCATCAGCCCCTCTCTCAGGCTTGTTGTGTTAACTGTAATAAGTCGAATCCCCCCTCCAGAATACAACACACACAATCCCATTGCCCTTTTGATGAATCTGGTGTCCCTGTGTTATTGCTTTGTTTCAGTGTGACAGGCAGGCAGGCAGGCAGGAGGCGAGCCTCTCCAAAGTCTATTCCCCAGACAGGAGCTGGTAGATAGAGGCGGGCCTGCATCAGACTTTCTCAGGTGGCAGGCTGGCAGAACAGACAGGAAGCCCTCGAACACACACACACACCTACACACACACACAACGTGCGCACACAGACTCTGAACAGTAAACCGACCTTGAGCGAAGCCATCCCCACATCAAACGCAGGTGTGTGGAATCTTTTCTCTCCTTTGTTGGGGGGGCAATGTTTGTAAAGAGACCGGTGAGGGCTGCCAATGGGGGCGTCAGTTTGCTGCAGTGCTGCATATAACTGCTGCTTGCTTACACTCATAGCAGTTCTTCTCCTGTCATCAATGGAAGACAAGAGCTGGTTAAAATGGCCTCCCCTGGAAGGGGTCTGCAGTGCTCAAGTGTTATCAGTTTTGCCATGTTCACTTATGAATAAAACATTTGAAAGCCTCTGATTGATGGAAGGTATAAGGGGAAAGAGACCACTTGAAACTTTATTAGCTCTGTAGGGACTTATGTTTTAACTTCTGTTTCTGTTCTATGTTGAAAGACGGCCAAGTCTTTCAAATCTATCTTTGCTCTCACATGAGAGGGTAGCAGAACCCTGGAGCTACTTCTCTTAAATAGGACCAGGATCTTACTTCCTGAAAGTGTGTCCCAAACAGAGGGGGTTAGGGAGTGTAGGTGTGCACATCAAGTGGGTCATGCGGGGACCTAAAATAAAGCCCCCCTCAAGTCATTTTTAAAAGGGAGACAAATTAATACGTAGAATTTCTTCGAGGAGTTTGGTGCATGAAAGCGTTCGCTGGGAGCACTGAAGATTAGTTAATTCAAAGTGGGCCTTCTTTCCACATATCCTCTGGAGAGTTATTTATTCGGCTCATCTATAAAGATGCTTTGGAATTGTTGTTTCAGGCTTCACGGGCCGTTCCTGACAGGCCCTTAAAGAGCTAAAAGCTCTCCTCTTCTTCCTCCCAATAAGGTTCATTAGCACCCAGAGTCAAGGCAAACCTTAAAGCTATCCCTACCACAGCCCTTTTACATAGTATGTTTGTTTATTATTTGCATGGTCAGCTTTTTGATTGTCTCAGCACTTTTCCTGGTAGCCCAAATGATCTCCACTCCACCCCCCTCGTCCCGCCCTCCACCCACTTCTCCGTCCGTCAGAGACATTAATGAACATGAATACGGTGCTGTTGTTTTTGTACATTGTTTCTAGGCCACAGCGTGGTGTGGTTCATTTGCTGCAGACTGCAGTGCCCGTCCGGAATACTGCAAAGCAGAGATGCCCAGCCAGGTGTCAGGGATTGATGGAGTGGAATCGGGGGTTGATGAGGTCCAACCTCCCACCCTCTGTTTACCCTTTTACATCCTGGAATGTGAGCCTCCTACAAACAGACCCTTGTTCTAGAGGGGGAATCCCTGACAGCGGCTCACTTGTCTCCCATCCCTAACGAGGAGGAGGCTGTCCCTATCCCTTCTCATCTTGGATCATGTTTATTCAGCGCTAAATGGAAGAAAACGGATAGGAAGGTACTACCTGGATTACCCTACCATTTTGGTGTCACAGTCCCGCCCCCGTCCCTCAATCATTGGTCTCTTCACTCATTACTGGTACTGGAAGCCCCTCCCCTTCATTTACCCATTCACCGCCACCTAGTCTCATATATAAGCTATCCTTTACTACATATATAGGCTATATTTTGCTACATATATAGGCTATCCTTTACTACATATATAGGCTATCCTTTACTACATATATAGGCTATCCTTTGCTACATATATAGGCTATCCTTTGCTACATATATAGGCTATCCGTTGCTACATATATAGGCTATCCTTTGCTACATATATAGGCTATCCTTTGCTACATATATAGGCTATCCTTTGCTACATATATAGGCTATCCTTTACTACATATATAGGCTATCCTTTACTACATATATAGGCTATCCTTTGCTACATATATAGGCTATCCTTTGCTACATATATAGGCTATCCTTTGCTACATATATAGGCTATCCTTTACTACATATATAGGCTATCCTTTACTACATATATAGGCTATCCTTTGCTACGTATATAGGCTATCCTTTACTACATATATAGGCTATCCTTTACTATTATTTATATATATATATATATATATTATAAGTTTCAATTAAAATATATATATATATATATGTGTGTTGGTGTGTGTGTGTTAGAGAGATACTGTCATATAGGCTATCCTTTACTGCATTGCCCATATGTTCTTTTCACTAGTTCTCCCTTCATACCATATAAGAAGCGGTTTCCATATCGTCTAGGCTTCCCTTCTCCTTACTACTATGCAGGTGATATATTCAGAGCAGTTGATGTGGCTCCTTCAGGGTTTGGGCTGCTGTGGAGCTTGCCTCTCTTGGTAGAGTATGCGTTCCCTCTCCTGCATAATAATTAACCTACATTATCATGGTCTGAATCAGAGACAGATGGCAGACCGTAGACCAGGCAGGGGAAGAGGAGAGAGAGAAACTCTAAAGATTATCAGAGGCATTTCCATCTCAGCAGGATGGGATTGAACGCTGACTACAGGGGGGCTATGCCCGGTCGGTTGTACGTGGCTTTGTTAGCTGAAGGGAAGTGAATGATTGGGCTAATAAGCATGGCATCACTGCAAATCAGTTCAGCAGAACATCTGAAAATGTAGTTGTGTAGCTGCTGCTCTGTTCAGCTTTCTTTTTTCTCTTTTTACCAACCTTGATTCTCCCTCCGACTAACCCTTTACCCCTATTGTATCTGGTGGCGTTGCTTTGCCAAAGTAATCAGTGCCTGTATGACGGACAGGGGCCTCTGAAATAAAGTGATGCCGTGAAAGAGAAGACTTCATTAGCAGAATTCATTACTGAAAGGTTCAAGACCTGCGGCCATTGCCAGGACTGGACTGGGTCTCTGACAGCAAACAAGACGAGCCCCCCTCTTCCTCATCCTGGAGCTGTGGCCAGAGGCAGAGGCAGCTAACTCACTGCAGCCCGGAGGCCAGCCCAGAGCTCTCCGTCAGTGTTGCCAGGCAACCGTTTACAGATGGATGGAGGGTGGTGGGGTCTCGGCTGTGGCTGCCGCCCCCGCCCGTCCTTCGTAACAGGCCCGAGAAGACTCATAGGGAGCAGATCGACCACTCGCCTAGCCTGGCCTCTCAAGCTCCCAAAGACCTTGGCTCGTGGAATTTACTATCAATGATAACCAGCATCGTATAATGATCCAACCTCCCAGAGCCATACATCTCCCTAGCAAGTCAACATAGTCAGTTCCCCTGACCCAGCCTCTCCCTAAGAGATAAGCTGAATCCCAGCACCAGAGGTGGGCCTCCCTAGCAAGTCAACATAGTCACTTCCCCTGACCCAGCCTCTCCCTAAGAGATAAGCTGAATCCCAGCACCAGAGGTGGGCCTCCCTAGCAAGTCAACATAGTCAGTTCCCCTGACCCAGCCTCTCCCTAAGAGATAAGCTGAATCCCAGCACCAGAGGTGGGCCTCCCTAGCAAGTCAACATAGTCAGTTCCCCTGACCCAGCCTCTCCCTAAGAGATAAGCTGAATCCCAGCACCAGAGGTGGGCCTCCCTAGCAAGTCAAAATAGTCAGTTCTCCTGACCCAGCCTCTCCCTAAGAGATAAGCTGAATCTCAGCACCAGAGGTGGGTGAGTAGAACATTATCTTTCCTCAACAGAACAGGGTCAAGACAGTAAAGTTATAGTGACAGCAGGGGCCAGTCAGTTTGATCAAAGCAGTTCACTCCCTTTTGCTCTCCCTACTAGAAACCTGATAGCGTGCCTCTGCTATTCTTGAGCTTTGATTTCCTCCTTTGGGTCTTAACCACCTTTTGGAGGCCAGTATCCCATAAATGAACTCCATGAAGATGTCTATACTGCTGTGGCTCAACTACTGCACCAAGAGAATGTTTCCTATTTCTTATTAGAGAGTGGAAGAGGACAACAACAAGATGGCAGGCAGAGGGTTTTTCACTCCCTCAGACAAAAGGCTTTAGAGAAATAAAATCTGGTTCTTTCCAAGGCGCTTCCTTGTCTCCGGTCCCGGGCGGTGGATTGTTTTTGTTCATTTCAGGGGGGGGGGGCGCGTCTGTGTGGAGGGCTTATTTGTTTCCTGAATGGCTAATCTGCCAAGTTCATGCCTGGGGCTGGCCGCTGAGAAGGGGGTCCTTGTTTCCAGCGATGCCGGGCGGTCCTTGTGACAGTGCCGCTTGTCCCGGACCTCTGCCTGATTCATTACAATACAGCTGCCTCCAGAGGCGACCAGGCAAACAGAGGATGCGTCCCAAATGGCATCCTATTCCCCATGGGCCCTGGTCAAAAGTAGTGCACTATATAGGGAACAGGGTGCCACCCAGGAGCTGAGGCCGAGCAGGCTTGCCTTGGCCCTCTCTCCCTCACAGACCCTCCTCAAGCAGGGCCGTGTCTGCAGCAAGCAGATGGACTCTGGGGATTAAGCCATTAGGCACATGGCAGCCATTGTGGGGTCTTTGTGACATCAAAGGCCATACCCCATTAGTTATAGAGGTCAAGGAGGATGATGATGATTCTGAGCCCAGCTCGCTTGCCCTGGTTGTTTCCACAGCCTGAGGGGAAAGCAAGCTGAGATGGACTGGCTGTGGTATTAATGCTTGCTGCTATTGGACCTGTCCAGAGAGTATTGATCATTAAACGGCACTGTTGAATGTGCTAAAAGCAACAGATTGGGTCTTTTTGACTGGTATGATAATGATCAGCCGTTAGTTCCTCGGCAGACCGAAGAGGGCTACTGACACACATTTAGCACCATCTTATTAAAATATGTTCATATCCACCCTCAGGAAGAATATGACTCAATTGTTTTCACTTCAGATTTTGTGACCAAAGAGCAAATACATATGCAAATGTTTATTTTATTTTTTATATACTTTCATAGTATCTAGAATAAATGTCAGTCTTGTCCAGGCCTGGACTCTACACAGACCGGTGGGTCAACCAATCACAGCTAGAGTAGGCCTATTATGCAAATAGCTGTGCCGTATGGTCATATGCTAATCGCTTTGATGTTGCGCTCCACTGGACAAAAAGTCACAAGAAACTTGAATGGTTTCCTGCAAATATATAAATACCACACGTCTTACTTTTGTGAACTTTAGTCCTATTGATCAAACAATCAACAGGTAGGCTATCTCCTTCAGTTGCCTATCCAGAACATACCTTTGTTTGGTTGCAGTGAGTAATGGTCTCTGTCTCTCTTTGTTCATGGTGCCAGCCAGACTGGTTTTCTTTTCAAGCAACTTGTTCGCCAATGACAGTGAAGTGAAGAAAATGTCCATGGTGACATTTCTCCCCTTGCCAATGTGAGGTTCCACAAGCCTCATCACCACATTCGCGCCTAATGTCCGATGTGGATATTTTCCCAGATATTGAAAGCCGTTCAGCATGTACAGTTACGCACACTCTCGCTGTGTAGCATACTCCAAGTAGGCCAGAGTAGACCGATACCACTGATTTGATTGGGTGGACTGATATAGGGTACATACCATTTTGAGATTAGGCCTATAATTGGACTTGATTAATACAATAGAATGGTCCGCCCTGTTCTTCTATTGGTGATTACATAATTATGCCTCGTTTGCTTCCCCTCGCTCATCAACTCACCCATTCTCCCCCCTTCATACTTTGCTTAATTTATTTCCTCCATGTGTGAAATTAGTTTTTGGTTAGTTTAGGTTCAGTTTCGAGGCAATTATTGGAGTGATTATCAGCTGGGCACTGCACTTTCAACTGTCAGGAGAAGGAATGGAGCAGGCCCTACTGTCGGGAGAAGGAATGGAGCAGGCCCTACTGTCGGGGGAAGGAATGGAGCAGGCCCTACTGTCGGGGAAAGGAATGGAGCAGGCCCTACTGTCGGGAGAAGGAATGGAGCAGGCCCTACTGTCGGGAGAAGGAATGGAGCAATTAAATTACTGCTTTAACGGTTCTAGTGTTAAGCCATTTGGTGCTTGGCAGCCCTAGTGACATCAAAGGTCATTCCCCAGGAGTTATAGAGGTCAAGGATGATGATTCTGAGCCCAGCTTGCTTGCCCTGGTTGTTTCCATAGCCTGAGGGGGAAGCAAGCTGAGAGACTGGCTGTGGTATTACTGCTTGCTTCTATTGGACCTTTCCAGAGAGTATTGATCCTTAAACAGCACTATTGACTAGTGCTAAAGGCAACGGATTGGTCTTTTTGACTGGTGTGATAATGATCACCCGTTAGTAGCCCTGTCCGACCTGCCGAGGGGCAAACTCTTGACCGGTGCTGTGTGCAAAACAAATGCGGTGTCAACGCCCACTCAAGGTCTGTTCACCCTCAGACCTAAAGCCCTGTAGAGAGCGAGAGCGGAGAGAAAATATAGGGGCCAGGATATAACAGGAGTGACTACCCTCATAGATTCTTAAAACTGTAGATAATTTCTTTCTAGCTTTTTCTCTACCTGAGAAAGTGGACTGACTGTTACCCCCCCCTCCGGCTCTCTTCCACTGGTCTTGAAATGCAGCAGTAACCACGACCCCTAAGAAGGCAGTGAGTGCGGCTCCAGAGCCGGAAAACCTCAGAATCCTCCTTCGGAAAATGTACTGCTGTTGTGGTATGAGAGGCAAGACACTCAGTCTGCAGAGGCATATCTATTTCTGGGAAGCTAGTCCAACCAACCTCACTCCTTCCCTGTTTCCAGCAGCGTCTCTATATCTCATTCTCAGAGGTCAGCTGGCTCAGGAGGTGCAGAGAGATGTTCTGCAGGGGGGAGAGTAGAGTAAAACTCACTGTCATTGAGCCTTGTAAAAATGTCCTTTACGTAAGTTGTCACACCACCCCTTCACTCTCCCGTCAGAGGCAGGTTGAAAGGCTCATGTTCTGTTTCGCACCAAGCAAAGGAAAACTGAGCTTTGTATACAGCCGACAACTTAAATCGTTTTGGAAGCAATTCACTGAAAGTCGTTCCAAAGGCAGTCGTTTCCCTGCTAAGACACCAAATTGGAGTTTGACATGATTTATCAAGACTCACAGTAGACACACTACTTTGGGTGGAGACGGTAGAGAGAGAGAGAGAAGGAAAAATCTGCTTATTGTTTTCAGAGAAAGGGAAGCGATGCAGCAGACTCCCTACCACTGACAGGCTAATAGTTCTTGCCACATAATGCATGCTCTTTCCCTGCATTTAGGAACACGCCACCACCCAAAAACATATCGTCAGTGTCTGTTATTCAGTCCCTCTGCAAACTGCCTCTCCACAAGTAATGCTTTTACTCTTAAGTGATGCCACACATCCGTACGAATTACAGGTACGCAGAGACGCATGGCTTGAACTGAAAGCTTGCTGGACAATGTTCTGCCCTTCTCCTTTGGAGGTTACAGCTAAGGTCGCTTCACAGCTGGACCATAGGGCGAGAAGATGAAATGACATCAGTACAGAGCAACACTGTCCACAGTGAAACGGGTGCATTTTGTTGCCCGAAAGAGATTGCTGCTGTACAGACAGTCCTCTCAGCAGAGGCCTGGCCTCCCCACCATGATGAGAATACACTGTGACACAGAGTAGCATTTTAAAGGATTTATTTTTAGAGCTCTGCGCTGGAAAGGGTCCACCGACCATCTCATCTATGCAAAGCATGGGATTTAGGAAAGGTGGAGATTGAATGATGGAGAGACCACAAGTCTCTTCATAACATTACTGTTTGTTTTTTCCCCATTCGTTAGTTTCCATTATGACGGACATCGTTTTCGAAAAGGCTTTTCTGTAGCTAATGGGTTCAGGCCTACTCCTCAGCATAGAATGGGTGAGAAACCTGCACTGGACATGCTTTTTGCATAGCGATGTTTAATGTATAGAGTGGGCAAGGTCCAAGAATGGTTTGTCATGGTCGGAGTAGCTGACGTTTTGATTGTGGAAAGGCAGGGCAACCCGTTGAGCCATTCTACAGCTGGAGGATATGACACGTGTTGTGACATGCCCCGACGTCACTACAGCAGTGTGCCGGTGACACGGTCGGCGTGAACGCTGCTGTGTCCTCTAGCTGTCAGCGCGCATGCCGACTTCCTTTCCCTCACAGGCCTAGCTGGGTCATGTCACACTTTCCTCTGTGTCCTTGGGTGCTGTAGGGTCACTGTGACCGATCTAACCCAGAGGCAATCTTACACCTCGGATTTTATCCCTGGAATCGCTAGCGTGATTTTAAAGAAAACATCCATTGAGTTGCTGAATCTTTTCAACCCTAGAGTCACTAGCAAGATGGGCTGCTATTAGTCATGTCCTCCTGTCTTTCTGTCGTGATAACAGATTGTGTGTGAAAGGACTGGTATTGTCATTTCTCCGCAATGGAATTGATTGCATTGTACTAAATAACAAAAACATTTTTACAAAAATGTAGAATGACACTCAAAGAACTCTGTTGTGTACCCCTTAAGTGACCTTTTATTCTTACTCCCCTGACGTTTTCGGCATACAATAGTGCGTATGAAGTTGAATAGAAAATGACTTTACAAATTGTGACCAGGTTCGTAGTCAATGCAGCATCCTTGACATTGTAACCTTGGATTGAAAGGCTGATTATTCTCACTGATTACAGCACGACAGCAGTCCAGTATGAATGGCTAAGGAGAAAGGGTAGCAGTATACAGTATTTGCAGTCCCTTCACATTTTTTGAAAACAAGGTGAGAAAATGGTCGCCACAACAATGAAACGAGTTAATTAACTGCCGGACGCTCAACGTTTTTTCAAAAACGAATATCCTTCGATGTTTGTCCATGTTTCACTTCTTCTTTATCCGTCACCCTCTTCCCGTCCCTCTCCCCGAAGACGTAGGCAGTAGCTTTGTGTGGTTAAACTTTCAATGACGCCGGCTATTGAAGTTCGTTGGACTCGTAGCAACAGCCCCCACTCTGAAAACAAAATGGCCTCCGCACAATACGGACTGAGGGTAGCTGTCAGAGTGAAAAGACAAGCTAAACGGGCAGCCTGTGGAAAACGCTGCAAAGAATGAAGAGAAGACCAATACGGAGAGATGGGAGAAGTCAAAGATGAACAACTGATTAGAATGCCAATGGGCTTGGCTCTGGTTGGATGTTTGAATACCACTCCAGACCGACAGAAAGACACTGGCACACACACACACACACACTTATAAACACAAGATGGAGGGAGTAGGAGTGTTCCTGATGATGCTGTGTTCTCCAGCACTCTTCCTGAGAGCTGTGTGGGCTGTGTACAGTACCACTATGTACTATCTACTGAGTGCTGAAAGAAGGGGAGGGGGTGGCAGTAGGGGTGGCGGGATGAAATCAAGTGTACTAATGTGGATACATAACCGCTTCTCCCACGGGGGCGGCCGTTTAGGAGAGTGAGGTGGCTCGTCAACCCCATGGGCCTCTTTAAGTATACATGAGCACTTAACTTTCTGTATCCACCAGCCCCCCATGTATAAATAATGACCGGCAGATTGCCATTCTCAATAATACAAGGGGTTGTTGTGTAGCCGTGTTTGCCGCACTGCAGCCCCGACTTCCCCGCCTCAGGCTTGTCCTTGAGGGCATCGTTCAGCCCTTCTAGACCTGCGAGGCCTACCTTACCTGCCCTGTCCCACCTCCTGAGCCCTTCAGCAGCCCCTCTGGACCTGCGAGGCCTACCCAACCAGCTCAGTCCCAGCGCTCTCTCCACCAAGACTGAAACGCTGACTCATGCTCCGCATTAACTGCATGAGAATTTCAGCCTTAACTTTTTCAAAGTTAGAAAGGGGTTTTTCTGGTGTCTATCTACAGCATTAATTGAGGCCCAGTTGGAGACCTGTTCTGAAGGACAGAAAGACCTCATCCCCTTCCTCATGATAATGAAAATGAAAGAAAGACACATTATTAAAGTCTCTGTTTTGCGCGGTGTAATTTCCGATAACTACATTAAAACACAGCAGTTATCTAAGCGGCTTAATTGGAAAAATGTCCTTCCGGTGGGCCGGCATTTATTCTCCCAAATTGAGATGTGCAAAGAAATTAATGAGTTACGTAAAAGTTTCTTGTAAGAAGACATGGAAGGAAAGCAAGATGGTTGTCTCTCCACTGCTGTACTAAAAGGAGGTAGGAACTAAGAGGGGGAGAATAGTAAGGGGTTGTCTAATGCTGACTTTTCACTGCTGACAAAAAAGAGAGAGCGAGAGGGACAAAGAGGAAGTGGGGAGGAGAATCCTCTTCACCTCAGCCCATGGCTCTCTACAACAGGATATCCTAAATCCAGACCCCACACAGGGATGTGAGGTTGTCCGCATGCAGCAGCTGGGGTCTGCCTCTGCACTCTGTTTCAGTCCAGGGCTGCGTCATAGTGCACTACTTTTAACTAGGGCTCTGGTCAAAAGTAGTGCACTATATAGGGAATAGGGCGCCATTTGGAATGCACACCAGGTTTGTAACTGTTAACATCTGGTCTGCCCTTTCAGCTCTGGAAAGCAAGAGGGATCCACCAACAGAGACAGTTGCTACAACCATAGAAATAGACTAGGCTAGAACGGGTATTCCCATTTCAAGTCAACGTTTCTATGGGGATAACATTCCTTCAACGTTTGTTCTTGTCATTTTCATCTTACTGTCAAGGTCTAGTATCTGTTACTTTACTAGTTGGTAGCTACTTGATAGTATCTGTAGCAGCTACTATCAAGGTTTCTCCTCTCCCACATGTTGCTTGGCATCTCCAGTCTGCTCCTTACCGGTGTCTATTTCAGGGCAGTGTTCACCTCCACCAGGCTGGCTACATTAACTCTGCTTCAGGTTTAACTCCAGTCTCTCTACCTGCCAATCAGAAATCTCTGCTTCCCTCAGACTCCAAGAAGGACTGACAGCATGGAGCATTAGAGCATGGCCTCT
>QNTS01001293.1:125616-149359 GCA_003317085.1 Hucho hucho | reverse complement strand
TCTCTGCCTGTGGGTAGTAACCAGTGTTTATCCTCTCTCTCTCTCTCTCTCTCTCTCTCTCTCTCTCTCAGGACTTCACAGATGAGGGTGTGTATATATGTACACTACAGTGTGTGCTTCACACACACACATCCTGCAGGGCCCTCTAGCTACCCTCTCTCAAATGAACTAGTTCTGACCTAGGGCTGTGGCGGTCATAAAATGTTATCAGCTGGTGATTGTCATGCAAATAACTGCTGGTCTCATGGTAATTGACCATGAATTAACATAAACACGTTTAGCATCCCGTGGCTTCCCACGCTTGGCCTACAAGTCACTGATGCAGACCTTTGGAAGATCTACATTTTAACCTCTTAGGGATAAACGGCGCGCTAGCAGGCCGCTCCCGACACTACCCGGTGAAATGTAAGGCGCCAAATTCAAAATCCAAAAGTTAAATTATTAAACATTCATCAATATACAAGTGTTGCATAGTCAACAAAAGCCCTGATTCTTGGCAATATCACAGCACTGTCAGATTTCAAAAAGGCTTTACGGCGAAAGCACAACATTTGATTGTTTGAGGATAGCACCTTTAATATTTATGCATTAGCATAAATTCATATCCAGCACGGGTCACACAAAACCCATATAAGAGCTAAAATAAATCACTTACCTTTCGAAGAACTTCTGCTGAGGGCATCCCAAGTGTCCAACGAAGACAGCCAATGGTTATTTTGTTAGAAAAAGTCATTTATTATATCCATAAATCTCAGTTTGGTTGGCGCGTTATGTTCAGAAAATCCACAGTCGAGTCGCCCATTGAACCGTGAAGAGAACGCGTTCAAATTATGCCTATCAACTTTGTCCAAACAAATCAAACATAATTTTTTATGTATCCTTAGGTATCTTTTTATGTATATTTACTATAATATTTCAACCGGATTATAGCCTGAACGATAGGAAAGGAAAGAAACCACAGAGCGCGCGAGACTGTTCGCGCGCAAGTCATTCTATTGAGTTCCGGGGTCCACTTCTAAATTCTTCTTCTATTGGCTTCTAATTCAACCTAACATCATGAAACACTGTCTAAAGACTGTTGACATCCAGTGGAAGCCATAGGTACTGCAGTCTAAGTCCTACATAACATTGAATCCCATAGGCAGACAGGAGAAAAAGGTCATCAAAAAAGAAACTGCAATTCCGGATGGATTTTCCTCAGGTTTTCGCCTGCTATATCAGTTCTGTTATACTCAGACATTATTTTAACGGTTTTAGAAACTTCAGTGTGTTTCCTATTATGTGCATATCCTAGTTTCTGGGCCTGAGTGGCAGGTATTTTACTTTGGGCACGCCAGACTCTCCAAAACCGACACCTCGGCTGCCGCTCCCTAAATAGTTAAACAGTCTAATAAATCCGTTTAATATAGCCTACACATCACAATGAATCCCTTATTTATTTTAGACAGGTCTAAAGAGGCATGATATGAAGAAAATGTCGCCTATTTCAGAAGAACAGAATAGCATACTGAGTTGTCCTTATGTTAGGCCCTGATCTGGCTATGCCATATGGCTGTGGACTTTAGCAATAAATAAATATAGCAGCACGAGAAAGCTGGGATCCTCTTTTTAAAAAGTGGTCAGTCAAAACTCTGTTTTCACATGCGATTACGTAGTGACTGGGTTTCTAAGAACACGTTTCACTAGACTCTGTAGGCTCTGGACTCTAACTGTGTAGGTCATGGCCTATAGGCTACGTTTGGAGTTATTTGGCCATTTTAGTCGATCCAAACCTTATCAAAACATATAGGCCTATGGGCTAGGCTACATGAGTGCAACTATGATTTAAAAAACTCGCAATAAAAAGGCATGTTTCTTGCCTTACTGCACACGCTGGGCATCATTCCCAAGTGATATTGTCACTCATCAGACTATTCCTAATTTAGTCTTGTCTCTACATATACTAAATAATATAGGTGTGGAATTAGTTGCACTGGTCTGAACAGGGGCAGTGGGAAAACAAAAATGTCATCTATGCACTTAAATGACGAATGGAGGACGCTTTTCCCGTGGTTAATTTTCATGCCTGCCAGGTACCAAAACGTCATGATACTTATGATACCAACATTGTAGAACACCATAGTACCGTTACATATGATTCTACCGACGTTTTCAGCCCCGCTGATCTAAAGCCTGTTATAAAATGTTTATAAAGTACATTTTGTTTATAAATTCTGATCAATTTAAGCAACAGCCACTAGTCTCTTGTATGGACTTGTCCGATAATATCCACTTCACTTTCATGCGCATATCACGCGTGGCAGCTGTGATCAGCCAGCCTTATCCCCTACCAGCCATCACTCACCTGCTTCTCTCCGTCCGCTCTTCATGCACGTCTATTCCTCCATCAGTTTTTTTTAAATAGAATTTAGCTGTGATGGCGAGCTGGGATGCAGACCCAGAACCTGATTTGTACATTTGTTACATTGGAGCAGCTCGCCATGTTGGTACATTGTATAATTTCATGGCCTGTTATAACACTGGCCAGTCTGAGTAGACTTTGCCAGTTCACTGTCCTGCAGCCTCTGAGTGTGAGAGAGGGAAAATCCCACTTTGGTATCGCAATACTAAATGTGTATCGTGATACTTGGCCTGGTATCGTTTGTAAAATGTTGGTATCGTGACAAGCCTACTATAATCCTGTTGTAAAGCGAAGCAATGTTGTTAATATTAGGAAAGCAGTTTTGGAGAAGCCTAGTCACCGTAACAGCCCTAACTCTGACCCTCTACTCTCACATCCAGCACTCTGAATCCCAGCAGACACCTCACGTCTCAAGGCCTCAGTCTCACCCTCCCTCCCAGTCATCCCTGCCCTCAACTGTCTCAGTTCAGTTGGTTAATGGGACTGTAGAGCAGTAGAGCGCTTGCCCTTCTCCTATACAAGCGGCCTCACTGCACATATAGCCAACATTTCTGTATACACACACACACAACACTCTTACCTAGACATGTGTCCCCACACTTGTGTGTTGTTTCTGCTTCCTCATATTAAACCAATATGTCATACATTCACTGTAACCTTCTCTCCTCCCTAATCTACCCCCTCCTCTCTGTAGACTTAAACATGTTACATGAGGGAAGTCCCATGACACACGGCAGGTCATTGAGCCGTGTCAACGCTGCTGTTTACACACACTTCCTCCCCTAGTGGCACTCTGTTTGCCTCAGGCTGTTGAGTCAAGCAAGTCACCCCCCTCACACACACACACACACACACACACACACACACACACACACGCCTCAGCTCATGCAGCCTAAACCATGGACCAGTGTTTGTTGTGCTTGTACAATGTATCTGTTTATGAAATGAATCCATTAAGGTTTTGGAAGCCGCACAACCCTCTCTGGGCAATTTGAACCGAACTGAAACACTATCACACTATTATTTGTCCATTAAGGGGGTAAGTGTTTGGAGCGTAGGGACTGCAGCACTGTAATATTATAGCTGTACTGTAATGCCGGGCTGTAATACTCTAGCCGGGCTGTAATACTCTAGCCGGGCTGTAATACTCTAGCCGGGTGTTAGCTGACTGTGGATAGCACTACAGCTGCAGGGCAGAGGATGGATAGTGGAGGTGGTGAGAGACCTGTGAGGTCTGGCCGGCCGTTCTAAATTACATTAACATCACTATTGGCCAGTCGGAAATTTGACCTCTGCTTTTAACCCCTACTAAAGACACGTACTGCTTTTGGAGAGATGCTGGAGGCTTCCACACTGGGCGCAAGGGCACAAAGGCAGCTGAAGGCATCTAGGATTTAATACCGGCTCACTTCCCGCCAGATTTTTCATGTCTGACCTGGGATTCAAACTAGCAGCCCGCCGGTTGCTGACTCACCTCTCTAACCGCTAGGCTACAAGCAGCATGGATACAGACCCAGGTGTTCTCAACATAGAGATGTATTTGGGTTCTACCTGGCTTCTCCTCAGGGGATATGGTGACTCCCTGACGCTCTTGAGATCGCATACTGTGTAAGGGAGCGACGCACCTGAAGGGTAGACCACCGAGTGTGTGTGTGTGTGTGTGTGTGTGTGTGTGTGTCTGCGTTCATGTGTGGTGATGCTAACTGGGTTAACCGAGGTAGTGTGTTCCCAGAACGGGAGGACACTCTTCCACACCACTGCTGCTCAGCCAGTCATGCAGAAAGACTGCAGGATTCCGCTATCAGGGAACATGTGTTAAAACCCACCAAACATACACACACACTAGCAGATTTCTGCTTCAGCTACAGTACACACACTAGCAGATTTCTGCTTCAGCTACAGTACACACACACTAGCAGATTTCTGCTTCAGCTACAGTACACACACACTAGCAGATTTCTGCTTCACAGCTACAGTACACACACACTAGCAGATTTCTGCTTCAGCTACAGTACACACACACTAGCAGATTTCTGCTTCAGCTACAGTACACACACTAGCAGATTTCTGCTTCAGCTACAGTACACACACACTAGCAGATTTCTGCTTCAGCTACAGTACACACACACTAGCAGATTTCTGCTTCAGCTACAGTACACACACACACTAGCAGATTTCTGCTTCAGCTACAGTACACACACACTAGCAGATTTCTGCTTCAGCTACAGTACACACACACACTAGCAGATTTCTGCTTCAGCTACAGTACACACACACACTAGCAGATTTCTGCTTCAGCTACAGTACACACACACTAGCAGATTTCTGCTTCAGCTACACTACACACACACTAGCAGATTTCTGCTTCAGCTACAGTACACACATGCTTACTTACACAAGCATACACTGTCATGTTAATATACTGTGCTTGCATACTCAGGAGAATATTTCAGACATGGCTAGGGTTATGGGCATTCCTCAGCTACTCGGACCAGGTTGCATTGCTGTTGAGTTGCGTCAGTCACATTCCACAGACAAACCACCCAAAACAAATTCCATTTAGGTCTCTTTCACTTTGAACACAAGACATGGCAACGTGTGTGTGTGTCTGTGTGTGTGTGTGGCAGCATTCTTACCGCCTGACTCCATCACAACACTATCACTCGCTCCTGCTGTTAGCCCGTTATAGAGAAGTCGAATCCCTCAAAGTCCATTTAGACAGAGCCTGTACTTTTCAAAGGCTAAGCCAATTGCCAACATCTAAACAAGATCAAGCGTTGTCTCCTGAGTCTCTAGTAATTGGAGGTTAAAAATGGCCGCCGCCTCTTTCATATTGACCTCATTCTTATCATGAGACCCTTGTTTGTGACTTGCTCCTCTATTTGTGGCTGGTTGCTGTGGAGATGGCAGGTAGGACATTGGGTAGGTAAACTGTCAAGTATGGGAGAACAGTGGTATTAAAAGGGAGCAATGTTTCAGGACTGCTAGTACAATGGGTTTTCTGGTACAAAGAGTGTTGTTGCTGGTTGTAGCTCAGCTAAACATGTCAAGACGTTCCAGGATCCTCCACCTGCATTCCTTCCATGTTACACCGTCCTTCAGGCTCACCTGTCTTCCTGATTCATCACGCCGTGATCTTCAAAAAGACGGCAAAAAAACAATGGCTACCTCACCCTCTCCGCTCCAAGTTGCTTCTCCATCCTCCGTTCAGTTTCGTGTCTTCTCCGCTAGCCTCAGCTTTTGAGTTCTAGGTCTTTCGTCTTCCTCTGTTCTGGAGAAACGATCCCACTAGAGCTTTTCTGAGACCCCAAGCCCAAAGTTGCCAGCTGCTCCATCCACTCAAATTACATCTCAGACAATAGATTTATCTCCGGTTTGGACCCTGTATAGTTATCTTCTCCTTTTGAGAGGGATGTTTTGTAGGTTGGAGTTGGCTACAGTATGGTGTAGTTGAAAAGAGTGTGGCTTTTTCTAGAAAACTGTACATGAGAAACATGCTGTGGGTTCTAATGAGACTCCTTTAACCTGGCATCTCCTCTTCCTCCTCCTCCTCTTCTTCCCTGGCTTGCCCCTTCCAGTGCAGGGTCTAGGAGAATGCCTATTAGTCCTTGGGTATTGTTAGGGGAGCAGCAGGGCTGTAATTTGGAGCTATTTTTAAAGGAGAAAGTGACGTCCATCTTCCGCTGAAGCGCGAGCGTGGGTGGGAGAGACGCAGTGTGTGTTGTGTGCGCTCCGGATGTACAGAGCCACGGCCACGCATTCCTAACTCAATGAACAGTCCCACATCTTGGCAAAGTGCTTCACACCCACACACCACTCTGCATTTAAAGGTCACCGTTTATTGAGATTCTGAAGCTTGATAATATGGACATAGCCATCTGCAATCTCCCATGGCATTTCACTACACGCCGAGTTACTGGCTTATTAAATTGTTCTCCAAATGAAGGTAAATACCTTGGTGGAGCGCGGGGGGGGGGGGGGTGACCAATATACATGCCTATTCCCCCATATTGACGACAGAAAGATGGAGCGCAACGGAGTCTGGCTTCCTCCTTCATATCTCTAATTTGCAGAGGTCTGGATTGAATAGCCTGCTCTTTCTGATCCAATTAGGAGAGGGCAATAGTTCCCCCAGACTGGGGTTAGGGTTAGGAGAGGTTGAGATCTGGGAAATGTGTGATGTGAAAAAGGAGCTGGAGCTATAGTCCCTTATTGAGCACTGGGCAGAACCCGGGGACCCAGGTAGGTCAAAGGTGACCCAGACACAGTTGGGCTCCTCACACTCCTCGTCCTCCTCCTCCAACTAGCTCATCCAGACACCCAGAGCCAACAGCCAGCAAACCACTGCTGCTTTTTTGCAAATTGGCTCGTTCTGCCTAATCTGAGCTGTGGAGTGGCGCTTTTGAATAATTAAACGGAGTTTATCCGTTCCTCTGTAAATGTTGACGCCCGCGCAGGCCAAGTTTCACCTGGCTTATGACTCTACCAATTCTGTAACTCTCTTGTCTCTCCGTGTTCACGTCCATGTGGAATATTGATGAGGTAAATGCTAAACCGCAACACAGTAGGGATGGGACAGAGGGGTAATATTCACATGTTAACTGTGTTGTTGGAGTGTCCGTGTTAGTAAGTTCCCTGTTCATGGTACAGGCCTGCAGCTAAATCATATAACGACGTTAAATAAATGCTCCCAGAAACATTAGATCAACCCTGACATTGTTTTCCTGTGTGGCTGTCTGGTACATAAGTCATGCTCTGACTGATCTTGTTTATTGCTGCCGTTCGTAGCTAGCAGAACGTCTCTGTATTAATTGACTATGGGTAAAGGTCAAGACTGGCTTTGAAGAATCCAAGAGGGAGCACTCGTGTTTGGCTTTCTAACTCTGTAGTGTGTGTGTGTGTGTGTGTGTGTCAGCTTCTCTGTAGTTCAGTGCCAAAGGGTTAATTCAACCCATCCACAAAGGACACAACACTTCCTGCTGTCGGATTTATTCGCTCTACTCGACAAGGTCAACAGCTTCCTCTTCCCCCATTTTCATTTCAAGTCCCTCTCTAAAGGCAGGTCACAGATCAGTGATACACTAATATCAGTAGGCAGTGGGAAAATACGAGGTAAGCGATGGTTACTGTTCTCAGATCTGGCCGGGCCTCCATAGCTGGGAGGTGCCGTGCCTGGCCCACCCCAGAAGGGAAGGCTCCAGTTGGGGGGTCATGAAGAAGCCTCTAGCCCCCCATCCACTGAGAAACTGCAAGAGCCCACCAACCAGATATACTTTTTCCCACAATGCCACTGGAAGTTAAACACGAGCCTGCTACCTACTTCCTGCTAATAGACAAAGCACTGGTTTCTTTCGATTAGGAAAATAATCCAGGTGACCTTTTTGTCAGCCAGGGATTTAGTTCCATTTCTCTCGGTTGTAATCCAGAGAGAGGCACAGTTGGTTAGATAAATGTCACAGTGACGTCCGACGTCTCTCTTCTCACTTGAACCCCAGGGCAGAAAAATATCAAAGTCTTTAGTCAGCGGTTTGATTTCTTATTTACTTACTTATTAAGTATTCCTTCCAGGAAGTGGAAATGCCTGGTGGTGTTATTGTGAAGCCTGACCTTCAATGGCTTTCAGTAGGGAAATAGAAAGTCCAATTTTAGATCCTGATGGCTGAAAAACAACTAATAAAGCTCGATATTAGTTTTGTCACAGTAATTTATGGTGTTATTATCACGGGTCCATAGCACACCCGGTCGCCCCTGGTGTCTTGGGGGGGTGTGTGTGCCTGCCTGCCTGCCAGCCCTGGCCAGTAGGTTGTCTTTGGAGTTAAACTTTTGTTCTCCGTAGTGCAGAGAGTTTTATGCACTTTCTCCTCTCCAAAACTCACTGTAGTGGAGACTATTGGTCCCTCTGGAATTTCCGATAGGCTTCCCAGACATTTCAGCCTGGCAGATATCAAGCATGAGAACAACCTTGGGTCCAGGTTAAGTTACTATTTGACTCTTAACAGCGTGTGATTGGCAGTAATGGTCATTGCCCTTCTATCCTCTGTTCTGTCCATATCATTTCCCATGGAACACTCGTGATGTCACAATGGGAGATGTCAGCCCTCCTCACTTTAATTTCCTCGTTGACCTGACCCCAATAGAGGCCTTGACTCTCGGGGGTTGCAGTCGCGTGGGTGGCTAAAGGCTAATATGCTAATGGACCCAAGCAGCCACAGGCAGATGATGTCATTATTCAGAATAATGCTCCCCAGAATGGAATGCTGCACCATTCCATCACACCTCTCCCCGTAGTCGTCCGTCGATCGCATGTCATCTGTCTGGTTGGAATGCACCCGGCTCTCTTGCCATCTCGGTGAGCGGCCATTGAGACCAAAGGCCCCCCGCCCCGGTCCCCTATTTTGTCACCGCCAGAACAATGACACGCCGGTTATTCAGCGACACGCCACTGCCCAAGAAGTATTTGCTGCTTTAAGTTTAACAAGGCCCCACGTTTAAACATTTGATCAAGGAGGCCATTCTCCTATAGCTTGAGCCAGGGTATTTCCCACCTATCTGTTGCCTTTGAAAAGCTCAATGTCCAAGCCCATCTAATCCACCTATAAAGAGGGTTAAGTCCGTTCATTTTGCACTTTCTACCCTTTATTTAATGAAACCTCATGAAGAATGAGGAATTCCGTGAATCAGTTCTGCAGTTCCTTTTCCTTTTAAATACCGCAGTGTCACGTACATAAAAAACAGTCATGGGTGCTAAATTTTTCCTGAAGGACTCAGAAGCTAATTTCTATTCTGTATGGCTGAAACACTGCCATAGAAATCCATACAGCCACATGCTGTAGCCTACTGTTTGTGTAGGAAGCCCCATGCGAGAGAGAGAGGAGAGACATAAAGGGAATCGAGCATTTGCATTTGCCCTCCAGACATACCACTGCGCTGTTACAAGATAGTAATTTTACTCCATTCTCCATTCTAGTTCCCTATATATATTCCAACACCGAGAACCATTCATCATATATTAGCCTTCTCTCTCTCTATATAGATAGATATAGATACATTTATATATATCTATAGAGCGAGATCTGTCTGTCTCTCTCACGGAGGTCTATCACTTAAAGCCGAGAAGAAAAAAACACGGACAAGGCTGAGATGAGTCTGAAATGAGTTTACTTCGGAGGACACCTGTTTTGTGGAAGCCCCATGTCTGGGTCAGGAGGATTTTGATAAGTGTTGTGAGGTAAGAGCCTAGCGCCGCCGGCTGTCTGTTAATGCTTTACCGAGCGGCAGAAGGGGAGCAACAGAGGTCACAGGCTCTTCAAAGGCTGGGGCGTTACCGCTCTCGCCTTCCACACATTCCAATGTACTGTGTTAAGGTTGGGCAGCGAGGGGGTTATTCTCAAGAGGCCCCAACACACACACACACACAGTCTCGGTGCGCTGCTTGGCGTTGCTGTGGCAACAAAAAAAAGAGGACATATTTATTTCCAGTGCAGAGAAAAGGGACACACAAACACACACACACACACACACACAGGGAGATCCAGACTATCTTAGTTATACTTCACCTGGTCACCTTTAACCCCTCCAACACTAGATTACATGGGGAGCAGGTGAGGCTACAGTGAGGCCCCTCTCTCAAAGACCTCAATTGTACCCTTTAAAGGTAATTTGTGTCATACATGCAAGTCCTTGTCATTAAACATGAATAGCCGTGTGTGGACATAGTTTACTATCTCTATTAAACTAACATCTGGATATCCAGGTGGCTTGCTTTTCTAAGCAGTTACTATATGGCCTCTGCCTCGTATGAGTTTTCCGATGTCCTTCAAATGGTTTTGGGAAACTGTCACATTTTCTCTCCTCTCATTCTTGTCTCACCCATTCGACAAGTGCCTCTCCTCACCTCTCACCTCTAAACCCCTGATTTCCCACCTGAATCCAGATGATTGGATAATGACAGGTGTTGAGTGTCTTAATGGCCTTTAGAGCTTGTAAATCTGATGCCCAGTCAGTAACCTGTGAAGACGCCCTTCCTGTGATCCTCCTCCATTGTCTCTGTGTGGTTATTTGAATCATCTTGACTGACTAATACGGAGGCTGTTAGGGAGGTGGACTGTGGAACAGGGGCAAGAACTCAAGGTGTTGGAGACTCCCTAAAAAACACGGCACTTCGATACATCTACGACTGGAATTTTTTTATTAAACTAGGCAAGTCCGTTAAGAACAAATTCTTATTTACAATGACGGCCTGCCCCAGCCAAAACCTAACCCGGACGACGCTGGGCCAATTGTGCGTCGCCCTATGGGACTCCCAATCACGGCCGGTTGTGCTACAGCCTGGAATCGAACCAGGGTCTGTAGTGACGCCTCTAGCACTGAGATGCAGTGCCTAGGAGCCCCCCTGGAAGTGACTTTTCGTAACAGTTTAGGGGAGTATTTTTTTTAACCCTAATCAAATCATAATCAAGCTTTATTTATTTGGCACATTTCAGAAATGAATGCAACGCAACTAGCTTCACAGGAAAAAACATTGATAAATAACAATGAAAATAAAAACTTTAATATTTACTACACAACAAACATCACAGGATAAAAACAAAAGTATAACAAAAAAACATTTTCCTAACCTTAACCAAAATTCTCTTCATCTCTTAACCTGCTACGTTAATTATCCTAACCTGTTGCGTAAGTTCTCCTAACCTGCTATGAAGAAGTAACTTCCGGTCGTAGCTGAATTGAAGTGGTGTGTTTTTAGGGAATCTCCAAGGTGTTGATGAGAGGGAAATTGATTCTTTTTTGTTTTTTGAATTACTCAACCTCGACTGACACTAGGGCTTCAAAGCACCAAGCTGGATTTGTAGAATGTGACAGTATGTTTGGTTCACTGGTAATGTGCTGACAGATGTCTAAAGAGATGTTCGAACAAGATATTAAAACAACCTCCATGTTGCCAATGACACTTAATAGTTTCAAAAACTCTCAACATGAAATATGGGCACTGCAACAGCCTTTTTGTGAGTCGGCCCCTATGGAGAACAAGTCTCAACATGTTCAGAGAATTGCAGGCTAGTTGCTTTTACCTTGCAGGTGTTTGCAGACCTAATTCAAGATCCCCAGACTAGTTTCCCATTTGTCCAAATTGATCAACATAAACAAAAGGGCTTTTCATGTGTATTTATTTTCTACACAAGGCATTATTTGAATAACAATAGCTGAGCTACCTACCTGACAGTGCAGGTTTTGTTTACCAGATAGCTGGATGACCCTGTGCAAAGCTTCCCTCTTACCTCGGAGGTGACAGATAATGTTTTTCTTTTAACAATATGTATTCACCTCAACTATTATTTATTAGCTTGTTCAGCTGTGACTTTGTTTAGGACCCAAACCAGCAGTTTAGAGTTGTTTATTTCCCCTCGCCGGCAGTATAATTTGCATGTGATAGCCCATTCCCAGTTGTTACACCATCACCTAAGTTCTAGTTATGTTAACTAAGGCCCATAATTGTTTTTGCCCATATTGAAGCGGAATTAGCGTTTCTTTTCGTGTGTAAATCAGGTGCTGCACCTGAAGTGCGTATTGTGTACTGCCGACTAGAGAATAATGGATTTATCTTTATCCCCGGGCTGTGGAATATAATATATGAATGTTATGCGTTTATTATGCATGGGCTGAAATAATAAGTACATTTTTGGTTTATTCATTATCATATTCTCCCTCTAATATTTATATTAGCTTCTCACTTTTCGGGATGTAATTTGTGTCTGACTGCCCTCCGCGCCCTAAGCAGAGCACTGATTATACAGAATATCCTATTCAAAGCTAGTTGTGATAAATACCTCCTGCCCAGTGATGGGGAAAGAACATTAGGGGTGCCACTGCTGCCATACAATGGGGGGGGGGGGGGGGTGGACTGCAACAAGTGAGGGGAGGTCGACTAGGTGGTATACAGCTATGACCGGAAAGTGACCTTTTCATAGCAGGCTAGGAGAATTAGGTTAAGGTGAGTGAAAGACCTCTGTCAACCTGCTACGAAAAGTCACTTCCGGTCGTAGCTGTACTCCATCTAGTCACATCCGTGATTCCCCCTCCCTTTTCCTGCCTGGCTGCTGTGTATTCGCACCAATAATTGATGCGCTGCGCATACTGTTGATTGTTGGACTGCACCATTCGCCTCCTCACCGCCGGGGAAGATGTAATCCGAGCTCTACGCAGAAGCCAGCGTTGTGAAGGCTCCGAAGAGGGCATGGCCCTCCGCTTTCTCCCCTAGCCACTCCTCCCCTTTATCCGAGTTGCCACTTCCCCTATTTTCTCACCCCTCTCTCCTTGCTCATTATCCTCGCTCGTGCAGTCCTGTGGGGCCATCCGTAGTGAGAGCCTCCTAGCTACATCGTTGTGTATTTGAATCGTTACTGAGAAAATCAATCGGTGTGGCACGGACGGAGCTATTCCATACCGAGAAATCTACTACACCTACCGTCACGCACGCACACCCGTTCGGTGACGTGCTCGAGCATGTCCACATCAGAGATTGTCACGGATCTACCTGCGAGCACCCTGCCCTGCTCCCCTTTGCACTGCGATTCTACAGCTCTGACATATTTGGGATTCAACGATTCGCAGTGAAGGAATAGGAAACCACAGCCGGATTACCAAACATGGGTTTCTACGGCACTTTAAAGATGATTTTCTACAAAGTGAGTAGGCTTTCTACGTCTATATGCATCATCATGCCGCACAATCTTGCTGTCATGTCGTTGCATGATTGACATATTGACCAAGTGCCTGGGAAATGTTTTCTGCCCGTTGCGAATCGAACGGCTGAAAATGACGCGCCGCCGGGTACATCAGCAGATTGTATGGACAGGCACTGCAGAGGATGAACGGGAACAGCAGCGAAATGATGCGGGGCTCATATCATAGCCGATTTGATGAATACTGAGAATACTGAGAGATGCATACTGAGCACCTCGGTCCTCGTTTTCATTATGACATTCAGGGTACAGGGATGTCGGCAACAGAATAAATAAATATTGCTTATGAAATACGTTGGGTTTTATGCATAGGCCTATTGCATAATAATTACACACGTGAGGTTTGCTGTCGTAGCTTCACATTTTCACACTATAATATTTGAGCAATGAGCATTGATTCCTTTACCATGGATTATCACACTGACCGTGTTCCTTTGCATCATTAACCAATAGGCTACAATGTTCCATTATTTACCCGCATAGAGTGCTTTAACATCAAAAGGAATGAATGGACTAGATACTTTGTTTTTTTATGTGCTTATGGAGGATACAAAACCAGACCTATTCAGAATTTGGGAATTCTCCTCCCATTTTTGCATAGAATATAACCTCCATTACCAGGTTATAGTGAACAATAGTTTTTTTTTTTTATCAATGCTTTTAGGTTAGGTTGTAGCTATTCTGTTTCTTATTCCAAATATTTCCCTTGGTGTGCCTATGTGTTATACATCAGGCTATTACATATGCAGTTGTGGGCATCTTGTGTTGCAAAGTGACTCACTGCATAGTTACCTGTAGGCTATCTGATTTGGATCTGTTGAATTGCCTGTTGAAGAAGAGCGTATATTCCTTACACTGTAGACTTGCTTGAGGCTTCAAGCACAAATTATGGGGCACTGTGTCAGACTGCTGTGTATAAGGCAAAACAACCTTTATGACAGATTTTTATTCATCATAGTATGTCATCCAGAAATGTACGCTTATTTGGTGATGAGGTTGAAAGTCTGCAAGTCGTTTTCTGCAACCAACATCACAGCGTCTCTTAAAAGCAATTACGGTTTCAAGTGCGGATAACATTGACGAATGCGGTTGCTGATCCGCTTAATAACTTGGCTGTGTGGAAAGCGAGCCCTATGAGAGGCAATATGTGCTCAGTATGAACTGAGCACACCGGAAAATCGGAATAACGTATGTTACCGTGCAGCGGAACACCCCACACTTCCCGTGTCAGTGTCCACCATCGGTTAACGTTAAACAGTTTCGGCACGTCCTCCCGAAACTACGAAAGGGAACGTGCAGCTGTTGATGATTTATAGTGGATCATATTATGTAAACAAATTGGGTAATCACTTCAAATTCATTTGCACAAAGTCCAAGGAGAAAAGTGCTGGCTAGTCAAATTGACTGGGCTGCTGGGGTTTGGATGCATTTCAGGTTTTTAATTAGTGGGATTAAAATGTGGACTTTGTTGAGCCAGGCAAGGCGTTTCCCACCTCTATTCAGATAGGCTCATTATCATATTTTAAATCCTTTCTGTTGATTATTTCCATTTCAAGCGGTATCAAGAAGGAGGCTATCACTTCATACCTAAATTACATTTTTCTGTCATTCACTGTGAGCTCCTGTTTGAGCAAATTCTACTCAGTGAGTAGCTGACTCTTCCTCTCATTCATATTCTTTCACATTCAATCGACTAGTCTACAGAGTGGTATAATTTCATGCCTAGATGCTCTTTCTCTGCCATCCACTTAGCTGCTGGTATAGGGAGTGTGTTCCACTCAGAAGGGAAGGTGGTGCTCAGTGTTGTCTCGTTAGAATTGTCTGTTTTAACCCCCCACAGGCACATAGAGGGGAGACTGGCTGCTTTTTCAAAGCCTAATAGAAAGTCCAGTTAGACTTTAATTTCTCTGAAAGCAATAGGTCCCTTTGCTATCTGTTCCGTGGATATTACGGATGCCCCATCTCTTTCTAGTTATGTCCCAATTATATTTGTTTCTCCTATGGAGCTCTTGAAATGATTTCATGGCTGCTTGACATGGTAATTGAATAACTGTGGGGTGCACAGAGAACATTATTCCAATTAGTAATATTTTCATAAGGTCTACATTTCAGTGAGTAATAACACATTACAGATGGTTTATCTGTCTTTTCAGACCGACGGGGAGCAAATCTTTATTTTGTCAATTATAAACTGGTCACCAATGTAGTTAGAGCAGTAAAAATACATGTTTTTGTCATACCCGTGCTATATGGTCTGATATACCACTGCTGTCAGCCAATCAGCATTCATTCACCACCCTGTTTATAATAAGATATTGATTTCCTCAGATCTTATGACGTAAGCTTTCATTCTCTCACACGCTCTCTCGCTGCTTTTCAAAATCTCCTTATCTCTCTATCCAGCGCTCCTCCTTCTCACAGTTAGGGAGGTCAGAGGTGTGAGACGCAGGGTGACTGATTAGTAGCTGTCTACAAACAACATTCTCCGTCTCGTCTTGGGTTACCTTTTCCCACGGCTGAAACACAAGAGACTGGTGGTTGCACTCTAATGTGTTTTCAACGCCTGCGCTTGGGAGATTCCCTCGTCAGCCACCACCCCCTGTACCCCACACACACACACCCCTACTCTCCCTAGTACTTGAACTGCCATTGCAGTGAGGTCATTCCTTGGAGAACAAGGGATTGGGGTTGAGGATGAATCCCCTAACAAGCCGAGAATATCTTATGAAAACCCAAGCGCTTCCTCAAGATAGAAAATATTTTAACTAGATGGAAAACACATTGATGTTTTATTCTAGAATGTTGTTATTCTATACTTTTTTTTCGTTTATTCTACCAATTCTCTTCCAGAATCCCTTTTCATTGCCTTCTGCAGTGCATCCCATCAAAATCTCTTCTCAATGATTCTGATTCATTTATTGTTCCCTCTTATGTAGGCCTGTTTTCTCTCTCGGGGCTTTCATTTATTTGAACAGTTCTTGATCTGACTCTACTGTCTCGTCAACGCGCTGTGAACCATCCCAGTACGGGGTCCCTAATCAAAACCCAGCCAGCTCTTCACAAGAAAGACAAAACATAACCGCTTCCCTCAGCTCAGTTAGACCACCACACACACACACACTCAGCGACTAATGATCTGGTGGAAATTCAACTATAATCAATAGTCTTTGGTATCAGTATCGAAGGTTGGTCCTCCAATCAACTAGGCTACATCCCCAGCTGTCAAATAATCTGGTGTGGGTAGAAGTTAAATGATCATTGATTATCAGTCAAAGTTTATTCCGGTATAGGCTAAGTTACTAAGTAGGCCTCCCTCCATACAGACCTCATTGCAGTTCTATAGCCACATTGCAGGCCAGGCTATATTATCTATTGTTCTGTGGCTCCAGAATTAGCAACAAATGAAATATTTTGTATTCTGACCTTGTCCTTGGCATAGTTTCTGTCCGTCTCAGTGCGTCTAGCTAGTGTTCCATGCATGTGTGAGTCCCGACGGTCAGAGTGCAGTGACATGAAGATATGAATAGTTAATAGGTATTCTTGGCCTGTTATTATAATTATAGTCCAGTGTGTGGTGGACATTGCATCTATTTGGGTTAACGTCCCATATAAAATAGGCTAACTCTGTTTATTTCATGATGTACCAGTCACAGATACTACCAAAGTGGAGTAAAGCGAACACAACACGAAAAGAAAAGGCTTTGTCTTTTGAAATCGCCAGTGTTCCTCCCTAACCGGGTATTCAATTCAACAAGTGCATAAAAATCAATTTGAGGCTCACAGTACAAGTACATCCCCCCCAAATAGTTTTATTCAAATGTAATTTTGGGCTTGGTGTGTGAGTGGACACTGAGACCTTTGTTTTCTCCTCTTTAGATGTTCAGTATCCAGGCTCTAACTATGCACCCACTGAGGCAACAGAGGTTGTGGTGTGTGTGTGTGGTTTCCCTTGAACCACCCATGTAAATCAAGCTATTCTAATCAAGCTATTCTAATCAAGATATTCTCTCTAGCGAAGGGTGCAGTCATTGCCCATCCTATAGCATATAGCTGCTCCCAAATTATTGTTTCACTGTGTGTGTTCGTGTCCCCTGCTCTGTTTTGGAACCCCCCACGCCTGTCAGAGGCTATCAGTATGGAATGCAACCTATTGGAGTGAAGCTCATCAGTGTAAAAAAACCCACAAACTACCAACACCTCAGCCCTGCCTTTCATTGGTGTCGGCTAATGGGGATCCTAATAAAAATAAATCATAAAATGTCTTTCAGTTAGAGCCAACCTCTACCACGCCTCACCCTGATCTTTCTCTCAGCTAGACACAACAGCCTAGCCTGTGTTATGCAGTGCCATCATCTGCATTGAGAATGACTGAAACGTACAAATCTTTCTTTTTATCTATAGGCTGAATGAGTAGGGAACCTTCGGCTTCTTTCTCATAATTGACGTTTTCTCAGGTGGAGATGGTTGGTTCGCGTGGCAAGGCAAGATGATAACTATATCTGCATTTGTTTTATTCGTGTGAGGATCTGTGCCGTGTGCACAAGAAGAACTACAGTTGTGTTCAAATAATTTTCAGAAGTGAACAGTCAGTGCTTTCCTGCTGTGAGCCTCAAAAGCATTCAAGTCGGCGTTTGTTTGCAATACCAGTTATTCAACAACAAAATCGTTCTTTCCCTGTTCTCAAAGTGAGGCACTGCTTCGTTGTCCTCAGGAGTACAGCTTGTAAATGTTAATGGCAGAGATGACTCATATCTTCTGTCTTTGAGGAGAAGTAATCTGGAGAGTGAGGCAGCAATTATCATTTGCACTCTAGCCAGGTCTCATCTTTCACCAAATGCTAGGTTGCTGCAGGAAGGATTTCAAGTTTTAGGCCCTGTCATTATTTTCTTATGGAGGGGTGCAAGAATGAAGGAACGTGCGCATGCACACAAGGGTGTATGTCTGTGGTGTCTGTCTCGCTCTACTGCCTCCTAACATCTCTTCTCTCTCCTTTTGTTTTGCAGATGAAGAGAAAGTTGGACCATGGCCCAGAGGTCCGATCTTTCCCTTCAGGAAAAAAGCCCTGCAAAGGCTCCGAGTATCCAAGGTAAAGAACCCNTATCCAGTATCCAAGGTAAAGACCCCCCCACCCTGTTATCCAGTATCCAAGGTAAAGAACCAACCCCCTGTTCCCACCTTCCTACCAGTTAACCAATTGATTTAGCCTTCCTACCAGTTAACCAATAGATTTAGCCTTCCTACCAGTTAACCAATAGATTTAGCCTTCCTACCAGTTAACCAATAGATTTAGCCTTCCTACCAGTTAACCAATAGATTTAGCCTTCCTCCCATTTAACTAATAGATTTAGCCTTCCTCCCAGTTAACCAATAGATTTAGCCTTCCTACCAGTTAACCAATAGATTTAGCCTTCCTCCCAGTTAACCAATAGATTTAGCCTTCCTACCAGTTAACCAATAGATTTAGCCTTCCTACCCAGTAGACCAGCAATGCAAATGGTGAAGAAACTATGGGCACTTTGGAACTATGGGCACTTTGAAGTCTCAGGGGGAGAGGCGCACATTGATAGAAATCCTCTTGAAATTCACATTCCAGAATTTATCTGCCCCTCAATAGCAGTTCTCTTTCCCCTAAATTAAGTCGATAATATCTTTTTAGTTGAATAAAAACAAGTTAGTAACCCAAACCAAATTGAATCAAGCTTGTGTACATATGCATTTAGTTGATTCTTGATGATGGGAATATACAGCTGGTTTCAGTTCCAGAGAAACACTCTGGAAGAGAGCAGGTTCATATTTATTCATGCACTGCGTACTGAAACATTTAGCAACAGGAAATTTTATTGAGCGTTTCTTAATTGACGTTTAGGTAGTACCTTCCCGTTTCGTGCCTAGTGAGTACGATCTTGGTTTCAATTCCAGAGAAACTGTTGCATTGAAAAGAGAGCAGGGTGTATTCACTAGGAAGCAAACGGAAGCAAACTAAATCAAGCGGGTAGGAACCTACCTGAATTTGCCCAATAGATCACTGTTTTCATTGCGAAATATTGTGCTACTGTGTGCACTAATGAATACACCCCAGCTATAGAAACCCAGTTAGTCTCCTCTTGGCAGAGACCCAGGGCTGTTTCTCTCATTAGTATCTGTTGTTTGCTTCTCCATCCACTCAACTTTTGCACTCCTTCTCACTGGTATTGTAAATAGTGAGCGGAAGATATTAGCAGAAGCTGCTAGTGCTGCAGCACCTGCGCTTTGCCCACATTTGAGACTATTCATAATGTCCTCCGTGTTCCTCGTTATCAATATAACCCTCATGCTTCTCCTCAGAAGAACAGGATAAATAGTTTTTCTTGAGTATAGAGTCTGGTTATCTTGTGAAAATGTATTTTTTTTCTCACGTTCTTTCTCTCCCTCCCCATCTCTCCATATTTCTCTCCACAGTGCTACAGGGCTGGTCCCCTACCCAGCCACCCCCACCACGTTTGGGCACATCAGGACAGCTAACGGTCAGGGGCAGCAGAGGCGCCGTATCACCTCCATCCCTTCTCCCACAGGTCTCCAGGAATGGCTCCGGACATTTCAGGTGAGTTAGTTCCCACTTAGCTCCTCCAATGTCTTCATGTCACGTCCATCCTCCCCTTCCTAGTGGTCATTTCAGGTGAGTTAGTTCGTACCCCCTAGCTCTCAGTTCCTAATTGGCCTCTGCTCCCTGAGGAGTGATGGTGCTAACTAAGTAGCTAATTAAGTAGGTAGTTCCTAGTTCCTCCAGAGTTCCTCCCAACTCCTTTGTTATATACATCTTCTCCCCTCCCCCTCCCTTGAGTGTCTTCCTGCGAAGCCCTGGAGCCAGAGCTCATCAAAAAGCTGATGTTGCGCCCAGTCAATGTTTCCTCAAGTCTTGAAGATAATTGCTGCCTTGATGTTTTGGCCCTCACATGACCATATGCACTGTAGCATGGGATAGGAATTAGCCAACCTGTTTAGAGTACAGGCTCCAATATTGTATTTGTGCAGCCACCGCCCGATGTATACTATGTCAACAGTTGAACAGATGTGATCTTTGTTCAGGTAATCCTTTCAAAGCCACATTAGTATTTTAGGCTAGTCAGCTTCGTATTACATATTTGTCTATGGTCGAGTTCTAACGTCACAGCCAATAGTCAATAGAGAAATCCTTTTGTCTTTCAGGTACTTCCTGTAGTGCCTCAGGTCAAAAGTAGTGTATTAAATAGGGAATAGGGTGCCATTTCAGGCACGGCCGTAATGTTCCTTCTCTGTTTTTTGGTAGCGCAATAAAAGCCTTGTGTTGAGGCATCTCCATGATGATGACTAGAGCTCAAACATCTGGGATTTGTTTCCAGCATTTTGTTAATATCAAATTAATTGTCAGTAAGCACCCCTTTCATCCGAAATGAGTTTATTTGACTTGCCAACCAACTCGCTGTAATGCTGCTGCTGCCTTAGCTAAAGTTTTTTACAGACGGCTTTGTGCCTGTATTGACTTTGCCTGTCATAAATGCCAATTCTTTGGGGAAGTAAACAGGAAAGAAATTAGAGCTTTTGCTCTGTCTTCAAAGCATTCTCTGAAGGTAATGGCTGCATAACCGCAACAAAATGTCAAGAACTCTTTTATTAGAAAAATGGCAATTTGGTAATAACATTCCAGTCGCCAACATCTTTCTGCTAATATTGCGGTGATTAACTTTCTTCACGTCTCTGTTTGGTGAATAAACAGTTTACTTGTATTGTGAAATGTAATCCCATCCTGTACCGATTTACAACCACGGAAGCCAGACTGCAACATAGAGATGTCAGGCCAAGTTCATTAACAATTGTATGCCTGTAAGTCTTACTTCAGGATATTAAGATTCCACAGCTGTGTAGAACAATGTTGCTGTTTAGTTCTGCAACAACTACCTCTAGGATCAGAACCTGCCTCTCCGGGACATGGCACGGCATCAAACAATTCAGTCAGACGTCCATTGTCAAATATTGTAACATTGCCTTTATCGCTTAATCGTTCCCAAAAATCACTAATCCGGTGAAATAGCATGTCCATGTGAGAACTCACCCTCTGTGTGTGGGTTGTTGACAGAGAGGGAGAGCGTGAGAGCGAGACTATTGACGTAGTTCACCTGCTATGGCCCCATTTTGCGTTTCGTCTGACAGCCCGTATTAGACGCAGCGAAACCCACCAACATGCATTCTGTACATTCTCTTTCCAGTCCTGGCATGCTCAGCCCCTTTGTGCTTCCTGTGGAGTGAGAGAGAAATTCTATTAATCCTCTTTATGAGGTTTTAAGATGAGTGTAGCCAGAAAATAAGGCCATCCAAATGTCATAACACTGGAAAGAAACATGGTGTTATGTCGTCCGGTTGAAAACCAGGGTTGACTGAGCCATGCTTTGTAAGTAGTGCCTTCATTCGGTCCGTTACGCCGCCAAGCATAAGCAAGCTTTGTAGCTAGCGGTGTTTCTACCCAGAAAGCTAATTCCCAGAGGCATAACCAATGGGTGTTAAGTCGCCTGCCAGCCAGCGCTGAGTAACCACTCAGTAATCCAACCCTTTGCCCTGGTTCGAGGAGGACTGCTTTGAACCCAACCCCCTGATTACCTTCCTAACTACCAGCACAGCCAGCTCCTCCGACGGCGTCAGTCTAACTGCCAAATTACAGATGCTTTACATTCCCCATGCCTCCCTCCCTCCTTCTCTCTTATAATCACTGTGTTAAATTTGAGCGCTCTCCCAAAGGAAAACAACGTTGGCCCCAGCATCTAGACACTTGGTCTAGTTACAACTACAGCCCCTGCTAGCTAAGCTCCACAGTAAGGCTTTGGTGCTGAATATTCAGCCAGGAGAAATCCCCCACGGAGCATAGCTAGGTAATAACAGTGCTGATGAAGGCCAGGCGCTTGATGTGGAAATGGCCTTTTAATGTGCCTGTTGCCAGTGTAGTTAGCGGCAAGGTGCCTTGGGCTAACTGGCTTCTGTTGAGGGAATGTGTTATTCATTTGTGTACACATGACCAAAAGTATGTGGACAACCGCTCGTCGAACATCTCATTCCAAAATCATGGGCATTAATATGGAGTTGGTCCCCCTTTGCTGCTATTACAGCCTCCACTCTTCTGGGAAGGCTTTCCACTTGATGTTGGAACATTGCTGCGGGGACTTGCTTCCATTTAGCCACAACAGCATTCGTGAGGTCGGGCACTGTTGTTGGGCGATTAGGCCTGGCTCACAGTCGGGGTTCCAATTCATCCCAAAGGTGTTCGATGGAGTTGAGGTCACGGCTCTGTGCAGGCCAGTCAAGTTCTTCCACACCGATCTCGACAAACCATTTCTCAATGGACCTCTTTGTGCACGGGGGCATTGTCATGCTGAAACAGGAAAGGGCCTTCCCCCAAACTGCCTCAAAGTTGGAAGCACAGAATCGTTTAGAATGTCATTGTATGCTGTAGTGTTAAGATATCCCTTAACTGGAACTAAGGGGCCTAGCCCGAAACCATGAAAAACAGCCCCAGGCCATTATTCCTCCACCAAACTTTACAGTTGGCACTATGCATTGAGGCAGGTAGTGCTCTCCTGGCATCTTCCAAACCTAGATTTGTCTGTTTGACTGCCAGATAGTGAAGCATGATTCATCGCTCCAGAGAACGCGTTTCCACTGCTCCAGAGTCCAATGGCGAGCTTTACACCATTCCAGACGACGCTTGGCATTGTGCATGGTGATCTTAGGCTTGTGTGTTGCTGCTCGGCCATGGAAACCCATTTCATGAAGCTCCGGACGGACAGTTCTTGTGCTGATGTTGCTTCCAGTTTGGAACTCGGTAGTGGGTGTTGAAACCTAGGACAGACAATTTTTACACACTACGAACTTCAGCACTCAGTGGTCCCATTCTGTGAGATTGTGTGGCCTACAACTTTGCGACTGAGCCGTTGTTGCTCCTAGATGTTTCCAATTCACAATAACAGCACTTACAGTTGACCGCACTTACAGAAATTTGACGAACTGACTTGTTGGAAAGGTGGCATCCTATGACAATGTGCCACGTTGAACTTCACTGAGCTCTTCAATAAGGCCATTCTACTGCCAATGTTTGTCTATGGAGATTGCATGGCTGTGTTCTCAATTTTATCCACCTGTCAGCAACGGGTGTGGCTGAAAATAGCCGAATCCACTAATTTGAAAGAGTGTCCATATACAGCTGGAGTACTGTACCACCGATACATCCCATCTAACCCTGCTTTCTCCGTCCTCCTGTGTGTTTTTCAGAGCTGGAGTGGCCCAGAGAAGCTGATGGCGTTGGATGAGTTGATCGACAGCTGTGAGCCCACGCACGTCAAACACATGATGCAGGTCATTGAGCCGCAGTTCCAACGCGACTTCATCTCCCTGCTGCCCAAAGAGGTGACAACCCCTTTATAGCTTTTTCTAATTCCTTCCTCCGCCCTCTCTTTCTAACCACTTCTTCCTCCTCCCTCGCTTTCTAACCCCTTTCTCTTCCCTCTCTTTCTAACCCCTTCCTCCTCCCTCTCTTTCTTAGAAAGAGGGAAGAGGAAGGGGTTAGAAAGCGATGGAGGAGGAAGGGGTTAGCCCCTTC
>QNTS01001293.1:87012-124775 GCA_003317085.1 Hucho hucho | reverse complement strand
CTTCCTCCTCCCTCTCTTTCTAACCCCTTCCTCCTCCCTCTCTTTCTAACCCCTTCCTTCCCTCTCTTTCTAACCCCTTCCTCCTCCCTCTTTCTAACCCATTCCTCCTCCCTTTTTCTAACCCCTTCCTCCTCCCTCTCTTTCTAACCCCTCTCTACCCACTTGCTTTTCTACCTCCTGAAGAAGTGAGAACCAAAGCCCCCTTACTACCTCTTTAACTCCCCCAACTGCACTCTCACATCTCCCTTTCCATCCATCCATCCATCCATCCATGTTGCAAAAAGAGGTGAGAACCGAAAGCTCCCTGAGCTGTTTTCTTATCTTCACTTATCTCATTGGAAATAGCCTTAATGGCACCTTTCGGTGGGTGTGTCACCCTTCGCTCAAACTGAGGACTAATAACACCAGGCCAATGTGTCTCTGTTCAGGACTATGGTCTCAGGGGATCTATCTTCAACAGCCTCCTGTCACTCCTCAGAGAGGTCCTTATCAGAGTGACTCTCTCAGTCTGTCTGTCAGATGTGAGGGAGGTCTGGACGGGGAGGGGAAGAGGGGAGAGAAAGGCAAGGTGTGGAATCGTTTGTAATGGGGGGGAGGGAGTGAGTGAAGGGAGATGTGTGGGAAGTAGTCTGTAATGTTCCATAAAGGTCTAAATCGCCTCCCCTCAGCTTGCTCCAGTGGCCAAGCCCCTTCAGACTGTTTGTTTAACAGAGATTGGAGCATGAGGCAGCCTGTCTTGCTCCCTCTCACTGTTACCTTGTTTCTTCCCATTTAGCTCGCTCTTTCTCTCTCTCGCTCTTTTCTCTCCTCTCTCCTCTGCTCTCTCTCGTTTCTCTCTCTCTTTTCTCTCCTCTCTCTCTCGTTTCTCTCTCTATCTCTCGTTTCTCTCACTCTTCTCTCTCGCTCTCTTTTTCTCTCTCGCTCTCTTTTTCTCTCTCGCTCTCTTTTTCTCTTCTCGCTCTCGTTTCTCTCTCTTTCTCTCAGGCTGGAGTGTGATAGGGTGTGGTAGGCACTAGGCAGAGTAAAGAAGCTTCAACAGACAAACCCTGGGGGCAGTTCAGTGGTATCCATATATGGATGAGACAGACATGTAGAAAGACGAAGACACCCTGTAGTACCCTGTTATGTAACCAACTCAATACACAATCAGTGGTTCTGCTGTGCTGCATCGATGAAACACTTTCAAACTCTCTCAATTGCTCTGGATCGTCAATAATGGCTTGGGGATGAGGTATGTTTGCGTTGTAGAGCACTGGTATTGAATTATAGAGCACTGGTATTTTAGGAGGTGTGGGGTTGGTCAACTGGACCCAGACCACCCAATCAACCACGGCAACACCCTTACAATGTAAAATAACGTTCTCTCCTCCTTTCTCTCTCTCCTTCCCTCCATCCTTCCTCTCCTCCGTCAGTTGGCCCTGTACGTGCTGTCGTTCCTTGAGCCCAAGGACCTGCTGCAGGCCGCTCAGACCTGTCGTTACTGGAGGATCCTGGCTGAAGACAATCTCCTCTGGAGGGAGAAGTGCCGGGAAGAGGGTCAGTCTAGACGCACTTAGCCAATAGGAATCACTGAACCGGTATACGGGCATGACAGGCACAAGTACTGGCCAAAAGGAACATGCTGAAGTAGTTTAAGACCATGATTGACACCAGCATTGGCCAATATGATCAATCTTTTGCAATGGGCAGACCTAGATGGACAATGGCCTGAGCAAACGGTAGATATTCTGCTTTCTCACGCAGTCTCGGTCTGACACTGCTCCTCTCCTCTCATCTCTTCACAAGCAGGCATTGATGAGCCTCTAGCCTTCAAGAAGAGGAAAATCACCAAGCCGGGCTTCACCCACAGCCCCTGGAAGTGTGCTTACATCAGGCAGCATAGAATAGACACCAACTGGAGGAGAGGAGACCTCCGATCACCCAAGGTAGACATTTTGTCTTTGCTTCCCCTTATTCTCAACATTTGATATAGTTAACCTCTCAGGGATCATTGGGGCGCTAGCGACCCACTCCCGACACCACCAGGTAAAATGTAAAGCGCCAAATTCAAAATCCCAAAGTTGAATTATTAAAAATCCACCAATATACAAGTGTTTCATACTCATCAAAAGCTCTGTTTCTTGGCAATATCACAGCGTTGTCAGATTTCAAAAAGGCTTTACGGCGAAAGCACTACATTTGATTGTTTGAGGACAGCACCTCACATACTTTCTCATAGCCATGAATTCATTAGCCAGCGTGGCACACACACAACACATTTCACAGCAAAAACAAATCAATTACCTGTTGAAGAACTTCTGCTGAGGTCATCCTAAGTGTNATGAAACCACTTTCTAGAGACAAAGGACATCCAGAGGAAGCGATAGGTACTGCATTCATATGCCCTTTTATGGGCATTTTCATGAGGGAGGGGTTCCAAATGAGGCACTCTGTGAAAACCACTTTCTCCAGGACAGAAATTCCTCGGGGTTTTGCCTGCCATATCCGTTCTGTTTTACTCACAGACAAATGGTTAACAGTTTTACAAAATTCAGAGTGTTTCCTATCCAATGGTACCAAATATGTGCATATCCTATTTTCTGGGCCTGAATGGGAGGCATTTTACTTTGGGCACGCCAGGCTCTCCAAAACGGTCAAGTTGTGCAGTGATCCCTAAGAAGTTAAGCAATAAGGCTCCTCGGGGGTTTGTGGTATACGGCCAATATACCGCGGCTAAGGGACACGACGCGAAGTGCCTAGATACAGCCATTAGCCGTGGTATATTGGCCGTATACCACAAACCCCCGAGGTGCCTTATTGCTATTATAAACTGGTTAGCAATGTAATTAGAACAGTAAAAATAAATGTTTTGTCATACCCGTGGTATGCGGTCTGATATACCACGGCTGTCAGCCAATCACCATTCAGGGCTCAAACCACCCACTTTATAATATAGATCATTTTATTTGCATTCATCATTAGCCCACAGTATTTAATTCTGCTTTGTTTAAAACTTGTATAAAAAGCCTTTCTTCGTTCCATATTAGACGGTTTCATTATGTCTTAACACTCCCTTGAGACTCGTATGGATTTTATATAAAGCGGCTTTGAATTAGAACAGGCGTCCAAGTCGATAAGGCTCTTATGTTGGGTTTTATTAGAAGCCATAGGTGGGTCAGTTCTCAAACTCTCCTAAAGAAGATTTTGTTAATGGCAGTTCTTATAGATAGTTTTTTTTATGGTAGTACTTCTCTAGAGCTGGACATGACCTCAATTCTACTTCTACATCAAACTGCTGCTAATGTTCTGAGCCCCATCTGTTTCTTGCGTGTTTTGGCCTCTCTCCTGTTTTCAGAGTTTAAATTGAGCTTGACTAGCAAGGGAGAGTGATCTTCCTAATATGCCTCGTAAGGCTAATTTCAAAAAGCCCTCAGGTCCTTGTGTGACCGCGCTTGCTCTTCACTCTCCCCTGCGTCCGTCTGTAACGCGCTCTGTCATTCGCCGAGTCGGCAGTTCTGTGACCCCGTGTCCGTCAGCTGAGTTTACACACACAATACACGCTCAAGTCTTTTTGAATGGGGGTCTCTGTACACCTGCAAAGCGCCGTCGTGACATTTACCTCACGTCTTTGATGTCTGGCGAAATACAGCCTTGTCATTGTTCCTGTTTGGTTCTCGACATTTTATCTTATTCTCCCTCACTCGGTCCTCTGCTTCTCCACCATATCCATCTCTCTTCCCGTTCTCTCCTCTCCATCCCTCCCTCCCTGTCATCCATCTCTCTCTCCTTCCTTCCCTCTTCTCCTCTCCATCCCTCTGTACTCTCTAGGTGCTTAAGGGTCACGATGACCATGTCATCACCTGCCTCCAGTTCTGTGGTAACCGCATTGTCAGCGGCTCTGATGACAACTCGCTCAAGGTCTGGTCGGCTGTCACAGGAAAGGTAAGCGACTGTAACTCATCCCTCGCTCTCCAACCCCCATATCGAAACTAGTCCAAACCTTTTTGACTACAGAATGTAGATCATCGCCATTGTCTCAGTTGTGTACTGGTATGTAGATTGGTATGATCTGGTTCTGGAGATAATGAATAGGAGTTTAAAAAGTGAAGAAGTGTCTCTTTAAGTCTCATTGGTTGTTCCATCCCACTGCGTCTGTGTTATGTGGAATGCATACACAAGGAACTCATTACAGCTCGTCTATTTCTCATTACCGTCTCATTGATCTGTAATGAAGCATGTTAGCAGCAAGTCAATCCACATGCTATGGCCCTTTAAATGACTTAGTGTGTCTTCACTCAATACCTCAGATTCATGATCAAGAGTTTGTATTGATTTTTGCATTTAAGGTTTAGTCTGTGCATATAAGCTACAGCAGAGGTGTGGACTCGAGTCACAAATATGATGACTTGCAACTCGACTTAGTGTGTGTGTGTGTGAAGGTTTGGCGATTGTGTACAAGCCTACATCGCCCGATTGCGCCCCATAGCCATCCTCGATAGTCGATCACAATTGGGGGGGGGGGGGCGTCTTTCTCATGGCTACCCATGTATTTCCATGGAAATATAACCTTTATTTTTGAAAAGTAATAAATATATAGATATTTTTAAAAGCATTCATGATTTGCGTAAATGGAATATACTAACTATTACTCTTGTTAAAAATATGAAATGGTATTACATTTGGTGAAGAGCACATTGACTTGTTTAGGACTCAACTCAAAGTTTAGGACTTGAGACTTGACTTGATACTTGACGGTCTTTACTTGGGACTTGACTTGGGACTTGAGTGCTAAGACTTGAGACTTACTTGTGACTTGTAAAACAAGGACTTGGTCCCACCTCTGGGCTATAGTATACTGCGTACTGGAGATTTTACACAAATGATACCGCTTGATGCTCCAAAATCTCCCTGAGGCCCTTACCAGATTGCAATTGATTAGTGACATCATTCAACATTGGCCCATATCACCACCTGTCCTACAATACTGCAGCATATTGTCTGGAATCCATTTTGTTCTCTCTTCATCCTCCTGCATTTAGTTTCTGTCCCAAAGGTCACCCTATTCTCTATGTAGTGCACTACTTTTGACCAGACACCTATGGGCCCTGGTCAAAAGTAGTGCACTACATAGGGGACAGGGTACCATTGGAGATTCAGCCTTAGCTATTGTGCAGAGAGCCAGTGAAAGATCTGTGTCGTCAGACAGGCGAGGGAGGGGTTGTTGGTATTCATGACTGGGACTGATGCGGTGACACAGACCTTTTGTTGCTGGTTTATAGGGTCTACTAAAATGGTGCCGTTGGTGTGGGCCTCGCTGGGAGAGCAAGAGGGAGTATTGTAAAATCACCTCTTCCCTGGTCTTCGACCGACTCCATTTTCACTGGAGCTCTTAATGAAATGTCTCCTTTAGGACAAAGCTCTCTCACTTTTTAAAGTACAAGGAGAACGACTAAGGGAAGGAACCAAAAGTTTTAGACGTTGTTCTATCCTTGCATGGAAAATTACAAATACACTCTGAATGCAAATGCGTCAGTGGTGCCCAGGTGCATGAAACACTGAAACAAGAAGCCACGTCGTGTCTGATAGCAGAAAAGCTTCCTCCCTTTTGATTGCATTGGGCACTCAGCCAAGCAGTGATTATACAGTCTGTCGGTCTCTCACAGCGTTGTGCTGATGTGAACAGATCAGTACCAAGGGCATCTGATAGTGAAGCCATGCGGATTTTATTTTATTTTTTATTTCCCCTTTATTTAACCAGGTAGGCAAGTTGAGAACAAGTTCTCATTTACAACTGCGACCTGGCCAAGATAAAGCAAAGCAGTTCGACACATACAACAACACAGAGTTACACATGGACATACAGTCAATAATACAGTAGGAAAAAAAACAAATCTATATACAATGTGTGCAAATGAGGTAGGATAAGGAACATAAGGCAATGAATAGGCCATGGTGGCAAAGTAACTACAGTATTGCAATTTAACACTGGAATGGTAAATGTGCAGTAGATGAATGTGCAAAGTAAAAATACTGGGGTGCAAAGGAGCAAGATTGTCTCTTCCCACCACCACCATTAGGGTAATGTCCATCCGGATGACTTGTAACTCTCAGGTTAGTGCTACAGTGACTTGCTCACAGCATGCTGTGAAGACAGAGGTCAGAACAGGTGTGTGCGTGATTAGTCATCGTAACCCAGCAGGCTGGCCCGAGACCATTATTTTCCCATGTCCCACGATGCACCTGGGCTGGATCCACAAACACCGCCCCCACCCCTCCCTCCCTGCCGTGTGGTTGGTTGCCTTTTATGCCCCAACCAGCTGGTCCTGTGACAGATTTGTTCATTTCATTATGACAGTCGAGGTCAGAGCTGTAGAAAGGTGAGCTGATCCTAAATCCGTTTGGAAGAATCTAGACACCATCTTCGCCTGGGCCAGATTAGTTAGTTTGCTCTTGTTGGTTGAAGTCAGGACTGAAGCAATTTGAACTGATCCTAGATTAGTCGTTAAAACTGCTGGTGGATAGATTGCCATTGCAAGAGGAAAAAACAGATTTCCTTTATTCTCTCTCTCGCGCCTGGATGCCCCCTATCAGGGAATAGTCCAGTGCTGCTACCACATTTTTCTTCCTGATCCTGCTTCTGTTTCCACAGCAAATAGCCAAAATGTCTGCCTGGCTGCCAGACAGGACTGTAGCTTCTCTCTTTCCTCTCTTTCGCTTTCTTTACAGATTGTCTGACCTTGGCTTGTGGGTGTTCTTATTTATTCTTACCTGTTTGTGTTGTGCCTGTGTGTGTGTGTTGTGCCTGTGTGTGTGTGTTGTGCCTGTGTGTGTGTGTTGTGCCTGTGTGTGCGTGTGTGTTGTCGCTTGTGTGTTTCCTCTCCTTCTACCTTGGCGTTCCACTCCATGTCCCAGCGTAAGTGGCGTAAACCTTCAGCCTCACAGGAGCTCAGGGAAGCCTATTCCTACCCAGCTTTCAGCAGCTAACATCCAGACTAAGGGCTTATTCACCACTGGATCAATAGGAGCTAGAGAGAAACCCACGCTTGAAAATGGGCCTTGAAAGACATGCATTTCAGTCTTTCAAGTGATGTATCAATGCCAGGTGCTACTGTGAGAAGGTCCCAAGTTTTCGCTCTTACGTTGTAGATTTACTGGGATATTACAGAGAGACAATGTTGACTCCCTCTAGACTGGCCTCCATGTCCATCTGAAGCATCTATCTCCAATTGATTTGTATTTCTTTGTTCTGTTGTCCAGCTGCGGCCTACAAGGTCTCGGTCCGGACACGCTCTCTGTTTGGTTTGGGGGCGCTTTTATTTTGAAAAAGATAAGCTGGCACAGACAGGAATGTCACAACTAGAGTGCTTTAAATTCCTCTGTCCCAAAAATAATGTGCAGTCTGAATATGACTTCCTTATCCCAGCCACTGGATTCAGTGATTAGACCAAGCTTGTGTCCAAAATGGCACCCTATTCCGTATATAGTGCACTACTTTTGGCGAGGGTTCTGTCCCTGACCAGTAGAGAGGGGAGTAGTCAAGTGAATGAAATATTCTGCTGAACATGTTCTAATGTAGAGAGCAAACTCAGTGCAAAGCCTACTGTTTAGAACTAATGTTATGAACCTCTATCCCTTTTATGGCATGTTCAGTCCCCCAGTTGCGTGTCTCCAAAAGTAGCACCTGGCATTGATGCATCACTTGGAACAAAATGGAACAAGACACGTGTCTGGTGCTGTAATGTCTCCATGGATTTTCCCTGTTTGACATGGCTCCCATGTACAACGTATCCCTTCCAACAACATTTTCCATTGTGCATCATAGCATAATTTCTTCAGATCAGATAATGGATCTTCCACTGTAGTGGAGTTTAGCCTTTCATGTCGCCAATGAAAGATTCCATCATTAGCTAAGGCTAGGATTGTTATTCTTGTCCTTTAGATACCAGAGGGGTTTCTCTCACAGTCTGTCAGTACTATCATACAGTATGGGAGTGAATCAAGACACCCCACTGTAAGCAATCAAGACATGATTGCACCAGCAGATTACTCTACAAATGCTTCCTTGACTCATCTCCTTGAGAGACTGGGCTGCGTCCCAAGTGGCACCATATGCCCTTTATAGTGCACTGCTTTTGACCAGGACCCACAGTAGGGCACTATAAAGGGCATAGGGTGCCATTTGGGAAGCACAAACCTGGATTTCCGCATTGCTCTGCGGTTAGGTGAGATAACAGGATGAAATTGTAGTTCTGTGAAAACCGTTTGCTTTGAGACTGAAGAAGAGGAGGTTAGAAACCACAATGCCGTGAACTGATGGTCTGGGCTTAGAGGGAGAGCTGCTCCGGTTTGGACTCATTGTTGACGTTCTTTCTCTTACATATTAGCATTTTGCTTACTGCAGCCCCAGACTTTAAATTGTCTGTTAGTTTTCCTCAGTCTGTCTGTCTTCAGGAGCCTAGCGATCAGATGTTGTCGTGGAATATGGTGCTGGCTGCTGAGTCCATCTGAGGCATACACCTTTGTCTTTGCTGTCCTTCGCTTTCAATGAGAGCTGTCAAGGTTCGATCTACACACACAGTACACACACACTGTACACGCACCCAGTGCTTCAAAGGCTGTCTGTCTGTGCGCTAGAGCAGTGAAAGTCCTTGTGCCCATCAACAGACAACTCCGCTGCCTGTCAGGCTGATCTAAAATGGCAGACAAACAGCCTGGCAGGCAGGCTGATTCCCTCTATCACAGAGAGGAAAGGCGTATTCTGTTATGCCGGATGCTACACACACACTCACACTCTCTCTAGCTGTGTATTCCTGCTTCACCTTCACCTCAGACAGATAATAGCATGTGAAGCTCCAGACATTACTTATTGAGTGTATGCCTCATAATGAGGCCATCTCCTTGTATATGAGAACTACATGTATTGAACTGAAGCAACACATTCAATGTTTATTTGATTGAAATCTGAATTGATTGTTCTGGTTGGGTCATGTCTCATCTTTGTAGACTGTGTTTTGACATGTGTGTTGTTGTGAGAGACTGTTAGCCTATGTTATTATGTTCATACTCATCGGCGTATCCAGTCCTGGCATGTCACCACTAGCTAGATGTGGAATCACAGCTGAGAGCGTGACGAACATGGATCATCGCCAGGTCTGTGTTGACCCTCAAACAGAAACTTCTGAGGCCGTATCATCAAGACCCAGGAATGCATGCAGAGGTCTTATCACGTTAAGTGTACACCCTTCTCCTGTGTGTCACGGGGCCATTTGCACAGTGCTGGGAAAACCCTTGTTCTCTCGGTTTATTCATTTTATCTCTCCCTCATTGTCCTTGAAAGGACATCTCTCTTTTTCATGTTTTCCCTCCCTCTACTGCTCCCTCTCCCTCCCTCTCCCCTCCCCCACTCTCTCCCCTTCTCCCTCCCTCTCTCTCGCTCTCTGTACCTCTGAGTCATAATGAGATCTTGGGTAACCACCTGGTCTGTTCAAATGCCGGCAGCAGCAAGAAAAACCTCTGTACACAAACATTCCTCTCCAGCATATAGGCTCCTTACATCTGACCTCTGCTGGACTGTGAGCTCTGTCTGATAAACACAACAAGGTCTACAGTCTGGCCTAGTCTGAGTTTCCTGCTAATGTTGTCTAGCCTAGTATATGTGACCATCTTGTTATTTTGCACTGTGCAGCTTTCTCATAGCCTTGTAATAGACCCTGTTTGTTTATCTCCCGGGGCTAGCTGGCTAGCCTTTTACCTTCAGTTAGCATAACCTGTCTGTTGGCATCCTCGCTTAGTCAGTCAGCCGACCTGGTTTTGTGGGTTTTTTTTCTGTTCTGAAGACGAACTGTAAATTATGCATTCTGGGAAAGGTGATTATTTGACCCTTTTTCGGGATCCCGCTCATTCCTGTTGGGTTGACAGATGGAACTGGCCTAGAGCGAGGCATGAAGTTGAGATTTTAAATGTTTAAGGTAAGGGTTAAGATTAGGTTTAGGTAAGGCTTATGGTTAGGGTTTAGAGTAGGGATGTCCAAAGGATACCCGAATAGCACTGACCATTATGGGAAGGAGACAGCTGTCAGCAGTCGCAGTAGAAAAACAAAATGCTCTCCCCAATTGAAAGATAACTGGGGAAAAGCCATAAAGGGTACTTTTCCAACATTTTAACGCCTAGGATCAAAGGATTCAGGAAGGAAGTGTAATGCAAAAATAGAGCACTTGATCAAATCCTGGTCTTCAAACCAGCCCCTAACAGGCCCTCGAGGAGAATGCCTAATCTTCCTCTGAGACGCAGAGAGATGCCTCTTTCATATTTGTTTAACACAGGCAGATAAATAGACACCTAAGCCTCCACTTTCAGGGGTCCTTCTCTCCTTGATTCTGAAGTAGGCTGTAATCACCCGAGAGCAGGAGAAAGCTTCCACACTCTTGGAACCCAAATGTCAGAACCCTGGGCTTGTTTTGCTTGGGAATCCACCACCCTGGTAACACAGACTTGCTGTGTGTTGAGTACTTTGACTCAGGACTGTGTTTTGATGTGATGCAGTCAAAAATATGTATACATATAATATTGATCTCATTCAATGCATTCATGACCACAACCTGGTACTATGTTGACAGCTGAAAGAACAACATGCCAAAAAACTCTACTGTATTTTACCCATTATTTCTTTGACCGTTTACTGTCATAGGAGAGGCTTTCATCTCATTATATCCTGCTTGGAACCATTACTAATTGCCCCCCCCTCCTCCTCTTCCCACAATATAACCGTTATGAAGCTGAGCGAATGGAGGCCTGACTGCAGTTAGATGGATAAAATAAATCGCTTGTGACATTGGAGAGAAAAGGTTACGTTCCAAAGTTTATGAAGCGTCCCTGTTTATCACTGGAGAGCAAGGGAGATGGATGGAGAGTGTAACTGAGATGGGAGGAAGGGAGAGTGTAACTGAGATGGGAGGAAGGGAGAGTGTAACTGAGATGGGAGGAAGGGAGAGTGTAACTGAGATGGGAGGAAGGGAGAGTGAAAGAGACTGCAGTTACACCCTACTCACTCACCTCAATAAAACCCCTGCCCCGCTTTGCCTTGACGGTCGCTGGACGCTCACCACTTTATCAGCTTCAGTCAGGAGGTCACATGTTTTACACCGTCCGCGACACGTCCCGGCACGCATCATAACGCCCCCGGAACAGACTGGTTCCTCCGCTTTACCATTCCAAAAAATCTCATTAAATTTGAGGGATAATTACATTTAGGGGAATAATGGCTATGGAGGCCGTTACAAATTGAATAGAATAGATTGGAAAGATTTCTTTAATCACTGTACTGTAATCAATAGCTAATCTAGCTTTGCAAATTAGGAAGAATGGGTCCCTTTTTTTATGAACGCTTTGTCACCACCTGTACTCCAGACCTGGGTTCAAATACTATTTGAAATCTTTGAAATAGTTAGTGGTTGCTCGAGTCTGCTTGGCGTGTCAGATGGGCAGGTTTTGCACTTTTCCTGCTATTGTGTTGGTTAGATTGCGCCAGCAAAGCTCAGTAAAGCCCAGAGAAAGTATTTGAAATGATTTCAAATAGTATTTGAACCCCAGGACTGTCATCTTCTTGGAACAACAGAAGGAAATGACTCCTCATTCAACTGTAGATAAGTATAAAGCAATTCCATTAGACTGAGGAAAGGTCAACATGATACATTATATCCCCCCTGTGCTGCAGTCACATATGGATTGACTTGACTAGATGTTTTTAGGAAAGGTCAGATCAATTTAAATTCACTGTGTTATACCTTCTGAATGGAACGTGAACTCGGCCTGATATCCCATCCTGTCTTCAACTGGACTTTCATCCAATCATCGGAGGGTCAATCTCGAAACTTGAGTGAAATGATTTTCTTGCTTTTCTTTGAAACTCGGAGTGTGAGAGAGTGTGAGGCTTTGGAGTTTTAAAAAGAGCAGAAGTATGTCAAACTTGTTTGAAATGAATTTATATAATTACATGGGAAGGGAAGGAAACTCACCACGTCCCCCACCAATGTGTGGCTCCCATCTATATGAATATGTCATAGTATGGAGTAATGAGGTGTTTTCTGTTTGTCATTGTGAAGTATCTAGACTGAGATATCTTCTCTCTCTGATCTCCCTGCAGTGTCTGAGGACGTTGGTGGGCCACACGGGGGGCGTGTGGTCATCCCAGATGAGGGACAACATCATCATCAGCGGCTCCACCGACCGGACGCTCAAGGTCTGGAACGCGGAGACGGGCGACTGTATCCACACCCTGTACGGGCATACCTCAACGGTGCGCTGTATGCACCTGCACGAGAAAAGGTATGTACTGAGTGACTGTTTACCCAACAGGTTGTTATCTTTCAAATGGACCAGTAGTTGTCCGACACGAGTTGAGAAACTTACTCTATTCTATTCCTGGTATCAAAACAGCGTGTATTACAAGCATACTGTACCCAGGCAGTAAAAAACACATCAGTGGAACACCACAACATGCCAGTGTGCCTCATGAAGTGTACTTAGGGTCTCATAGGGACTGAATAGAACCCTGAATAGAACCAAAGTGGCCGTCTAAGTGATCCGCCTGCCACTCCTCTCTAGTGCTCTTCCTGCCTCGAGGCTGATGACGTTTTGTGTACCATTTTGATTACTCACTCAGCGGAAGTGAAGGGCCTCTGGCGGCTGCAGGGCTTGACAGTGGAAGAACAGTGATTTCCATCTTTGCCAGTGCTGGATGCCGGAAGCCGTTTTGTAACTTATTGGAGTACGCCTCCCAATTCTTTATGAACCTGTTTCTCCGCTTTCTGTTCCGGAGGGTTGCAGGTTTAGGAGGTGTGGGTATTGTGTCCTGGGGGTTTTGTGTGCGTTCATGTACCAACATGACGATGGCGACATTCGAAGGTGGTCTTTGTCAGAATGAGAAGGCTATAATCTTATTTATGTTTTTCCTGTTTTGCTTTCATCAACTGTCGTTATGGGAATGAGGGCTAGAGGTCAACCTATTGAATTTACTGTCAGTAAATCACTAACATGAAGGATACCTGTCTGCAAGGCCCTGGCAAAAACACCATTAAGTTTGTCAAAATTCCCATCAAAGCTGTCACACGAACTGTGGTAAACATAAAAGCAATTGCCTTGATCCTATATGAATCCAATCTAACCAGTAGATTTGAGCCAAAAACACTCAGCCTGTAATTCTCCGACATTGAGCCAGCCAGCCAGCTTTAGATTTGATAAAGTCCTGCAAGAATAGACTAGTGTTTCGAATGTTAATGTCTCGTCAATCCATCTCCTCTTTCTTCTCCCAGGGTGGTGAGTGGTTCTCGCGACGCCACGCTGCGTGTGTGGAACGTCGAGACGGGCCAGTGTTTACACGTCCTCATGGGCCACGTGGCGGCGGTGCGCTGCGTCCAGTACGACGGCCGCAGGGTGGTCAGCGGGGCCTACGACTTCATGGTCAAGGTCTGGGACCCCGAGACTGAGACCTGCCTCCACACGCTGCAGGGCCACACCAACAGAGTCTACTCACTACAGGTCGGTGTCTATGTACACACACTGTCTCATATTGCTTTACATTTGAGTCATTTAGCAGACGCTCTTATCCAGAGAGACTTACAGGAGCAGTTCGGTTTAAGTGCCTTGCTCAAGGGCACATCGGCATATTTTTCACATAGTCGGCTCTGGGATTTGAACCAACAACCTTTCAGTTACTGGCCCAACGCTCTTAACCGCTAAGCTACCTGCCACCCACCCTCACTTAAACTCATACACACCACAGAGTCCATCATTTCAGTAACTTCTAATGATTTGTATAGTGACTTAGTTCTATTGGATTTTAATCTACAGTCCTCTAAGTAAACCGTGTATTTAAACTGTGCAAAATCAAGCCCTTCTCATCAAAGAGCGCCCCTCCCCAACTCAAACATCACTATTTTTACATTCCTTATGTCCTACTATTTGGCAGCCCTCTAGGAATAAAACACGAACTGAATCAATTTAACACACCATCATAGAAGTCCTCTGCTCAAATCAAATCCCTTTATATATCCACTGTACAGTTTGGTGTAAATTATAATAATCTCTTTTGAAAGTGTACAACAGGGTCTCATCTGGTTCGTACAGTGCCTAACGCTTCCGTAAAACAAGAACGATAGACCTCGGAGGACTTAGAGAACCCAGAGCCCGTTAAAACAGTGTTTGCAGTTGGTGCTTTGAACCGCCATTCCACAATATGATAAGGTGGTTGCCATGTGAACCACACTGGTTGGGAAATAGCCACAACAAAATAGTCTGTTGTATCCAAGGCAGCAGAGCAGCAGTACGATGTGTTTTTCTCAACTCGTTCTCTTTCTACGTTAAAGTAACGTTATGTAAACAGAACATTGGTGTGAGTCTGGGTCACACACACACACACACTGCAGTAGTAGTGTTAAAAGGTTAATGGATTCCTCTGCCTCGTGTCCTCGAAGATGTCCTCTCCCTTTGCGTCTCGCTCTCTGTGATGACGGAGCGGTTTAGAGCCACAACTATCACCTTCAGAGAGAGAGGCTGCATCCCAAATGGCTCCCTTTTCCCTTTATAGTGCACTGCTTTTGACCAGGCTCTAAGGTAGTTCATCTGAATAGGGAATAGGAGAGAGAGAGGTTTACTGTTCAGATGGACAGATGCCCTCCACTCTACACACTATATGTGACACTGACTTTGAAAAAGCTGTACAAGTCTATACAGTTAATTAGATCTAATGAATTTATGTGATATTATATGAATGCCAAGGAATTTAATTCATTATATCTAATGGAATATTATCTAGAAAAGACTCCGATTCAGTGGATTCATCAGACACATCCTATCTGAATTCCCATGTGGAATTCATTATTTTACACTACATTTTATTGTAATATATAACTGGATCCTCCTTTTTCCTCCGTCGTTTGGTTTGCACTTTGGGTTCTGTCCCAGGGTACTGTAAAGCCTCTCTGATAACTGCTGATGTAAAAAGGGCTTTATGAATACATTTTATTGATTGATTCCAATTCATGCTAGAATAGAAATGACTGGAATCCATTGGTGTCAAACGGAATGTATCGCAATAACTGGATCACCCTTCCACCCCTCCAGTTTGATGGGATCCACGTGGTGAGTGGTAGCCTGGACACGTCTATCCGTGTGTGGGATGTGGAGACGGGTAACTGCATCCACACTCTGACAGGTCACCAGTCCCTCACCAGCGGCATGGAGCTGAAAGACAACATCCTGGTCTCGGGCAACGCCGACTCCACCGTCAAGATCTGGGACATCAAGACGGGACAGTGCCTGCAGACGTTGCAAGGTGAGTCTTCGTCCTTCCCACAGACACACATCGTGCCTGCAGACTTTGGAACAGGGTTGTATTCATTAAGGAACGACGAAGTAAAATGCTTTGCAATGGAAAAGTTCAGGTAGTCCCTCCCTGTTTCAGCCCGTTTTCTTCTGTTTGGTGGTTTGTAAATACAACGATGTTTGATTGATTGGTTGATTTGATATGACTTATATAGTGCGTTCTTGACTCTCAAAATGCTTTACATGGTATGGGGGGAAACTCCCTTCAAACTCCACCATCTACCACAGACAACTCTACTACAACCTTTTATCTGTAAGTGGGGAAAATGTCTGGAATTGGCCAATTTTGGACCCGAGCAAAAGGCTGTTGCTCAGAGATATTCACTCAATGATGTGCTTGGCTGTGCGTGGCCAAACAGAGCCAACACATTGTGGGCCAGCCAGCCACTCTCCACTCTCCAGATAGGGATCATTTCCCTGGCTCTGGATGTTAATGTAACAGTTCTCTCTCAGCCATTAGCACTAAGTACTGTTACCTTGAATGGGGAGAAATGGAGAAATCCTTACTGTGCTGCTGCACTGTTTTCTGCCCGTGCTAATTTCCCCATTCAAGGGAAACTACAAACCCAACGATTCCCATGGAACTACAACTCACACGTGTCCCCGCCCTTGGAACAAAGGGAATAGATATCGCCCTGTTTTAGAATTAGAGAGAAGAGGGGAGGATGGGAGAGGAGGGATGGAAGAAGGGGTGATGAGAGAGAAGGCAAGAAGGGCATTCTATGCTATCAAAAGGAACATAAAGGATCTGGCTAAAAAAATACTTGAATCAGTTATAGAACCCGTTGCCCTTTTATGGTTGTGATGTCTGGGCTCCGCTCACCAACCAAGAATTCACAAAATGGGACAAACACCAAATTGAGACTCTGCATGCAGAATTCTACAAAAATATCCTATGTGTACAACGTAAAACACCAAATAATGCATGCAGAGCAGAATTGGGCCAATAACCGTTAATTATCATAACCAGAAAAGAGACGTTAAATTCTACAACTCACTAAAATGAAGCGATTCCCAAACCTTCCATAACAACGCCATCACATACAGAGAGGTGAACCTGGAGAAGAGCCCCTTAACCCTTAAGCAAGCTGGTCCTGGGTCTCTGCTCACAAACACAAACCGAGCCCCAGGACAGTAACACAATTAGACCCAACCAAATCATGAGAAAACAAAAAGATAATTACTTGACACATTGGAAAGAATTTACAAAAAAACAGCGCAGACTAGAATGGTATTTGGCCCTAAACAGAGAGTACACAGTGGCAGAATACCTGACCAGTGTGACTGACCCAAAATTAAGGAAATATTTGACTATGTACAGACTTAGTAAGCTTAGCCTTGCTATTGAGAAAGGCCACTGAAGGCAGACCTGGGCACAAAATGAGGTGGAAACTGAGCTGCACTTCCTAACCTCCTGCCAAATGTATGACCATATTAGAGAGACATTTCCCTCAGATTACACAGACCCACAAAGAATTAGAAAACAAACCCGATTTTGATAAACTCCCATATCTATTGGGTGAAATACTAGTGTGCAATCACAACAGCAAGATTTGTGACGTGTTGCCACAAGAAAAGGGCAACCAGTGAAGAACAAATACAACCTATATTTATTTGTTTTCCCTTTTGTACTTTAACTATTTGCACATCATTACAACACTGTATATAGACATATTATGACATTTGAAATGTATATGGCTTTATGAGTGTTCCTTTTTTTATCTATTTCACTTGCTTTGGCAATGTAAACATGTTTCCCATGCCAATAAAGCCCCTTAAATTGAAATGGAATTGAATTGAGGAGGATGAGGAGGGATGAAGAAAGGTGGATGTGGTCCTGTCTTGTTGGGGAGCCTGGCCCAGGTCCTGTCTTGTTGGGGAGCCTGGCCCAGGTCCTGTCTTGTTGGGGGAGCCTGGCCCAGGTCCTGTCTTGTTGGGGGAGCCTGGCCCAGGTCCTGTCTTGTTGGGGGAGCCTGGCCCAGGTCCTGTCTTGTTGGGAGAGCCTGGCCCAGGTCCTGTCTTGTTGGGAGAGCCTGGCCCAGGTCCTGTCTTGTTGGGAGAGCCTGGCCCAGGTCCTGTCTTGTTGGGAGAGCCTGGCCCAGGTCCTGTCTTGTTGGGGAGCCTGGCCAATGAGGGCAGGACAAGGGGGTGTGAAGCTCGGGCTAAGGGGGCATGGGGGTGCAGGGATTATGTAGGTCATGTAATTGGGTCAATGGGCAATTTCTGCCATTCATTCATTAGGGCATTTAGATAAGACAATAGCCTAACAGGCAACTCACTGGCAGCCACAGATGAGGTACTTAAGCTGAGAGGATAGGTAATGATGTAGCCAGCTGCTTTGTTGTGGAAATGAAATGGGTAGGAGAGAGAGAGAGAAGAGGGATGTGGGGGTTGGCTGGGTACATTGTCAATTCTTTGCGAGAAAGGCGCAGTGCAACATGCCTAGCCCTTTGAAAACACTAGAGACAGACAAAGGGAGAGGATGAGGGTTTACACTGCTGGCTGCCACTGGAGCACTGTTCAAATGAGATCTGTTGGTAGGCTAATGAACACCATTCCTAGTGTACTTCATACAATGAATGATTAACTGTTGGTAATGAGCACATTTCATTGTAGACTGGAGTTAAATATTGGAGATTTCATCCTGATTTAGTATTCAGTGTTTAGTTTTGTGGAATAACTGCTAGAAGGTATTTTAATGTTGCCAGCCACATCTTTGAAACTGGGATTCTGTGTTTGTTTTAATAGTGTAAACTAGATCAAATGTGGGAGATATATCATCTGCATATCCTTAGGGAATATTAGTCATTCACACAGAGACACACACACACATACAGGGGCATCTCGTCGGAAGAGGAGGCCACAGACACCACAATCTGCACACCGAATGGATGTTCCTGCCAGCTGCCACACTCACCACACACGCGCACACACACACACACTCTCACCACACGCACACACACACCGCTGTAGTGCCAGCAGGCTGCAGTCAGCAGCTGTAGATGGTGACAGCTCTAAGCCCTGGGCTCCTCTCCTCTACTAGCCTTATTTCCCTGCCTTAACACTCTCCAGAAATAAACAGTATAGTGTTTACCATCTCTACCAGGTTTACCAGGTCTTCCACCAATGATCTCGCAACCAATGATCTCTTTCTATCAAGCCTTTTCTCTTTATTGTTTTCCATCTAACTCTCTGCGTCGCTCTACGTTATTGAAGGGATATTATGGGATTTTGACATCGGGGCCCTTTATCTACTTTTCGGATGAACTCATTGATGCCATTTTTATGTCTCTGTGTCCAGTATGAAGGAAGTTAGAGGTAGTTATTCATTTATTTATTTATTTATTTATTTCCCCTTTATTTAACCAGGTAACCTAGTTGAGAACAAGTTCTCATTTACAACTGCGACCTGGCCAAGATAAAGCAAAGCAGTTCAACACATACAACAACACAGAGTTACACATGGAGTAAACAAACATACAGTCAATAATACAGTAGGAAAACAAATATATATACCATGTGTGCAAATAAGGTAAGATAAGGAACGTAAGGCAATAAATAGGCCATGGTGGCGAAGTAATTACAATATAGCAATTTAACACTGGAATGGTAGATGATGAATGTGCAAAGTAGAAATACTGGGGTGCAAAGGAGCAAGATAAATAAATAAATACAGTAGGGGATGAGGTAGTTGGTTGGGCTATTAACAGATGGGCTATGTACAGGTGCAGTGATCGGTGAGCTGCTCTGACAGCTGGTGCTTAAAGCTGGTGAGGTAGTTTCGCGACCCAATGCTAACTAGCGTTAGCACAATTGATGGAAGTCACATCGACTTTAATGAATTGCGCTAACGCTAGTTAGCAACTTCAGAGACACAAAAATGGTATCTATGAGTTCATCTGACTCTGGGGAAGTAGACATTAAAGAGAAACTAGCTATTTATCTCTTTCACAAATTCACTCACTCTTCTCCCCCTCTCTTTCTCTCGTCCCCTCTCCACCACCAGGTCCCCACAAGCACCAGAGCGCCGTGACGTGCCTGCAGTTCAACAAGAACTTTGTCATCACCAGCTCGGACGACGGCACGGTGAAGCTGTGGGACCTAAAGACGGGCGAGTTCATCCGCAACCTGGTGACGCTGGAGAGCGGCGGCAGCGGCGGGGTGGTGTGGCGCATCCGCGCCTCCAACACCAAGCTGGTGTGTGCCGTGGGAAGCCGCAACGGCACAGAGGAGACAAAACTACTGGTGCTAGACTTTGACGTGGACATGAAGTGAGAGGAGAGGAGGGGAAATGGTCGAGACGGGGGAAAGTGAGGAGAGGGGAGGAGGGGTAAAGGGAGACGAGGATGAGATGGCTCAACATCATCGAGGGTGAACGTGCCCTAAAACTCTTCACTCCCACGCTCGGAAAACAGCCCCGTCCCACCCCACCCTACCCTACGCTCAACACTACCACCGCCCCCTCCCCCTCCTTACCTCTCCCCTCCCCCCGTCGGTGGCCGTTTCTGACAAAGCCACAGTCGCCAACCTCACCGGCCAGCACCCGTACTTGTTACCCCTCCCACCTTATGGGGGTGGAGTCCGAATCAGAAGGGGTGGGGCGGAAATGGGTGTGGCTTGGAACAGGGGTGTGGCTCACCCGCACCTCTGCAGTAGGCTGGGAGGAAGAGGAAGAAGAGGGGGAGGAACGGACTCGTCCAGTAAAGGAGGAAGAGAAGAAAGACAGGAACTCTGGAAGAAATAACTCTGCGGCTATAGAGGCAGCTTCTTCGCAAATAAAAACAGAGACTTGTTCACTCAAGCCTGACGCAAGCATTTGTTCAGATGTATAAAGATATATAATTTTTTATCCCCCACATAAAGCGCCAACCGACTATTTAATAGAAAAACAACACTGTATACAGTACACAAGGCAAAGACACAGGGAAACATCAAATTCTCATTTGAGGAAATTAAGTGAATTGGAAAAAAGTTCTTATGAGAACACACAGACACAATATTAGTTAAGTAAGGAGGTTCTTGTCGTCGGGGAGAGAATGAGAGAAACGCCATGCCAAGAATCTGATTGGTCCCCAAACCAGGTATGAGCCTATAACATCAGGCCCTATATCCTGTTCTCTGTTTGTTCCATTCTTATTGTTCGTCAGTCTTTTAGTTCCAGGGTTTGATTTCTTCAAAAAACACATAGGAGCACACATACAACTGTGAATTTGCATTCCTTTTGTAGCCATGTTCTGTCAATCAGTACAAAGACAAGGATTTTTGTTGTTTGTTTTTTGGTTGCCTATTGTTGCCAACAGCAACAAGTCCCAGTATTAACCTGTTCCACTCACTTCTTTGCTTTTGTTATCTCACCACGTTTTATTTTCTGTTTGGGTTGTTCTTTACATTTTCTTCTTTATAGCTGGAGATGGAGATGTTAAGTCTCCAGATTTAGACATTATGCTGTCCTTTTTTTTCAACGAGTCTGGCTGGGTTGGTTCCTCAATGCTGGTTCTTACGTGGGGATGGGAAAGGTTGGGGTTCTCTTCTCGGAGCTCTTCGTGAGGAATAACGTCCTCCCTCCCTCCCAGTACTGTTTTCCCAGTGGGTAAACTGTATTTATGCTGCTAGATAAAACGGAAATAAAGATGGAACTTTTACTTGCTGTGACGTTTTAGTCCCAGACTAAATTCCAAAATGGACTCTTCTAATGTTTTAAACAGACGACACACGAGAGAGAGAGAGAAACATGACAATGACAACTGGGGTTTTGTTTTGTTTCTGCCACTGAAACTTGAGCCAAACATGCCTCAGCGAGGCTGAGAGGAGAGAGTGTTGGACAAAGACGGGTTTGCCTGCGTAGAGGAAACGATAGGGTGTAATGTGCGTGTGTGTGTGTGTGCGCGTGTGTATGTTTCTGGGCAAATTGTTAACACATTCCTTGGGACAAAGCTCTTTCAGCCTGTTCTGTGGGGAACTGTCTAGATGCTGTGTGGACTGGCAAAGAGAAAAAAGAAAATAGCAAATGTATTTTTGTTTTTTTTAAATGAGTGAGTGAATGAAAGAACTGTCCATCCATATGTGATTTGTTTCCATTCAAATGTTTGAAGCAACATTGATGAACGGGCACCAACTGACACAAAAGCAAACTGACAACAAGTACAGTAGAAGGCAGGACAGTCTTAGTGTTATGAATATGACCTATTACAAGTTACTGTCAAACTGTTAAGCGCTAGCTAGCTCGCTAAGCAGTTAGCAGTCTAATGGTTTGTGAATGGAAAAAGTACCTACAGGCAACCTGACTTCAAGTGAACAGAACAGAACATTGTAGCCCAAACGATTAGTTAAACTCAATCTCCCATGAAAGGAGTCACACACAACTCAAGCAGAACTGTGAAGTGGTTTAACACTGTATATTAAAAAAAAACTATCTTGTTCTTTCTCATCTCTCGTTTTATTTTGAATCTGTTTTAATTTATGGTCTGGTTTGAGAAATCAGATACCGCAGGTGTTTTAATTTTTTCAGTTCATTCATGTAACTGCCTGGCAAAAAGAAAACAGACAGAGAAAAAAACCTGAAAGGGAGTGTGTATTTGTTTGATTCAACTTAGAGTTTTTATTTTCTTATAACTTAAGTGCAATAAAATGTGCGTTTTTTTTTTCTTTTCTTTTTTCATTTCAAGCATTTCAGTTGTCTGTTTTTCACTGTGTTATGTGTTCAATAAAGCCTCTTCGGTTTATTACATTACTGAGGGGAATACTTTCAAATACTTTGTCTTTGGCGCACGTTTCAGCACACACACACATTCGCATCGCAAATTAAACCGGTAACCACGATAACATGTAAAAGACGAAGTTTGAGATTACTAGCATGTTGAACAAATGAGTTTCACGGAACTGGAGTCGCGGTTAAGTAGGTTGCTGGTGCTTGGTTCTACACCCCAGTGTTCCTTGTGGTGTTGGAAGTCTCGTTTAATTTGGGTACACGGGGAAAAATAGATGTGCTCTTATATGCTTGAGTACAATTTAGTAAGATTTTGTGCTATATCCTGATTTTGTCATGTTTGGGCTTCAAGGTTTCATACCTATAAAGACAAGACAACACCATAAGATCGGCAACAGCACTGGAACAAGTTTCATACATTCTACACTCATTTTACTGACACAATATATAGTTGACGGTAACAAGCAACGAAAAGTAATTCTGAAAAGGCTCCCTGCAGGTACATTTCAACCAATGGAAGCCGCGGGCGACTGGTTTCTGAGTGGATAGCAAAGATACAGTAGGTTCATTACAAGACACTGATGTAGATCCACAGCCACTCTTAAAGCACTTCATTTTGGGATGTGATGAATCTGCTCTATTCCTTCAAGTTATTAGCTATTAATCTATCTTCTATCCCCCCCTTTTCTGCTACCTCCAGGCATGATTCATTTCGCTGCCTTGTAATTCACTCTGCATATATGCATTGCAGCCAGTGCCCATTGATGGATGTATCCTATTCCCATCCGCGCTCACAAAACCTAGCCTGGCGTGCTAGCCAGGGGTTGTAAAATAAGCCGGAAAGACCAATAGCACCCTATTCCCTTTATAGTGTACTTTTGACCAGGGCTCATAGGTCTCTGCAGGGAATGGGGTGCATTTGGGACGCATCCCTAGCCCCAGCTAGGGGTGATAAAATAAGAGTGATTGGGGTGGAAAGGTTTGGTGGGAAGGTAGGGGGGAGGGGTGCTACTGTTTTACAGTGATATAGATGGGTTTTGATGGGGGGATGAGGTCGGTGTTTGTAGGGGGAAAAGATGAAGCGTTTCATGTAAAGGAGTTGGGATGGAGGGGGAGGAAGGAGGATCCTGCTCCCTCCTCCCTCTCCTCCCTTTGTTCAGTAATCCTGCCCTGCAGCGATCGTTCTAGTGCCAGGAGATGCTCGAAACCAGGGCCTGTAAACTGGCCAGCGCTAGGCTAGGCTAACGCTATGCTACACAGCTCCGTAGCTAGCATCCATCTAAGGGGCCCTGCTATACTTATTTTACCCAGGCAGGGGAGACCCCCAGTGGGGGGTTGGGCATCTTTCCTTAGTGGGGAAAGTGCTAACTAGCAGAGCTTCATTAAGGGAACATGATGTAGTTCCTCTGAGAGCCATTTAGACAGGAATAAATAGAAGGGAACCATATAGCCCTGATTCCTTTGGGAGTTAATGTGCTAGTCGTTCATCTTGTCACCTAGGGTGGCCCTATGGAGACTAGTTTTGAATGAACATGACACACACTGAGGCTGACATGAGGGTAATCGGCACCCAACACTCCCTTGTTGCTGGGAAACCAGAGGTGTGTGTTTGACTGTCCTGACCTTCCCCTCTTTTTGCCCTGGCAAAGTTTGCACTCTAACAAGATTTTGAAAACCCCATTGTGATGCTAGGTAGGTTTGTCAATTCTCTAATTGGCCTTTAGAATGAGTTTCTGACTTCCTGGGTTCAGGAAAGACAAGATGGAGTGTTACATCACATCTGATAGTGCACCGCACAATGAGACGAGTCACAAGGCGGGCCGTATTCATTAGGGTGCACGGTAGCTAAATACTTCGCAACAGGTGACTAAACCAAGCGTTTCTTATTGGAGAACTTCAGGTTGTCCCTCCCTGTTTCAGTCCGTTTTCTTCCGTTCGGTGCCTAATGAATAGGGCCTAGATTTTGAGAACAATTGCATGTGAAGGCTCCAACACATTCATATTCACAGTCGTGCGCTTCCCTTCCCTTCACTTGTATGGCGTGGCAGGCATGGCTGATAGTATACCCAGTGGCATGCCAGGCATCACTAATCTCAGGAGAGTAACCGTCGGTCTCCAGCTTGGCTTATAGCCTCTGATCTGTTGGGATTCATGATTGATTGGCGCACAAGGGACGACCTTGGCCTTCTGGCATATCTAGAACTGGGCACAATGGTTGGCATACATATGGAGAGGGAAAGAATGGCCGTTCTCAATTCATCTGTGCTATTTTCCAAAAGCCCTCAAGTGCAGTAACATTTGGAGCTAGGATGGGAGCTAGGCTACTAGGGTATACCCCCCCCCCACACACACACACACAAACACATGGTTATGATGACCTGCTTTCCAATAATCCCTTCTATAACAGCTCTAGGGCTGAGATACATGAACTAATTTGACAGTCAAACTAAGCTGCTCTCAAGATGTCCTGTAGTCTATCACCAATGGTTTGGTCCACAGACACAGTATGTTTCCAGATTCCTTTGAGTATCTCCAATGGTTTGGAACACAGACACCGCAGTATGTTTACTGATTAGTTTGAGGAAGTTATTGGACTGTTAAGTCCACGTGCTTGGTTTAGTTTGACTGACCTTTGGAGTTGAGAACTTGGAGGTGGAACAGCTAGGTGTGTGTGTTCTCTCAGTGTGGGGGACTTGAAATGAGCATACACACTGACACTACGCCGGAGCTCATCTATACAGCGCTACTGTGCGTGGGTGGAGAGAGGCCGGGGACATGCCAGGAGGACATACTGCCACAGGGAGGGCACACACACACACACACTGATATGTATAGTCACAGCATCTGAGGATAGAGGACCACCTGTCCCATGAGAGAACCTTGTGTGTGTTTGATGAGTAAGGTCAAATTAAATGTTATACGTCACATATTTAGTAAACAACAGGTGTAGACTAACAGTGAAGTGCTTACTTACGGGCCCGTACCAACAATGTAGAGAGAAAGAAAATGGAGAAATAATAGAAAAGTAAAACCCGTAATAATAAATACACAGTAAGTAACAATAACATGACTATATACACGGGGTACCAGTAACGAGTCAATATGCAGGGGTACGAGGTAATTGAGGTAGATATGTACATATAACTAGGAATAAAGTGACAGATAGTAAACAGTAGTAGCAGCGTATGTGCTGAGACAAAAAAAGTTTGCACAAAAAGGGTCAATCCAGATATCCCGGGTAGCTACTTGGTGAACTATTTCACTAACTAGTAAGCAGTGTTATGGCTTGGGGGGTAGAATCTGTTCAGGGTGCTGTTGGTTCCAGACTTGGTCTGAGGGCCCATGCCAAATCTTTTCAGCCTCCCGAGGAGTGTTGGTGTGTTTGGACCATGATAGATCCTTAGTGATGTGGACAACAAGGAACTTGTTTAAAAAGACGGTACATAACATGAAAACACAGAAACGACACAATATAATTCATTCAAAGTGCTGTAGCTACACATTTAGAGAGAGCATCATCTGTGGATCTGTTGGGGCAGTATGCAAATTAGTACGGGATGTCTGGGATGATGGTGTTGATGTGAGCCATGACCAGACTTTCAAAGCATTTCAGGGCTACATATGTGAGTGCTACGTGGTGATAGTAATTTAGACAGGTTACCTTGGCGTTCTTGGGCACAGAAACTATGGTCTGCTTGAAACATTCATATTTTTTTATTTAACCAGGTAAGACCCATTGAGATTAATAAGGTATTACAGACTGGGTCAGGGAGAGGTTGAAAATATCAGTAAAGACACTTTCCAGCTGGTCAACACATGAGGTGTATGTGTGTGTCGTAGAGGAAATGAGTAATCCTCCCCCTCAAATGTGTATTACTCACTCAATATTCTCTACCTGAGTGGACAGACTGCAGTGTGTGTGTGTGTGTTTCAGTAGGTGAGTGCGTGACTGCACTGGTAAGTGTTTGTGTGGGTTTGTACTGTACACTATATTACTCTTGGGTCGATGCTTGTCTTAAAAATGTAAGAACAGGGTGTGACCTTACGCGCGTGCATGCGTTCGTGTCTATACATGCGTGAGTGTGTGTGTGTGTGTGTCTCTGTCTCTTTGCTCTCTATGCCTTGGCAGGGAAACAGTGCCACTGACAGTTCCTGAAGAGGCGAGCAGCACAGGCACAGCTAGGGCAGAACATACCCTTCTGGAGCACAGCTCACGACTCGAGCAGAGAGACAGGAAGGTAGAAATAAAGAGAGACAGGAGAGGCCTGAGGTACACAGAAAGGAAGAGATGAGGAGAGAGAGAGGCCTGAGATACAGAGAGGAAGAGAGAGGGATGACGAGGCCTACGAGGGAGAGAGAGAGAAGAGGCCATTCAGCAATTACAGGGAGAAGTGCCTCCAATACAAGGACACTAATTATATCCACCCTCTGGAACATATTCCCAAGACATCTATGTTAATATACGTTCATCAGCATACCTCACCCTGGGGTATTTAATAAGAGAATACTAATGACTGTGGTCAACCGCACTCCTGGTATAGTACTGTAGTTATATATTACTGTCTGATTGAGGATGACACTCTTGCTTGCCCACTTGGCCACTACTCAGGGGCACTTGCCATCTTACACTCTTAGAAAAAAGGGTTCCAAAAGGGTTCCAAAAGGGTTCTTCAGCTGTCCTCATAGGAGAACCCTTTTTGTTTCTAAGTAGAACCCTCTGTGGAAAGAGTTCTACCTGGAACCAAAAAGAGTTCTCCTATGGGGACAGCCGAAGACCCATTTTATGTTCTAGATAGCACTTTTGTTTCTAAGAGTGTAGCCACGGTTTCAAGAGCATGAGTTATGATGTCACTCAGTTATTTAAGGTTTGATGAACTTTTATGGTGGGTTGTGACGTCACTTGCCTGAATACCCATCCACATGGCTCTGGCCAAACTGACATTTCTTCTCCACGATGTGTTTGGATTTGCCTCCCTACCCTACGATTTCTAGAATGCGAACACATTCTGACCGTTCTGATTGGTCCCAGAAACCAATGGATTGGATCAGAGCCAGCCTATCAACTTTGATACTCTGATTGGCAGTGGTGGAAAAAGTACTCAATTGTCATACTTGAGTAAAAGTTAAGATGCCTTAATAGAAAATGAAAAAGTGAAAGTGAAAGTCACCCAGTAAAATACTACTTGAGTAAAAGTATTTGGTTTAAAATATACTTAAGTATCAAAAGTAAATGTAATAGCTAAAATGTACTTAAGTATCAAAAGTAAAAGTGTAAATCATTTCAAATTCCTTATATTAAGCAAACCAGACAGCCCAATTTTATATATGTTTTTAAATTGACGGATAGCCAGGGGTACACTCCAACACTCAGACATAATTTACAAGCGAAGCGTTTGTGTTTAATGAGTCTGCCAGATCGGAGACAGTAGGGATGACCAGGGATGTTCCCTTGTTAAGGGTGTGAATTTGACCTGTCAAAATGTACTTTTGGGTGTTTTGGGGAAAATGCAAGCAGTAAAAAGTACATTATTTTCTTTAGGAATGTAGTGAAGTAAAAGTAAAAGTTGGCAAAAATATAAATAATAAAGTGAAGTACAGATACCATAAAAAAAACTACTTAAGTAGTACTTTAAAGTATTTTTACTTAAGTACTTTACACCACTGTTGATTGGTTAGAGATGATCCAATCACTGATTCATTTGTTTTGTGCAACGTCTCCTTATTTTGAAGTCACACAAACAACTTCTAGGATGTCAGATTCAGACTGAATGTATGTAGCGATCAATAGAGCAGCAGAATAAAACTCAGGGTGAGTCAACATTGTATTGGTCACATACACATATTTAGCAGATGTTATTGCGGGTATAGCAAAAATGCTCATCAGGCAATGTCATCACTGCATTAACTATACATTGTGACCAATGGTGTGTTCTCAGGGCTGATGTGAAAGGTCAGAGTTCAGAAGCAGACGTTTATCAAGAGAATAGATTAGTTTGACCTTTTCATGACCCCTAATTAGCACCTTTTCATTATAGTCCCAGTCCAACAGGGTAATGAGGCTTCTTAGCACCTTTTAATTATAGTCCCAGTCCAACAGGGTAATGAGGTTTCTTACATGCAAAATGTGTCTGACTGCTATACTGAAACAAAAATAAAAACTCAACATGTGAAGTGTTGGTTTCATGAGCTGAAAGAAAATATCCCAGGAATCTTCCATACGCACAAAAAGCATATTTGTCTCAAATTTTGTGCACAAATTTGTTTACATCCCTGTTAGTGAGCATTTTCTCCTTTGCCAAGATAATCCATCCACCTGACAGGTGTGGCATATAAACAAGCTAAGCTGATTAAACAGCATGATCCCAGCACCTTGTGCTGGGGACAATTTAAGGCCATTCTAAAATGTGCTGTTTTGTCATGCAACACAATGCCACTGATGTCTCAAGTTTTAAGGGAGCGTGCAATTGGCATGCTGACTGCAGGAATGTCCACCAGAGCTGTTTCCAGATAATTTTATGTTAATTTCTCTACCATAAGCCGCCTCCAATGTTGTTTTAGAGAATTTGGCAATACGTTCAACAGGCCTCACAATCGCAGACCACATGAAACCTCGCCAGCCCAGGACCTCAACATTCTTCACCTGCGGGATCGTCAGGGGGGGGAAGAAGGGGTTCTGAGCAGTATTTCTGTCTGTAATAAAACCCTTTTGTGGGAAAAACTCATTCTGATTAGCTGGCCCTGGCTCTACAGTGGGTGGACCTGGCTCCCAAGTGGGTGGGCCTATGCCCTCTCAGAGCCATCGATGGCTGCACCCCTGCCCAGTCATGTGAAATCCATAGATTAGGGCCTAATGAATTGATTTCAATTGACTGATTTCCGTATATGAACTGTAACTCAGCAAAATCTTTGAAATTGTTGCATGTTGCGTTTAAATATTTTTGTTCAGTATACATACTGGACCGTGTGGTAACTATTGATTTTGAGGTTTTCCTCTCCTAACTGAAAACAAACGGCTCACCAATACATATGAGATATGACACTATAATTATTGTAGACATTTCTCCTGCATTTGTGACGTTCATATTTATTTTATATGGAGAATATATTTTTAAAAACTCTTGTCTCGCTTTCCTGCTCTTTCTTGAGGGCTGTATGGGTTTCACCTCTTCAGTAGTCTCAATGAATTAATTTGAGGTGAATAAGTGTGTGTGTGTGATGGGTGAATAAGGGGATCCGTTCTACTTTCTGACAGGATTTTGTAATTGGCCGCCAAATGAAAAAGACTAGGGCGCTTTTATTCGCGACTGCAGTGTTGAAAGCTAGCGTATTAATATCATACTTGGTACCTCAGGGACTTGATCAACGAGTCATTATTATGAGCTGAGATCCCTGGCATTCGTCCCAAATAGCATCCTATTCCCTATATAGTGCACTACTTTTGACCAGGGCCCATAGGCATCTGGTCAAAAGTAGTGCACTATATAGGGAATAGGGTTCCATTTGGGACGTACGCCCTGAGTGAAAGCAGATGGAAGGAGTTTCGGCTATTAATGACGAGAACATCAAGAGTGTTGAAAGGGAAGCTCGTGAACTTCAAAGGGAGAGTTAGAAAGACAGCACATAGACAGGCAGTGCAGAGATAGAAAGGCAGCACATAGACAGGCAGGGCAGAGATAGAAAGACAGCACATAGACAGGCAGGGCAGAGATAGAAAGACAGGACATAGACAGGCAGGGGAGAGATAGAAAGACAACACAGACAGATAGGGCAGAGAGAGAAAGACAGGACATAAACAGGTAGGGCAGAGATAGAAAGACGTCACATAGACAGGTAGGGCAGAGATAGAAAGACATGACATAGACAGGCAGGGCAGAGATAGAAAGACAGAACATAGACAGGCAGGGCAGACTGTCATAACATGGCAAGACTAGAAATAAAAAGACAGGATATAGACAGGTAGGGCAGAGATATCGAATAAATCCAAATCAAGCTTTATATATAAGCTTTCAGACAACACAATGCACTTCACAGGAACAAATAAAAAAGAAAAGAAAAACTGAAATGTTTACTACACAAGAAACATAAGAGGATAAAAAACAAAAGAATAACAATTTAAAACCAAAAGACTAAAAAGCACCCTACGGAAAAGCAAAGCTGAAAAGCTGTGTTTTAAGATCTCTTTTAAATATATCCACAGTTTCGGCCCCCTTCAGGTTCTCTGGCAGGCTATTCCAGAGGCAGGGGGCATAATAACTTAAGGCTGCCTCTCCATGCCTCTTGGTCCTAGGCTTTGGGATACTTCTTAAGGCTAGACGTCCTGCTAGCGGGACAACTTCCGGTGAAACTGGAGGGCGCGAAATTGTTATAAATAATTATACAAATTATGGACATTAAACATTTAGGTACATACAAGTGTCTTATATCGGTTGAAAGCTTAAATTCTTGTTAATCTAACTGCACTGTCCGATTTACAGTAGGCTTTACAGCGAAAGCATGCCATGCGATTGTTTGAGGACGGCGCCCCACATCAAAATTTTCCACCGGCACAGGTTTCATAAATTCACAAATGCCAATTAAATATTCACTTACTAAATCTTCCTCTGATTTATCATCCAAAGGGTCCCAGCTATAACATGTAGTGTCGTTTTGTTAGATAAAATCCTCCTTTATATCCCAAAAATTCAGTTTAGTTGGCGCCATCGATTTGAGTAATCCACTCGTTCAACATGCCAAGATAGGAATCCGAAAATCTACCCCTAAACTTTGTTTCATCAAGTCAAAATATGTTTCTATTTAATCCTCAGATACCCTAAAATGTAATTAAACTATAATATTTCATACGGAAAGAAGTATGTTTAATAGGAAAACGATATTAGCAGGTGTGTGTCCTCTTCATCACGCGCGCATACTCAAATTTCCAAGTCTGTGTCCCTGTAGTAAAACTCATTGTTCTTACTCGTTTTAGAAGAAAGAAGTATGAAACCTTGAACATTGAGTGCTGACACCCAGTGGAAGCCATAGGAATTGCATACTGGGAGCTAGATTTAATTATTTCCCTATTCTTTCCAATGTAAGAGCATGGATTTTCTCCTACCATATCTATTGTGTTATAGTCTCCTACATTTCTTTAACATTTCTACAAACATCAAAGTGTCTTCTTTCCAATGGTACCAATTATATGCATAACCTGGCTTCAGGGCCTGAGCAACAGGCAGTTTACTTTGGGCACGTCAGTCAGGCGGAAATTGAGAAAAAAGGATCCTAGCCTGAAGAAGAAGGCCAGTGCCAGAGGACCTGAGGGACCTGCTGGGTACAAAACTTAAAAGCATGTCTGACATGTATTGGGGTGCACAATTGTGGATTGATTTAAAAACCAACAGAAGAATCTTAAAATTAATTCTAAAACTCACAGGCAGCCAGTGCAGAGACCTTAAAACCGGTGTAATGTGTGCTCTCCGTCTGGTCTTGGTCAGTATCCGTGCTGCAGCATTCTGTAAATTTTGCAGTTGACCAATGGCTTTCTTGAGTAGACCAGACAGGAGAGCATTACAGTAGTCATGCCTGCTTGTAATAAAAGCATGGATGAGTCTCTCTGTATCAGCCTGAGAGAGAAACGTTGGCAATGTTCCTCAGGTGGTAGAAAACTATTTTGGTCACATTCCTAATGTGTGATTCGAAATTGAGTTCAGAATCTAAAATGACACCTAGGTTTTTTACCTGGTGTTTTATCCAGATTCTCTCTCTGTGCTTTGGCTCCAATAATAAGTCCCTCAGTCTTGTCTCGATTTAGCTGGAGGAAGTTGTGAGCCATCCAAGTATTTCAATCCCTAATACAGTGTAATAATTTATCTGTGGATCTAAAATCCTCTGGTGACACAGAAATGTAAAGCTGTGTATCGTCTGCGTTGCACAGATAGAAAGACAGGACATAGACAGGCAGGGCAGACTGTTATAACGTGTCAGGACTAGATCTAATACAATGGGCTTCACAGAGCAGAACAGGGGCGTGGGGGACAGCACATTGAGTCGGGCAAAGAAACCGCCACTGCCTATGAATCCTGTCGCTGAGAGCTACTGTGTCAGCTGTACCCTTAGCTAGCCTAGCAGACTCTACGAGGTGCAGCAGCTCATTTAAACAAACACACCTATGCTGCAAAGCTGCCTGGATCTCCTAGTATGATTTGATAATGTATAATTAAGGAAACGCTGGTCAGCGGTAGGACGCCAAACCAACGAAAAGAAGACTACATGATTTATAATAACGACAGTGCCTCCAGGCCATGTACAATGACGTGCATGATAATAGCCACTTGACAGCTCTGATCAAAGGGCCTCAACACGAGATGTGAAAGAGAGAGAGAGAGAGAGAGAGAGAGAGAGGGGAGCTGGACTCTATGTTCTGTGCTGTCTGCCTACAAGAATGAACCTCCTCTCTCCGGTAGAAACCTCAAACGAGAACATGAATGCTGGTACATTGCAAATAAAGCATACATGACATGACGGAAATAGACTCCTCTCTCAAGAGAGAACAAACTCCCATACTTGTGGAAAAATGTAATTCCCTGTATAGGGCTACATTGATGTAGTATCAGTTTGCTCAACAGTTAATGAAGACACGCTCGGAAATGCTCAAAGAACAAGGAAAAGCTGAGGATTGGATCTCTATCCACTGGCTGAGCGAGCGACAGCACTTTGGATAATGAGCGTTGGCAATGGTGGATTGGAGAGGGATTGGGATTGGAGGCGGCTGGGGCGGACCGGGCAGACTGTTGGCAGGCTTCTGGTGCCTGAGACGGGTCTTACATTCTCTCTGAATGAGAAGAGGATTCTTCTGAGGCCGGGATAGAAACAAAGAAAGAGAGAGAGAGAGAGAGAGAGAGAGAGAGAGAGAGAGAGAGAGAGAGAGAGAGAGAGAGAGAATGACACCCACGTTTCCTGGCCTACAAGTGCACTACATCCACCTCAGTGGCCTACTGTTGTGGAGACAGGAAACATCATGGATGGGTGTCAGCCAGTGACTGAGACCAGGGCTTCTGTCAGGGCTTAATACATCACATACATCTGGACTGTATTAAATGAGACACTGATACGGAGACACAGAGAGACGTCCTAGCTTGGCTGCACATGGCGTGGTGTTTTGTGCCTGCCAAGCCACCAAGAGGATGGCAGACTTAACGCATGCCCACACATACACTGCTACCACCACACGCATTGCACACACACACACACACGCGCGCACGCGCACACATACACACCTCCTACTCTTTGCCTGTCTGTGGTGTGAATGGAACTGTGCACTCCTTCACCCCCGAGTCTCTTTCCAACATTTCCAGTCACATGTTTCATGCTTGCGTGGTTAAATCTTCCTCAGATTGTCTTTCATACAGCACATAGATCAGGAGCAGTGTTCAAGTCTAGCGGCCCTGTTTCCCAAATAACATCTTAAGGCTAAGTTTCTCGTTAGAAACATTGAACATTGAACTTAGCCTTAAGATGCTTTTGGGAAAACCGGCCTAGTTCAGTCCAGCAGTCTCGTCTCTAAATCATGGTTCTCCCCCTAGACTTGATTGATTAAAGGGGTTGATTGGCCCATGAGTTCATTCACCTAATCATATGCGCTCCTACTTCAATCAGACAATAATTGAAAGGTAATAATGAACTCCAACAGAATTCATTTTAATTACACCATGAATTTATTAGATCTCAGAAGGAAATTAACTCAAAGTATTTTTGAGGAATTTCAGGTAAGGAAAAGCTTCACACCAAACCCTTGAAAAGTCATAGTTTAGAATGAATCTAAAAAAGGTTTGTTATTTTCAGTAAGCAGTCTGTATTCTCCACAATGTTCCACCCTGGATTTGATCTGAGAAGGAAACAGACTCAAAGTATACTGTAGAAAGGAACATATACAGGTAAGGAAAACACAGCAATCCCCTTGAGACACCTCCTCTTCAGCTCTGAGACAATCACCGGAACAACGTGCTCTTATTTTCTGAACTAGTCTGTATTCTCCTTACTGAGGGAGGCCCTCAGATGAAATAAATAACACTAACTCGATTCAATGCAAATTGAATAAAGAGAAAAACCCTTATTTATTTTTCTGGGAATGTAATTAGTTCCCATCCATTGTGTGTCACCAAGGTAATAGGTAAAAAAAAAAAAACACATTAATTTTACATTAAGCCGCAGAAGGCTGTCGAGGAACGCTCATTTATCAAAGATCCACAGACGGGATAAACAACGTTCAGCTCCTAATGCGTTTTAAATGTTTGTTTAGTCTATGGACAGTTACTTATATAGTATTACCCTGTGTATAATGTTGTATAGACAGACACAGAATTAGAGTAGGGTTGTTAATACTAGAGGAAAGAAAGAGTGCTTCACCCACACAGAATGTCTATTTTATACCCACACGTCTGCTAATCTATGTCGACCAGAGGTGGCTGGTGGGAGGAGCTATAGGAGGACGGGCTCATTGTAATGCCTGGAATGGAATAGATGGAGCGGAGGCAAACATGTGGTTTCCATATGTCTGATGTGTTTGACTCTGTAATGTCTGGAATGGAATATGTGGAACAATGAGCCCGTCCTCCCATAGCTCCTCCCACCAGCCTCCTCTGACGTTGAGGTTCAGCATAGGGACAGAATATGTAGGTAGAGGGAATGTAAACGCCCTCATCCTGGACTCCCTGGTGGTAACTTCAGTATCTGTCTGTTCTTCTTGCCTGCTGCATTTTCTAAGAATGATAAGTAGCTAGGTATTCTTATTGTTATTATTGCTATTGTTGAGGCACTGCTTCACAGAAAGACTATCTGCTTTGACTTCCTGAGCGCGTCAGACAGACAGTCAGACAGACAGGTTGAAGACAATCAATCGGTGCTTGGCAGTATCGCTTCAAATACATTTCCCAATGATTACCTGCAGGTATCCGGAGCCGCTGTTGTCCGCCACTGATCTATAATGCAAACACAATGGCTCGGCGTGTGTTTGTGTGCCTGTGTGTGTGTGTTTACAAGCGGATGTGCTCCCTCTCTGAAACACGAGCATGCCAGAGCTTGTCAAAAAAATGATGGACCCTTGAGCGTGACACTGTGTGTGAAGTCCTGGGGAGGTAAGATAGAGTAGACTGGGTCCTTTTACCAAGGAAGGTGTAAACACACAGGGCTGTATAGAATAAATAGACGCTATATATTAGGAAATGAGACGTCTGTCAATAGTCTTTCAGTGATGTCATGTTCTCATAGTGTCAGCTATGCCCGGGGGCAAGAGGTAACAACAACCGTAGCACTACAGGTAATAAGGTGAGCGTTCAAGTGGTAGGAACCCCGAATACATCTCTGGCCTCCGACTGTGCTCCAATACAGTCTGTATTGTTGAATTGAACACCTGCGAACATCTCCATAGCGAACCACAGTCATCGTTATTGTACACTACCTGCATGGCTCTTGCCCCTATGGGTCTAAATGCTGTTCAGCCATAATACCCTTCCATTGTCAAACAAGCCAAGATGGAATTTTGCCTGTGAATAGCTACAGTCGCCCTTTTGAGAATAATGATACCTCACTGTACCGACTATTCAGTCCCTGAAGTGACGCTCTCTTTCGAATACCCGCCACCATTAGCAGGAAGGCAGAACAGGAGAGAGATTCACACGGCAGCCATAATGAGATAGGCGATGAGGACTGAGACGGACAGCCATGACAGAACACCCTCTCATTGGAAAGAGCCAAATAGCCACTGAACGGTCCATAATGGAGTAGCTTCATTTGTCTCCTGTGTAGACTCGCTATAGAAACGGAGGTTTTTACCAGAGAAATTGTGGCTATAGAAAACAATAGGGTTTTCATCAAAATGAGTACCCTGCCTTGAGGATTCATTTAGCTTAGAGAGATATTGAATTTTGTGCCAACTGTAAAGTCTGGTGGAGGAGGAATAATGGTCTAGGGCTGTTTTTCATGGTTCGGGCTAGGCCGCTTAGTTCCGGTGAATGAAAATCTTAACGCTACAGCATACAATGACATTCTAGACAATTCTGTGCTTCCAACTTTGTAGCAACAGTTTGGGGAAGGACCTTTCCTGTTTCAGCATGACAATGCCCGGCCTGCACAGAGCCCTGACCTCAACCCCATCGAACACCTTTGGGATGAATTGGAACGCCGACTGCGAGCCAGGTCTAATCGCTCAACATCAGTCCCCGACCTCACTAATGCTCTTGTGGCTGAATGGAAGCAAGTCCCCGCAGCAATGTTCCAACATCTAGTGGAAAGCCTTCCCAGAAGAGTGGAGGCTGTTATTGCAGCAAAGGGGGACCAACTCCATATTAATGCCCATGATTTTGGAATGAGATTTTCGACGAGCAGGTGTCCACATACTTTTTGGCCATGTAGTGTATCTTGAAAATGAAAATGTACCACAGCTTTGGATAAGTTGAAAATAATGAGGGGTAAATTGAATTAAAACTAGTGGGTAAATTCAATTTGTCATAAAATACTATAGTTTTCTTCTTTACCAAATAGCGCTTATAAAACATCTCTACCTCTCTCTCTATTGCTATTGTCCAGGAATTAAATGATGATAAACCAATTTTCCTCAGCCTTTTTCGTAGCCTAATGGTAGTGAATAGCTAGATAGGCAGTTAAGTCTTCCATGAACCGTGAGCGATCTGCCTGAAGACGCTGATCTCTCTAGGTCACTGCATCTGTCTGTCCTCATCTCACTCACACACGCACGCACGCGCACACACACACACACACACACACACACACACACACACACACACACACACACACACACACACGGCGTTGCAGCCACAAATCGATTACCCCACAAGGGTACAGGCAGGAAGCTGCTCCTCCGCCAAGCTGCTAGGTCAGAGGTCAACCCCTCTATACGCTGACGGAGGGAGGCCAGTCTGTCATGGAGGACAAGACGTGTGTGTTTGAGAGACCAAGGGAGAGCCCCGTCTGTCACTGAGGAGGACAGGACCAGGACAGGCAACACTGGTGCTGGTTGCATAAGACCTTTGGGGACAAGATAGAACTCTCTGTTCTAATCTTGTAAGGATGCAGGTTTGAAGTCCATGTGGATAGTTTTTAAGAACAAAACTAAATCTATATTACCATTGATCAGCCTAATGTGCATTGGGAGCACGATTCAAACTCTATCCTCTCCCTCCATGGGGTGTATCTCAGGCTTGGTGTTTGAAAGTCTGATCCTTTTGGGTAAAACACCGGGGGTAAGTCGCATGGTGGCAACTAGGAATTGAGAACCCATCCCATTCATTCCTCTGGTGACACTTTTAATCAATGGTAGGGACTTATCTGAGCTTTTTCTCTCATATTGTCTCCTGCTGTCTCTGTCATCTCCTTCTTTATTGTTTGCAATCCCCTGTCTAGACAAAGTATAGACTGTTGCATCCCTAGCAATTTGTCTCATAGAACTGCTAGGCTAGCATGGATGCAGTATTAGGCCCCTAAAGTGGAGCACAATGGCAGCTCCCAGCTAAAAGCCCACGCTGATGCTCTGCTATGAAATTGCTGTCATTACTAGAGGAAACAGGCTCTCTGCTTCCTGCCTGCCTGTCTGACTGAATGACTTTCCCTCTGTTTCAGAGCCCTCATTACAAACCCCTCTCTCTCTCTCTCCCTGTCTTTCTCTCTCCGTCTCACTCTGTTACAGTCTCTCGTCCTATTTCTC